>PISX010000216.1:0-72265 GCA_004024625.1 Mellivora capensis | reverse complement strand
TAACCTGAGGGGTTTGAAGGGGCGGGGGGTGGGAGGTTGGGGGAGCCTGAGGGTGGGTATTATGGAGGGCACACATTGCATGGAGCACTGGGTGTGGTGTAAAACTATGAATTCTGTGACGCTGAAAAGAAATTTAAAAATATATTTAAATTTTAAAAAGTGAAAAAAAAAAAGAAATGGGCAGAAGACATGAACAGACATCTGGCAAAGAAGACATCCAGATGGCCAACAGACACATGAGAAAATGTTCCACATCACTCGGCATCAGGGAAATACAAATCAAACCACAATGAGATACCACCTCACCCCAATCAGAATGGCTAAAATTAACAAGTCAGGAAATGACAGATGCTGGTGAGGATGTGGAGAAAGGGGGACCCTCCTACACTGTTGGTGGGAATGCAAGTTGGTGCAACCACTCTGGAAAACAGCATGGAGGTTCCTCAAAAAGTTGAAAATAGAGCTACCCTACGACCCAGCAATTGCACTACTGGGTATTTATCCTAAAGATACAAATGTAGTGATCTGAAGGGGCACGTGCACCCTAATGTTTATAGCAGCAATATCCACAATAGCCAAACTATGAAAAGAACCTATATGTCCATCAACAGATGAATGGATAAAGAAGATGTGGTGTATATATACACAATGGAATACTATGCAGCCGTCAAAAGAAATGAAACCTTGCCATTTGCAACGATGTGGATGGAACTAGAGGATATTATGCTCAGCGAAATAAGTCAATCAGAGAAAGACAATTATCATATGATCTCCCTGATATGAGGAAGTTGAGATGCAATATGGGGGGTTTAGGGGGTAGGAAAAGAATAAATGAAACAAGATGGGATCAGGAGGGAGACAAACCATAAGAGACTCTTAATCTCACAAAACAAACTGAGGGTTGCCCGAGGGAGGGGGGTAGGGAGAGGGTGGTGGGGTTATGGACATTGGGGAAGGTATGTGCTATGGTGAGTGCTGCGGAGTGTGTAAACTTGGTGATTCACAGACCTGTACCCCTGGGGCTAATAATACATTATATGTTAATAAAAAAAAAAAAGGCAGAGTGGTATAAGAAAAAAAAAGTAGACAAATAGATCAATGGAGTAGAATAGACAGCCCAGAAATAGATCCATATAAATCTTTGACAAAGGAATAAAAGCAACATAATGGGGAAAAAATAGTCTTTTCAACTTATGGTGCTAGAACAACTGAACATCTACATGTAAAAAAAAAAAAAAAACAGAAGAAGAAGAAGAATCAGAACACAGACCTTACACCCTTCTCAAAAATTAACTCAGAAACCTAAATGTAAAATGAAAAAGTATAAAACTCCTGGAAGATAACATGGAGAAAATCTGTGACCTTGGGTATGGCAATGACTTTTTAGATACAATACAAAAGGCAAACAAATTCATGAGAGAAATCATCAATAAGCTGGACCTCATTAAGATTAAAATCTTCAGATCTGTGAATCATAGTAAAGAGAATGAGAAGATGGGAGGAAATATTTTCTAAAGACAATTCTGATAAAGGACTGCTATTCAAAATATGCCATAAAAAAATCTTAAAATTCAACTATAAGAAAACAATCTGAAATAAACTCTTTTTTAAAAATTTAAATTTTTTAAATTAAAACAAAAGAAAGGAAACAAACAATCTAATTTAAAAATGGGTCAAAGACCTTAGCAGACACTTCACCAAAGACATATGGATGGCAAGTGAATATATGAAAAGATGTCCCATATCATATGCCATCAGGGAAATGCAAAGTAAAACAACAGTCAGCTATCACTTCACACCTATCAGAATGGCCAAACTCCAGAACACTGACACCACCAACAGCTGGTGAGGTTATGGAGCAACAGGAACTCTCATTCATAGCTGGTAGGAATGCAAAATAGTTTGGCTACTTTAGAAGACAGTTTGGCAGCTTGTTACAAAATAAACATACTCTTGCCATCCAATCTAGCATTCGTGCTTCTTGGTATTTATCCAAAGGCGTTGAAAGCTTATGTCCACACCAAAACTTGCACACGGATGTTTATAGCAACTTTATCCATGTTTATGCAACCTTGGAAGCAACCAAGATGGTCTTCGGTAGGGAAATGGATAAATCTACCGTGGTGATCCAGACAATGGAATAATATCCAGCGCTAAAAAGAAATGAGCTACCAGGCCCTGAAAAGATGTGAAGGAATCTTAAATGCATGTTGCTAAGGGAAAGAAGCCCATCTGAAAAGGCTACATCCTATACAACTCCACCATATGACATCTTGGAGAAGGCAAAACTATGGAGACACTAAAAAGACCAGGGGTTGCCAGGGGTTGGGGGTGGGGGGGGGGTTGGTTAGGGAGAGCTGAGTAGATGGAGCACAGAAGAATCTTTAGGGCAGTAAAAATACTACATATGATAATATAATAATGGGTACATGTTATTATACTTGTCTAAACCCAGAGAATATACAGGACCCACAGGGAACCCTAATGTCAACTACGAACTGTGTAATTATGATGTGTCACACTCCAGTTGGGGATATCAGTAATGGAGAAGGCTGTGTCTATGTCAGGGCATGGGGTGTAGGGAAAATCTCTGTACCTTCCCCTCATTTTCTGTGAACCTAAACCTTCCTTAAAAAATTATCTTTTAGGGGCGCCTGGGTGGCTCAGCGGGTTAGGGAGCCTCTGCCTCTGCCTTTCTCTGCTAGGAGGATGCTCCGGCTGAGGACATGGGTGGTGGGGAGAGAAGGGTTGCCAGACTGCAGGGGGCTGTTCAGGGTTGGAAAGGGTGGATCAAACAAGTAGAATCACGAAGGCAAGAATGCTGATGTGGGGATGCTGGGGGAGACCATCAGCAGCTCAGAAATGGTCGTGCGGGCTTGGAACACAGTCCACCATCACTCCTGGAAACCCTGCTCTGGGAACAGAGAGCCACTGTGTGCTTGCTCAGTGCCACCCAGATCTCTAAGTTCCTGGAGCTGCAAAAACCAGCCATGGGACCTGGGCACGTCCCTTCTGCTCGCTATTCGCAGCCATGGAAAGAGGATGAGGCTGCTTCCTTAAAACTCAGTTGGTTCTGGGGAGCTCCTTCTGATGTTCCATCAGTGTCTGATCAGTTTCATTTTATTGTATTTTTTTTAAGATTTTATTTATTTATTTGACAGAGAGGAGAAAGCCCAGGTTGTGAGATCGAGCCTCACGTCAGTCTCAGCACTCAGCAGGGAGTCTGCTTGGGATCTCTCTCCCTCTCTCCCTCTGCCCTCCCCCTGGTCACACGATCTCTAAATAAATAAATAAATAAATAAATAAATAAAATATTAAAAAAATAAAGGCAGCTCAATAGGGTGAAAAGATCTGGAGATTTGTGGGACTTTTTCACTTATCCCAATTATTAAGAAAAATTTTTAACTCTAAAAAAACTGTAATGAAAAAACTGTAATGAAACCATATGCAATTATATATTATATATTTTAGATAACCATTTTTAAAAGATAATTTTTATTTTTATTTTTATTTTTTAAAGATTTTGTTTATTTATTTGACAGACAGAGATCACAAGTAGGCAGAGAGGCAGGCAGAGAAGGGGGGAAGCAGGCTCCCCACTGAGCAGAGAGCCCGATGCGAGACTCGATCCCAGGACTCTGGGATCATGACCTGAGCAGGACTTTCTCCTGCTCTGGGTTGCTCCTCTGTCTCCTTTCCTGCTTCCTCATCCTTGATATCCACTGACCTTGATATTCCAAGTCCTCAAAGCTCTGTCGTCTCTGGTCCCTCTGTTGTCTCCTCCTGGGTGGTCTGATTCACTCCTGGGGTTCCCAAAGACATCCTTAGACCAAAAGTCTATTTTCAGACAGACCTAGCCTCCCCTCTGAGCCCCAGACACAGGCACCCAACTTCCTGCTCATCATCTCCTCCTGGGTCACTCACAGGCATCTTCAGATTCTTCCTCCTAAGTAACTCCCAAATGATCCCTCTGCACCAGCCCCTTGCCTGCCCACCCCGCCCCGCCCCCACCACCGTGAAGTCCAATGTCAACTCCTAACTGCCCTCCCTGCCCTGTCTCCTAAACCCACAATTCCTTCTCTACTCAGAAGCCAAAGCCCTCTGGACAAAATGCAAACCTGGTCATGTGCCCACATCCCCTGCCTTCCGCGGCACTCCAACACAAAATCAAACATCTCCACCATGCCTCCTGAGTTTCTGCCTAGCCCAGCCTTATGTCTGGACGCTGCCCCCAGTGTTCCCTTGTTTCTCTTGCTCCAGAACTGAGCTTCTCCCTTCTTTGAACACACCCAATGCACCCAACATTTTCTTGCCTTTGCATATGCTGGTCCCCGCCCCTTCCACCTGGCTAGTGGATGCTGCTGATGCCCCCCTCCGCTCACCTGTCCCCAGGATATGCCACCTCCAGCAGCTGTCAGTGTTGGCTGCTGAGGGCCCGCAGCTGCCATCTTCTTCAGAGGATTGCCCGGCATAGACGACAGTGGCTCTGTGGGGGTCAGGAAAACCACAGGGCTGACCTCTCCGCCTGACCCCGGCTACCAAAGCCTGGCCCCTCTCCCCCAGGGAACTGTTCCATGGAGGACTTCCCACTCCACATCCATCTCCCCACACCAGCTCCATGTGACTGGGCTAGGCGGAGACCCCAACCTCCCTCTGCTTCTGCCCTGCCCTAACCTGCTACTTGCCCTCCCTTCCAGCTGTTTCCGGTTGCCCCAAACAGACTCCCTTCAACAGATTGCCCCCAATAGCTTCCAGGGCACCCAACCCAAGATGCCTCCCCGTAGGGCTCCCTTGGTGGGGGAGGCTCTGAACCCCGAGACACTGTCAGTCTATTCATCACAGCATAACCTATCACCACCCTGTTGTGTTCCTTCCTGACACTCAGAACAACAGCAGTTAAATCCATCTGACTCTCGAACCACTCTGGAATTAGGGGTGCTGACCCCCCAATGCCATCAAAAACCGGTGTAAGACTTTTGGGTCCCCCCAAAACGTAACCCCTAATGGCCTGCCATGGATGGGAAGCCTTAGCATAAACATAAATTGATGAATTAGCACGGATTCCTAAGTGCCTTTACATATGTGTCTTACAACCAAGTAAGTTAGAAAAAAGAATGTTATGGAGAAAATCATAGGGAAGAGAAAAATACCTCTACAGTACTACACTGTCTGGGAAAAAATCGCACACAGTGGGTCTGTGGACGCAAACCCAAGCTGCTTGAGGCTCAACCACGTGTGTGTGTGCGATTGCCTGTTAAGTGTGTGACTGTGAATGTCACGCGGACGAGACTAGGTCTGTTCTGCTCTCACTGCGTTCCAACACTCGGCACAAGAGTGGGCACTCAAGAAAACAGGAAGAAGGGAAAGTGGGCGGTGGTAGGGAGAAGGTGCTCGTGTTGCCTCTTCCCTAATTGATCACGGCCCCCAAGTTTTTTCTCCATCCTGGCAGAGTCGGAGTCCAAATAGCTTTCCCGGTTGTCAGCAGTGGGCACCATGGCATGGACCTCAGACAGCTCCGAGGCCACAAGGGGAGAGGAGGCACAGGCCCCCCACATGGACAGCTGCCATCTGAGGCCTTCCTTTAGCAACCCTGAGAGCTGCACTGTTGACAGCCTGTCACAGAGAATCACCTCAGGCCACTGCATCCCCAAAGAGCCGCCCAGTGAACCAGCCTCGGCCCCCTCGGGGCCCTCCGCACCCACTAACAAGCTGATGCCAGGTCGGCCGCCTGCCCATGCCGCCCAACTAGGCCACCTGCTGCAGCTGCTGGGGCCTGGGCTGGGAGACGCCTCCTCTCTCCCTTTTCCCCGGACGGAGGGCAGGGTGCCCCCTGGAGTATCCAAGAGAACCAGCTCTTTTCCTCACTTCCTTTCCAGTCTTCCCCACTCCAAAAGGCCTTCATTGTGCCAGAAGCCTTTTCACTGTCCCTGACCCTTATGCCAACCACACAGGTGCCCAGAGATGGTTCTGCCCATTCCCCAGAGAATTCCACACGCTTTGAGGAACACAGCAGAGCCGTAGTGTGTGTGTGGGGGGGGTGTTGGAGGCCCCCGTTATTCAGGGCTTTCAGCCTGATGGGATCATGGGGTCGGTTCCCAGTAAGCCACTGCTTTCACCCATAGGGCCGGTGAAGAGTGTCCTCTTTCTGCTAAGGAAGGCCACACTCTACTCCAACTGTGTCCCAGGGCTCCCTCTCCACAGGGGCACCAAGTTCCAAAGACCGGGCTGTGGTGGGAGGCTGGCACATCTTAGAGTAAGAGGGCTGCTGAGGGCCTGTCTTGCCATGGCCTCCCACCCGCTGGGCAACAAGTCCTCTGCAGATAGGCCTGGCCCTGAGAGCGCTGAATAGAGGCCATTTGCTGGGAATGCTATCCCCCCCCGCCCCAGTGGCCAGCCTTCCTCACTGCCTCTCTCCTTTTCCTCCTCAGACTCCCTGGGAGGCCACCTGTCACCTCCTGTCCTCAGCCAAAAGACCCTCAGAGAAGAAAGTGGGAGGGAATCATCATCATAAAACAGTGTAATTCTTCATTCATTCATTCATCTGACAAATACTTCTTGAGGGCCTGCGCTGAGCCTGGCTGTGGTAGGTAGACGGGACACAGCTGTGAGTGATGCGAGCCCCATTCCTGTCCTCAGGGAGCTGGGAGTCCCAAGGGGGAGACAGTTGACTAACACACACATGACCGATATGTAACATGATGTTGGGGTCCACATGTGCCATGAAGAGAGCCAGAGCCACACAGGGTGAGGGGTCAGGAGGCACTGCTGTGGATCACTGCTCCAGAAGCTTCTCTGAAGCAACCAAGATGCTTGCAAGGGCAGGATCCAGGCCAGGAGTTGAGGGGAGAGTTCTCTAGGCACATGGAAGAGCAGAAGCTGAGGTCCTGAGGCAGAAGCAGGCTTGTGAGGCAGAAGCAAGTGAGGAGGACAGTGTGGCCAGCCTCAGTGATGGGGGAAGGACATGGGGCTGGAGAGACAATGGGGGCCAGATCGGTCCTGGAAGCCAAGGTAAGGATTTGGCTTTGAATCTGAGTGAAATGAGAAGCGATGAAACACTTTTGAGCAGGGAAATGACAAGGGAAGTGGCAGAGGCCCCCAGGTGCAGGAAGGGGTTGGGTGGGACTAAGCAAGGTATAGAGTCACCCTTGTCTTCTCCTGAGACTGTCCTCTTCCTCTCCAGCCAATAAGGATGCATGAGAGAGACAAGACTGCCTCACCTTATGGGGAACAACTAGCTCCTGCCACAGAGGCATCCCCTCACAGCCGAGGTCAGAAGCCCACCCCCCCACCCCCGCCTAGGAGTCACGAAACCTGCAGCTCCACCATGACAGCCCTCTTCCACTCCGTGCAGCTGTCATCTGTCATTGCCCGGGTTCTCTTTGTCCATTTAGCCTCCCGGGATCCCAGAGATCCATAAACAGCAAATAGCAACTATTTCCATGCTTTGCCTTATCTTCTGATCCTCTGAGTGCACAAACATCCATTCCTACATGTTTAGACAAGCATACAAGTCCTCTTGGGGAATTTATTTCCATCTGACACTATTCCCAACAGTCAGGAAGAAACTTCGGATGTTTCTGGCCCTCTTTTCGAAGAGCCGTGTGGCCTACCAATTAGAATGTAGCATTGGGAGGGAGGCAGACATGGATTCAGATCCCAGGCAGGTGAGCTGTGTGACCTCGCATAAGCCACTTGACTTCTTCAGCCCCCAGTGTCCTCACCCATGGGGCAAAGACAAGAGTGTTCTGCTCACCGGGCCAGGAAAAGGATAAAAGGAGATAGGTAGTCTGTGCAAAACTCCAGGCAAGTACCCTGCACAGGCATTGGTTCATCTGCTGTTTCTTTAGTCCTTATGGAGATAGGCAGCAGGCTCGGAAAGTTCCCCATTTGGGATAATATTTGTATAAGCTACCTATCACTGTGTAACAAATTCCCCTAAAACTTAATGGTGTAAGTGAACACACATTTGATTATCTCATAGTTTCTGTGGGTCAGGAGTGTTGACCATAGCTTACCTTGGTCTTCTGCTTCAGGGTCCCTTGAATGCTGCCATCAAGGGAGAGGCAGGGTTGAGGTCTCATCTGAACGCTCCACTGAGGAAGGATTCACTTTGAAGCTCAGGGGGTTGTTGGCAGAGTCAATGGCTTAGGGGCTGCTGGGCTGACAGCCTCCATCCTTGCCGGTTGCTGACTGGAAACTGCTCTCAGTTTCTTGCATGTGAGCCTCTCCAGAGGCTTCCTCAAAGCATGCAAGCCAAGAAGGCAACATAGCTGGCTGGCAAGACAGAAGTTACCATCTTAAGTAACTGAATCAAAGAAGGGACATCTCATCACCTTTGCCATGGGCTCATCTCATCACCTTTCCCCACGGGCTAGAAGCAAGTCTCTAAGCCCTTCCACACTCAGCCGGAGACCATAAATACCAGGAGGCAGGAGTCTCCAGGGGTCACTTTAGATTCTGCCCTACACCAAAAGTTTCCGTTCAGCTCTCGTTTCCTGATGACTTTTATGTACCAGGCACAGTCCTAGAGTGAGGAATTTTTTTAAAGTGGATAAGTCATGGTTTCTATCTCCCAGGAACTTCTGTGAGTTGTTTTCTGTTTCAAGCTCTTACTCATTTTTTCACTGCTAGGAACACTTTGGGACCTGTGTAGGATCTCTGTTGAGGGGAGGAGGGTAACTACTCAATCCATAATGGGAATGAGTTCACTAGACCCTTTTCCTCCATCCCAGGCTGGTCAGAGAAAAGAAAGACGTGCATGTACACACACACACACACACACACACACACACACACTGTGTGTGTGTGTACAGTGAGCTAGCTCTGAGGGGCATTTGCAGAGAGTAGTAGTCATTATGCTGGGTGTTGTAGGAATGAATGGAGTGAGACCAGCCCCTTGTCTGGGGAAACACACCAGGAGATGGGAAGCAAAGAAGTAAACTCAGATTACAGCAGAGGCAGGACTCTGGGGAGGAGGGAGTTGGTATCACAGTTCCCCTTAAAGAAAAAGATGATACCCAATACTGAGAAGCTGAACCATTGCCCTACACTTAGTGGGCAATGGTGGCTTGATCTCAGAGCCACTGAAGTTTTCTTCCCCAGCACAACCTCTCTTCCCCTACTCTGACGCCACCTCACCAATGCCCGAGAGGCCTGTTACAGAGAGGTTGAACAGACACAAACTTCTAGCCCTCATGAAAAAGTAGCTCTCTTTGTTCAAGGAACCTTATCTTCCCTGGCTAACCTTGAGGGTCTGATGGGGCCTGGCTGTCACAGACTCTAACTCCTCTTGGCCCTGGGGGCAGACTTGGTACCCAAGTTGGATCAATCTTCCATTCCCAGCCCATGAAATATGTGACCCAACCCAAGGCAATCAGAGCCCTTCTCTGGCATTTCTTCCTCGGGGAAACTGACAGAGAATAGACTATTGACCCAGTTAATCTAGAAACAGCTACTGGTAACCATGTTTTGGTTACCTAATGTACACAGAGACAAAACAAAGAGAGACAAAGAGATATCAGATAGCATCAGATCCCTGGTTCCCATCTTCAAGCTTTACTTGAAAATCTTCCTACTTGGAATCTTTTTAGTTTTCCTGAAATAATTCAAACTGTCCTGAACTACAAATCTCCCATTTTACCATTGGAATTCAAACTAAAGCTACAAATCTTCCTGGGAGATATGATCCAGAGGTCCAAATTCTTACTAAAGTGTAAATGACTACAATCCTTTATTGAGAGAAGGCTGTGATTATGGGTTTTGTTTAAAAATACACAGGGCATTATAAGGTTAAAAGTAGAGACAGTCAAGACATCTTCCCCATATTCACATGAAAAAGAGCTTGTGTTTCAAATTCAGAAAACCTGTATTTGAGTCCAGGCTCTACCACTAACTGGAACCTACCTTACTTCTCTGGGCATCCATTTCTCCATTTCCAAAATGGGAATAAGCATGTTTCTGTGCTTTCTATCTTATGAAATTGCCATGTGGAAAAAACATCAACATTATATTGCTTCTTTGCAGCCAACATCCCTGCATGTGTTATAGTAAGTACATCTTAATACTATATTTGGCTAAATACAATATATTTGGCCAATGAACAGAAATGCGAATAACAGCTCTCCAGCAGGGCTCAGCACCTGAGGGTAAGAGTGAGTGAGAAAGGCTTAGAACAGCATCAAGGAGTAGATGCCCATCTAAGAGCAATGCTGTTAGTGTGGATTCTTAGTTGCTATAGCTCTAATAGATACATTTTCATCATTTTTTTTCAAGTTATTTTCTAACTTATATTTCAATCTTTTTCATTTAGAAAAAAAATTAGCATTGGGGCCCTGGGCGGCTCAGTCAGTTAAGAACCTGACTCTTGATTTCAGCTCAGATCATGATCTCAGGGTCCTGAGTGGGAGTCCCACATTGGGCTCCATACTGAGCATGGAGCCTGTTTAAGATTCTCTGTCTTCCTCTCCCTTCGCCCCTCCCCCTGCTCCTGCTCTCTCTAAATAAATAAGTAAATAAACAAAAGCTTATAGGGGCGCCTGGGTGGCTCAGTGGGTTAAAGCCTCTGCCTTCGGCTCAGGTCATGATCCCAGGGTCCTGAGATCAAGACCCACATCTGGCTCTCTGCTCAACAGGGAGCCTGCTTCTTCCTCTCTCTCTCTCTCTCTGCCTGCCTCTCTGCCTATTTGTGATCTTTGTCTGTCAAATAAATAAATAAAATCTTTTAAAAGGTTAAATAAATAAAAACTTTTAAAAATTTAACATGTACATGAAAAATTTTTCAAGCAATGGGGAGAAGCATAAAACTAAAACTAAAACAGTCCACTTTCACTCTACTGGAACCTTTTCATCCAGATGTCAACGTTTATTTCCATATATGGGTTTTACTAAAAAACACTCGGTTTCATATTTTTTTATGTTGTTTTAGTTTAGTTACAGTTTTAGTTACAGACCCAGCACATAAGGGTTTTTGTTTTATTTTGTTCTTAAGATCAGAATCCTTCTAGTTACCCATGTGCTGGATTTGCGGGATCTGCCATCTAGTACAAGGTTCAATAAGTATTGTCAAAGGGAAGACAGAAACAAGGGGGACAGGGGTAAAAGTATGGAGTCAGGGAAGAGGGAAGGATGATAGAAAAAGAAGAGTGGTAGGAAGAGGAAGGGAAGGGAGAAAGAGACGAAAGGAAGAGAGGGAAAGAGAGAGAAGGGAGGAAAGAAGGGAGAGAGGAAAGAGAAAGGAAGAGAGGACAGGAGAGAGAGATGGAAAGACTGGCGGACAGACAGAGTTAGAGAGAGGATGGGAGAGACAGAGAGACAATGAGACAGAGACAGAGGGAGACGGACGATCAGATCCACAGAGAAAGAAAAAAGGAGAGAAGGACAGAGGGAAGAAAGAGAGGAAGGGAGGAAGAGAGGGTAGAAGAGGGAAAGAGAAAGGTGAGGAAGGGAGAAGAGAGGAGAGAACCAAGAAATTCTGAGCAGTGAACCCCGCCCCCGGCCCGGTCTCCGCCCCCCGACTCGGACTCCGCCCCCAGCCCGGACTCCGCCCCCGGCCCGAGGGTTGCAGAGCCACCTCCAGCCGCCAGGGGCCGCCACGGGCAGCCGGCCGCACCCAGCGCGCGCGGCGGGCCCTCTCTCCCGCCTCCGCGCCGGCCGCTCGCAGTCCCGCCGCCGCTCTCGGGCTACGGCCGGGTCTCGCGCGCCGTCTTCTTGTGAGGGGCCTCGCGCCGCTCGGCGCACGCCGTCCCCCTGCCTCGCGGCGCGGGGTCTCGCGGGCCCCGCTCCCGCCCTCCGCTTGCCTGGCCCGGACCGGAAGCGGCGCCGCACGGCCTGGGCCTGGCGCGGGGGGCGGGCACCGGGGCCCGGTCGGATATGGGCAAAAAGCACAAGAAGCACAAGTCGGACAAACACCTTTATGAGGGTGAGGAGGGGGCCGCGGTGCGGGGGCGGCGGGCCCGCGGCGGCTCCGGCCTTGGGCGCGGGGCGGGGGGGTCCCCACTCCTTCGAGACCACTCTCGAGCTCCGGAGGCGGGCCGGGGACCGCACCTCCCACGGGCAGGCCGGGACCCGCGAAGGGGGCGCGGCCCGCCGGAGGCCGCGCAGACCCCAGGCGGGGGGCCGCATTCGAACCCCAGACCCCTGGTCCCCGGCGGGGCTCTTGCCGGGAGGTGTGAGACGGCCCCCAGAGGCCCGCAGCGTTCGGGACACCTTCGGGGCAAGTGTCCGTCAGTCAACAGGTGCTTCGCGGGGCGCCCACTGCGTGCCCAAAGCCGCCGCGGCTGAGCCGCCCCTTCTCCCTCTGCCCACGCTGCCTCTGCATTGTGGACGCTGCCCCGCGCGTCCGCCGATAATCCAGGCTCTTTCCTTTTGTTTAAGAGTATGTAGAGAAGCCCTTGAAGCTGGTCCTCAAAGTGGGAGGGAACGAGGTCACCGAGCTCTCCACGGGCAGCTCGGGGCACGACTCAAGCCTCTTCGAAGACAAAAACGATCATGACAAACACAAGGACAGAAAGCGGAAAAAGCGAAAGAAAGGAGAGAAGCAGCTTCCAGGGGAAGAAAAGGGGAGAAAACGGAGACGAATCAAGGTAAATGTTGCGTGGCTTCCGTGTTGCTGGGGGTACCCCTTTTTAAGAGTTCCCGCCGCCCGCTGGCAGCCTCACTTTATTCTCTTTGTGTCTAGCGAGACGCTAAAACGCCTGTAAAATCAGCCTTGTTTGGAGGCGGAGCAGGGCAGCCCAGAAACACCTGTGAGTTTCAGCAACTCTCGATTTAATTATACTCGTAGTTACTCTCACAGCAGGTGAGCGAGCAGCTAAGTCCTGAACTTCAGGAGCAGAGTCAGAGTATTTTCTCCACCCAGGAAAGGTAAAAGTCATGCTCAGAAAAGCCTCAGTGTTGGAGCTTTGTCAAAAATCATCAGGTCGGGAGGCGCCTGGGTGGCTCAGTGGGTTAAAGCCTCTGCTTTCGGCTCAGGTCATGGTCCCAGGGTCCTGGGATTGAGCCCCACATCGGGCTCTCTGCTCAGCAGGGAGCCTGCTTCCTCCTCTCTCTCTGCCTGCCTCTCTGCCTACTTGTGATCTCGGTCTGTCAAATAAATAAATAAAATCTTAACAAAAAAAAAACAAAAATCATCAGGTCAGGGGCGCCTGGGTGGCTCAGTGGGTTAAAGCCTCTGCCTTCGGCTCAGGTCATGATCCCAGAGTCCTGGGATCCAGCCGCACATCGGGTTCTCTGCTCCGCAGGGAGCCTGTTCCTCTGCCTGCCTCTCTGCCTACTTGTGATCTTTGTCTGTCAAATAAATAAACAAAATCTTTTAAAAAAAAATCGTCAGTTCAGAAGTGAACGGGATCTGTTGGGTTCAGATTTTGTTCTGAAGTAAATACTGTAATGCCAGATATATAATGAGCCGCTTTGATCTTAAAGCTTGAGTCTGTTGAAGAGAAAATTCGATCAGAGACCTTTAAGGGATATGACACACCAGTGATAAAAATAAGCATTTTCTTAACCATTTGCAGTTAATAGGAAAAAGGAGGGGAGGGAGTAGGTGCTGTTGGTTCACAAGTGGGGTAAAATAATAATAATAATTAACTTTCATAGATGATCATACACATATCTGGAATTGTCCTAGACTTCTGCACTTCCCAGATTTAACCTGTCCCTGAGTGACTTACTAAATCCATTACTAGGTCTTGAGAATAGATTTCCATAAGTTAGCTTTGTAATTTTTCTTGTTTATATGTACTAGCAATGTTCTATTCCATGTGATTAAACACATGGTAAGTCACTAAATCTTAGAGACTCTTTAGAATTTCTTAAATCTGTTATTTTTTGCCTCAATTTTTAGTTGCCTTTGGCTAGGCTGTGTCAGTGTATAGAACTATCTAATGTTTTCTTCCATATGCTATATGCATATGATTTAAGAAATTCAGGCAATACAGAAGTGAATAAAAGGAGGGCAATAAATTTTCCTCACCTTAGTCCCTCACATAGTCTCTCTTTTTTTTTTTATTATTTTTTGTTATTTGTAAAATAGTTCATGAACATATTTTTAAAAAATTAAGAATACTTCAAGGCTTTAACACAAAAGCATCTCCTACCCCAGCCAAACTTTTCAGGGTTTTTTGGGATATCTGTCTTCTTTTTTAAATGTAGGTTTATGGTGGTATTTCCTGATTTATCAGTTTATATCTTTTACAGATCTGTTATAGAAAATGAGAATTTAAATTAGCGTTCTAATACTGCTTCCTGTCCCCAGTTTCTCTTCCTCTGTTCTCTAGTATAGGTATACCATAGTTGTTGGTTAAATCAGTATTTACTGTTTAATTATTGTTCACTGATGGCAAGTAAAATAAATACAGATCTGGTCTTGGTCCCTCGTTAATTACTTCATTGGTTTGGTTATCATGTACTAATTCTTCCCAAACTTTTTTTTTTTTTTAAGATTTTATTTATTTATTTGACAGAGAGAGAGGGATCACAAATAGGCAGAGCCAAAGGCAGAGGCTTAACCCACTGAGCCACGCAGGCACCCCTCTTCCCAAACTCTTGACAGATTTATAAAACCCATCTGATTTCTGTTTTTCACATGGCCAAACAGTTGCCCTCTTCTTGAGATATCCGTCTTGTAGCCCTCTGTGACCACCCGCTCTAGTCTGGATTATTTGTTCTCTAGGCCTTCTGGGACCCTCCTTTGCCTCTTTCCTGGATCCCATGTTATATTTATTCCCATTTTCTGGTGGAATCTTAATTCTAGGCACTTCCTAAGAAAACATTCATAGGAGGTAGGTTTTTCTAAGTCCTTATGTGATTGAACATCTTTAGTCCACCCTAATGGTGGAGTCTGCTCCTATAGCTTGATAGTTCCACTCAGCATGGAATTCCATAGGAAAAATTCTGTCTCCCAGAATTTTGAAAGCATCTTCTTCTCTCATTGTCCTTGTTTTGTTTTTTAAGATTTTATTTATTTATTTGACAGAGATCATAAGTAGGCGGGGCGGGGGGGGGTGCGGGGCGGGAAGCAGGCTCAATCCCAGGACCCTGGGATCATGACCTGAGCCGAAGAGAGAGGCTGTAACCCACTGAGCTACCCAGGCGCCCCTCGTTATCCTTGTTTTTTTTTTTTGTGTGTGTGTGTTTTGTTTTGTTTTAAAGACTTTTATTTATTTATTTGACAGAGATCACAGTAGGCAGAGAGGCAGGCAGAGAGAGAGAGAGGGAAGCAGGCTCCCTGCTGAGCAGAGAGCCCGATGTGGGACTCCATCCCAGGACCCTGGGATCATGACCCGAGCCGAAGGCAGCGGCTCAACCCACTGAGCCACCCAGGCGCCCCTCATTATCCTTGTTTTAATAGCACCCAGTTCTTGTTTTTCCCTGAGGATACTAATTGATGGGTTTGTTGCCTTTTTTTTTTTTTTCCTGTTTTCTTTTGCTCCCTGCTTTGTCTCTTATTTCCCCTCAAGTTCTTCAGTTTATTTTCTTGGTCTCCTCTTTTTACGTTAACCTCATCCCTTATCTGTTATCTGTTGAGCCTTCCTAGTCTGTCTCCATGTGCCGCACAACAGCCTAATGAAATACTCTGTGTCTAGACAGTTTGTCAGCTGGAGAGTCACTAAACAGAGACCCGATCATTTTGGTGGATCCCTCAGGTGTCTGTTCTCCAGAGGAGAAAACCTCCTGAAACAAGGTTATTACGTGACTGCTGGTATTTCGGGGGCCAACCAGGGAAGGAGACTGAAGGTCCTCTCAGCCGCTGCTTGTTTTCAGTCCAGCATCTCTCCCCACTCCTGACTGGCATCCAGTCTGCAGACTTTCTGGTTCCTGGTGGCTCCAGGTTTGAGCTTTTCCAGGTGGCTGGGATTTGAACTCTTCTCCTAGGTGGCCACTTCTGCACGGAGGAGGTAGCTTGCTGTCTGTGATCTGCACGCTCCTCCACTTGCCTCTCACCTCCAGGCGTGTGGGCGACTTTCATCCCCTGTAGTCTCTCTACTTTGTCCATCTCATTTAACTGGAAGGTGAGGTCATCCCTTTTAACCATTTCCAATTTTAGTCCAGGCACCATAACACCAGCTGATACGCTTGTGTGCTTCATTTCTTTTATTACTTACCTCATTCTTTTTATTAACTACATAGTATTTGGTTATATTGATGTACCTTACTTTATATTATGTCTAAATGCTATAAATAAAGCTGCAGTGAGTCTCATGGACACAGATCTCTGTATAATTTTATAAGGATATCTTCAGGATAAATTCCTGGAATATTCCCCGTCTGTTCCAGCTACTCTGGTCTTTCTTGACTGTAGCTCTAAATGTCATTAGCCTTCATTATATTTTGATTCCATTGTAAATTAAGATGTTTTTGCATCCATAGTCTTACTTGGACAGAATACCCTGCAGAATAGGACAGGTAGGTTAGTTTCCATTTTCTAAAAGGTAAAATGGAAACTCAGAGAAGTGAAGTGAATTTGTGCTAGGTCCCATTTCCCCAGGATTCAGGACCAGGGACCAAGGGACATTCTCTGAGATGTTATTGTATCTATAGAGGCTATTTGAGTCATCTTTTTTTTTTTTTGCAGGCCAGACTGGGGATGGGGAGAGGTGTTCTTTTGATAGTGTTGTCTAGGTAGGGAGGCTTCAGAAGGACACTCCTCTCTGAGCTATGTTCTGGATCTCCAGGGAGTTCTAGGAACAGCAGTCATCTCCGGTCTCTTCTTTGGGAGAATCAGCTGTATGACACCCATGGGCCTCGGGGTGGCTGGAGGATGTTTGGTTCTGAGGGAGGAGTGATGCTTCTGTCAGTTCCACACAGCAGGAGGAAGAATGCAGGGGAAAGATAAAGCATGTCCTTTCCCTTTTAAACCATTTTTCTGAAAGGCATATGTAACTTCTGCTTATATTTCATCACACAGAACTTACTTAACCACATGGCCACCCTAGCAGCTTGGGAGGCTGGGAAGTGTCTTTTATTTGGGGAAGGGGAGGGAGGATCTGTTACTTGTGCAAGATAAAGTTTTGGGGAAGCACACACGCATAAAACATAAAACCCTATGATTTTTCAGAAGTGTTTGAGTTAAGTGATACTCTTCTCTTGAGTATGGAAGGCCCTGGTTATATTAGTTTAAAATGCCCAAACAAGGGGCGCCTGGGTGGCTCAGTGGGTTAAGCCTCTGCCTTCAGCTCCGGTCATGATCTCAGGGTCCTGGGATCAAGCCCCGAATCGGGTTCTCTGCTCAGCGGGGAGCCTGCTAACTCCTCTCTCTCTCTCTGCCTGCCTCTCTGCCTACTTGTGATCTCTCTCTGTCAAATAAATAAAATATTAAAGAAAAAATGCCCAAACAGATAACTTAGTATCTGTATTTCTCTATGTAGAGTGGTGACATTTAATACCAACCAGAGCATGATGAGTACTTTATGTGTGGGTGTGTATACTTTTGTTTTAATCAGGCCATCATTTAGACACCACCCCTGTGAAAGTGTGTTGTGTTTTTTCCCCCCTTGAGCGTTTGAATGCTGAGCGATTGGCAAGGAATTGTGTGCTGGCATAATTCTTACTATGTATAACATCACCCTTTCCTAAAGGTCCAGCTTTACATTTTCAAGTTATTTATTTCCACATCATATAACAAAATAACAGCTGATGAAAAATGCTCACATCATTTGGCCTAGTAACATAGGCACAAGAGGGCAGTGAAGTAAAACTGAGGGGCAGTAAGTAAAATTCTGTGTTGGCCATTACACTGATAGTGTCGTGATTTATAAAAACTACAGAAGTGTTTACAAAACCATTTTAAGTGAAATAACAACCATTCACACATAACACACATACCTGCTTACTAAAAAAACTGCATGAATACTGTATACAGAACGTGTACATATTACAGGCTGGGCCCTGTGTTTACTGTGTAATATATGTTATCTCCCCTTACTCTTGACCACAATCTATGAAGCTGTCATTACCATCTCTTCTTTTAAAATGGTGGTAAAATACATTTAGCATAAACTTTACCATCTTAACTGTCTTTAAGCGTCCTGTTCAGTACTGTTGAGTATACTTACATTGTTATACATCCAATTTCCAGAACTTTTTTATACGTATTCAACAACTCTCCATATCCCCCACCCTCCACCATTCTGCTTTCTCTATGAGTGTGACTGCTCTAGGTGTCTCATAGAAGTGGAATCACACAGTATTTGTCTTTTTGTGACTGGCTCGTTTTACTTCGTGTATACTCCTGCAGGTTCATCCATGTTGTGGCAGATGTTAGAATTTCCGTCCTTTTTAAGGCTGAAGGATACTGGGTTGTATGACTATACCATGTTCTGTTTATCCATTCATCATCAGTAGACACCTGGTTTGCTTCTACCTCTTGGCTCTAATAAATATTGCTGCTGTTAACATGGTCATATAAGTATCTCTTCAGGAATCTGTTCTTTCAGATACATATCCAAAAGTAGAAGTGCCAGATCATACCATCTACTCTTTTACAGATGAGAAGACTAAGGCTCAGAGAGGTTAGTATGTTGCTCATAGTCACAGAGTGCCAGAACAAGAACTCAAATCCTGCACTCAGGAGGTTATTAACATAAAAAGATTTGTTAGAGTGGACAACGCCCTCCACTCCCTTTGTAGGAGTGGGAGGTTAAAATCTGTGTCCTAACAGAGGCAGAGAGTTCTAGTTCCCCGAGAGGCTCTGGGGCTGTTTGGGGGGAATCACAGAAGACTTTGCTCAGGAGGCCGCATTTGAGCTGGTCTTCAGAAGTTAGAACATCGTGATGTTACACTGCATGGTTCAGGCAACATGGGATCAACTATACTCTGAGCTATATTTGTAACATAGGTTCTTTTCATCTTGTACAATTAAATGTGAAGGATCCTGTGTGTATGGCCATGAGTATGGCCCTTTATTGGCTACTGCAGAGATTTTCAAAGTTAATCTGACGACCCAGTTTTCACCTGTGCACTGATTTAGAAGCGGTGCCTGAAGAGAACGCCACCGAGCTGCAGAGAGAAGCGGAGGTTAGGACGCTGCATACCAGTGAGGGCTGAGAACGGTAGCAGGGAGCTGGGCCAGTGTGAGGGTGTATATAAGGGACAGAAAGGAGTTTTCTTTTTAAGCACAGAATAAAGGAAGGGGGGTAAGGGATGAGACCTGAACTGCAGGTGAGGTGTCAGAGGAAGAAGTTTGAACTTGAATATGTTGACCCTAAGCAGTCAGAGACTTTCTGAGTGGAAGAATGATAAAAGTTGAGTGCCTTAGTAATGTTAATCTGTTAGCAGCATCTAGCAGCTATTGAAGATCAGAGGCTGGGTGTAAGGAGAACTACCTAGAAGGTTTTCTAATGAAAGAGCTCAGATGGGAGCTCTGAATTCCTTTATTGATATTGAAACTCAGACCCGTGCTCCTGAAAAACATAATCGTAACCCAAATTGTGTCTTAACAGCTTTGCAAGTCAGCTTCAGGTTTAGATGCCAAAGATGTTAGACTAGTCCCTTTGCTAGAGATCTTAGCAGGATAAAATGAGAGATTTTTTTAAAATTTTAAATCATAAGCATTAACGTATAGGATATTTATAAAGCTGAGGTTAAAACTTTTAATGAGAATTTTAAGCCATCATATAATAAATTCCAATAAGCACCTATTTTATTAAAGCACTAAACTAGATTCCAAGGGGGATACATACTCAAAACCAACATCTGAGTGTTTATTGTATGCCATCATGTTTACTGTCTTCTTGCAAATAACAGATGTGGGATAGGTCCTGTTAGTATCTCATTGTATTGTTGAGCTGGGGCATAGAGGATGAGATAGCTCATAACCAGAGAGGAGAAATGAATGACTATAATTAAACAGAATGAGAATTCGGTCAAAACAATTCATTGATTTGTTTAGTGTGACATCTGCCACACCCAGGATCTCAAACCAGATCTCTGGTTTCCTCCTGAGGCTATCCTCTTTTTGTGTGTGTGTGGGTGGGTGTTTGTGTGTTTAACCTTTTTTCTTTTTCTTTTTTTATTTTTTGTAATCTCTGCACCCAGCGTGGGGCTTGAACTCAAAACCGTGAGGTCAGGAATCACATGCTGTACCAAATGAGCCAGCCAGGTGCCCCTAAAGTTTATTTATGTATTTTTTGTGTGTGTGTGTGTGTGGTAATCTCTCTACCAATGTGGGGCTCGAAGCCATGATCCTGAGATCAAGAGTCACACTTCCAAATGAGCTAGCTGTGCCACTATAGAAGGAAGGACTCTAAAAAAAAGCATAAGAGTAGTGTTGCTTCTCTGATGGAAAGGCTATTTATTTATTTATTTATTTATTCAGCAGACATTTACCGGACACACCTTGTGTGCCAGACTTTGTACTAGATTCAAATGAGGAAGATTAATAAAATACAGTTCCTGCCATATAGGAGGAGCTCAGAGTTGGGCTGGGAAAGCAGATGTAAAAGGATAGATAAATTTCATGGCCTGATAAATTCTAGCAGAGGTATAAATAAAGTGTTCTGGGAGTCCCGAGGAAAGTGTTTCTCCTTTTGTTTTGGGAAGCTGGGTGAAGACAAAGGAGACCTAACGACTAAATTTTGCAGCAGAAGCTGTTTGCAATCTGTTGATGCTCTTTTGCCGGAATGAGGCATCACTGCAAAGTAGTAAGACTGATTTTTCAATTACATTCTAAAATCACCTGTTACAGGGAAGTTCTGGAATTATTTTGCACATTGGAAGCATTATTTGAATATAGTTAGAGATCTTTGGATCTAGATCTAGATCTCCAAAAGTAGTCAACCTGGAGGACAGTCCTTAAAACTAAGGACTTTAGCTGTTAATTTGAATATTTCACTTTCCCTTTTCATGCTGTTTCCTGTAATTCTGCAAGTATTATGTGTTAGGCATTGTTGAGCTTGGGGGTACAGAGCTGAAAATAACAGGGGACCCTACCCACGAGGAACTCCAAGGACAGAGGCAGATGTGTTTGTAACATAGTACAGTGAGTGTTGGAATCATAATATGAACAGAGATTTGCTTCAAAAGTGTCATTCACAAAGGAATAACTTGCCATTGAGTTGTGAATAAATTAGAGTCTGAAATTAAGTCCAGTGTGTTTGTAGTTAACAGAAAGCCATGGTTCCTCTGCTGCCTGGACCTTCTTGCACAGAGGAT
Source organism: Mellivora capensis (assembly GCA_004024625.1). NCBI lineage: Eukaryota > Metazoa > Chordata > Mammalia > Carnivora > Mustelidae > Mellivora > Mellivora capensis. Next base: position 51,118 of record PISX010000216.1, on the reverse strand, counting down.
ACTTCCTCTGTCTGGAATGCTCTTTCCACCCCACCCACCCTGCACCTCCCCAACCCCTCCCCCACCACCTGGCTAAATTCTGTTCTTCAGATCTCAGCTCAGATGTTACTTCCTTATAGAAGCCTTCCCACACTTGTGCAGTCTAAATTAGATTCACCCGACAGTAACTCTCCCCATGAAATCTGTTCGGGTTTTTTTAATGAGTTGTTTAATGTGTGTCTCTGTTCATTCTCGGCTGCCTAAGGGCAGGCTGTGTGTGTTTTATCCACCAGTGTGTATCCACACAGTAGAACCTCATTTATTTGCTGAGTACATGAATGAATGAGTGAACACTGTGAGTAAGTACTTCACTGGAATTTCACATACACTGTCTTATTTCATCCTCAAAACAATCTTCTGAGGTACTATTGTGTGTGTGGTTTTTTGTTTTTTTTTTTAAGATTTTATTTATTTGAGAGAAAGAGGGAGCACAAGCCAGGGGAGGGGCAGAGGGAGAAGCAGACTTTGCACAGTGCAGAGAGCCAGAAGCAAGGCTGGGCTCAATCCTAGGATCCTGAGATTATAACCTGAGCCAAAGGCAGACCACTTAACTGATGGAGCCACTCAGGTACCCCTTTTGTGTATGTTAGAGATAAGAAAATTAGTCCCCCAAAATTACATAGTTTATCTACAATCTGATAGCTAATAAGTGGCAAACCCATTTATAAACTGAGCCCATTTATAAACTGTAAACCCTCTTCCTTGGCTACCTGAAGTTGAAGGCTCTAGTATTTTTGTTTCATTCTCTATGTGTAACCAGCAGAATGCACTATTGAGCATAACTGTGTTAACTTTTGGTTTTACATCTCTGTAACCTTTAGTAAGGGACATTCGCAGGAAGATTCTATACTGTATTCTGAATCATGAAGAAAATAAGGTTGAAATCAGAATTTTAAGTGGAGAGGGAACTGTAGAGCTCAAAGCATCTTGTTCTGTAAATGAAACTGAGAGTGAGTGAGTGGGGTAACCTGTTCAAGATCACATTCTGGTAAACTAGATGCCAGGTCTCCTAATTCCTAATCTGCCAGTAACACATTACAGTATCTCCATTCAGTTTAGGGTAGTTTCTGAGTGTAGGTTTTTATATTCTCTTTCTCTTTTGGACCCTAGCCCAAAAGGCTTTATTCTCTTGTCATTGAAAATAAGGTGGTCACTGTAGACCAGGCTGACAAGATAAAGTTATCAGGTAGTACCTTCCTTTGGTACTTTTTCAACTTTTACCTGACCTCATTTCACCATCTCATTGACATTCTAGGATAAATAAAATCAGCAGTTAAATCTCTATCTTATGGATGGTGAAGAGGCCTCGTGATAAAGGAGTTGCCCAAGAAGGTCACAGAGTGTGTTAAGGATGAAGGTGGGGCTTGAACTTGAGCCCATAGACCATCAGCAACCATGGCTGGTGCCACCTGGTTTTATAAATAAAGTTTTATGGGAACACAGCCACACTCATTCGTTATGTATTGTCTGTGGCTGCTTTCATGCCAACAGCAAAGGTTAGTAGTTGTGACAGACCTTATGGACCACAAAACTAAATTACATAACTATCTGACCATTTACCAGAAACGTTTGCCAACCCCTGCTCTAGATTCCTGGCACTATGGCCCTAGTTCTTTCCACCTAGGAGAGTGCTCTGCCTTCCAAGCTGTCCTCACTCCACAATTTACGTTTACTAGGAAGGAATCTGAGTCTCTAGGGGGTCTTTTTCCATTGAACAGGTGGAAACCTGCCAGCCTACAAAAGATTCATGACAGGTTTTCTGGGCAAAATATACAAACTTTCCAGAGTCAAGATTTGCTGCTCCAGAGTCTGTCACGAAGCCGTAAAAAACAGACACCAATCAGCTCGATAGTAACTGAGATCAAGGGCATGATGAGTGCAGTTTATAGCATTTTTCTCTGGAGCTTTTAATCCAGTCATATATTCTGTATTAGATGCTTTGGACCCTTAGAAGGGAAGCCCTGTATCAGTGATACTCAGTGTGATTCCTATAGCAGCAACACCCTAATGGCCTGGAAACGTGTTGGTAATACTCATAGGCTCTACCTTAGACCTACTGGATGGGTAATTCTGGAGACAGGGCCAAGATATTAAGGTTTCAGCAAACTCTTTAGGTGATTCTGATATGCACTGAAGCTTGAAAACCTAATTGGAACTCAGAATTTACCCGTCTAGCAATTTCCCAGCTGATGGTGCTGGTCAAGGAGCACACTTTGAGAACCACTGCCCTAGATACTAGGACAATAAATGCGGACATAAGCCAAGAAAATAGTTTTGGAGTTGATAAGATACTGTGGAGAATCTTGATTCTCAGAGGCATAAACCAGACATTTTTGGACAATTTTATTAGAAATTTAATTTTTAAAAAATGATAAAACTGCTACCTGGATACCAACCACCCAGCTTTAGCAGATTTCAGCATTGTACCTTTTGCTTGATGTTTTTTGGTTTGGGGGTTTTTGTTTTCGTTTTTAAGAAATTAGAGTATAGATCCAGTTGAAGCCTTTTGTGTATTCTTCCAGAATCTCATTCCTCTCTCCCTTGCACTAGAGTGAACCATTTTCATGAATTTCATGTGCATCGCTTGCATACTTGTTTTTGTAATTTTACTACTTCTACATAGATCTGTGAATAATATACATATACGTGTTTTCAAACTACAAAACTAGTAACACTTATTCTCAACTTTTGACTCTAGAAATTATATTTCTTAGCATACATTTTGATACAGTTTAACTTTAGCCTATTTTGCCTGCTGTCTAAATATTCATAATTTATTAATCCAGTTTCCTTTTGGTAGATACTGGATTGTTCATAATTTTTTACTATTTCAGAGTGTGGCAGTAGGTATTCTTATACCTATCCTTCATGTATACTGTGTGAAAGGAAGTTTCTTTAGGGTGTATGCCCAAGAATAGAATAGCTGAGTAGTAGGGTAAAGGCATCATCAGCCTTACTAGATATTGTTAATTGTTCTAGTGATTATACCTATTTACTTACCCATCTATAAGGTATGAGAGCCCAGTTTCTCTACATTTTCATCAAGATTTGACATTTTCAGGCATTTTAATTTTTGTCAATCAGAGATATGAAATGCATTCTAATTTTTAAATTTATAATTCCCAGAGTTCTCGGGAGCTTGAGCTTGTTTTCATATTTTTTTATTTCAGGTTTCTTGTAGGAATTACCTGTGATATCCTTTACCCATTTTCTACCCATTTTCCTTTTTACCTGAATTTTACCTGAATAAATGCTCTTTGTGATTTTTACTAATACTTTGTATGAGGTTTTTGTGTTAGAAGTACTTTATCTCAGTTGATAGTGTTTGGCTTTGCTTCTGGGTAAGAAAATCTTTCCCTACTCTTGGGTCATGAAGATTCCTTATATTTATCTGAAGTTTTAAAGCTTTGCTTTGTACATTTAAGTCTTTAATCTACCTGAAATTTCCTTTTGTGTATGATACGAAGGAGAGATCTAATTTTATTTTCTTTTTCGTGTAGATATCCAGTTATCCCAGCACTACCCTTTTGTCATTGATTTATGATGCCACCCCTGATATAACAAGACTTTTCTATGTGCACAAGTCTGTTTCTGGACTCTGTATGTTGGTCTGTTTGTCTGTCAGATCACATTGTCTTAATTATTATCACTTTATACAAATACTATCTGATATGCACATCTTACTGTGATTTTTTTTCAAAATTGTGTAGATTATTCTTGATGACTCACTCTTCAAGATAAATTCTATGATTGGCTTGTCAAATTTCATGAAAAATTCTGTCTTAAATTTTCACTGACATTTTACTTACAGATTACTTCGGAAAGAATTGATTATCTTTCAGTTCATGAACATGGTATATCTCCTTTATTCTGGTCTTCCACAATGAACTTTCAATAGTGTTTCATAATTTTTCCCAAAGGGTATTGGGCATCTTTTATTAGATTTATTCCTAGATATCTTATCTTTTGTGAATAGTAATTATTTTTCTAATTGGTTATTTCTGGGATATAGAAGCACTACCTCCCACCCCCGCCCTTGCCCTTGAACTGTGATTCTCTCCTTTTCCAATAGATGGCAGTAAAATACATTAAGATTTCATTATTAAGACTATCTTTTCTGAGTGTTTTTTTTTGTTTGTTTTTTTGTTTTGTTTTGTTTTGCTTTTGGGTTTTGGTTTTTTGTGTTTTTTTTTTCAATGAAATAAGTATTATTTGTTTTTATGGTATTAATTCTGAAGTATTTCTAAATTATTTCCCTTTGTTCCATTTAGGAGGATAAAAAGAAGCGAGATCGGGACCGTGTGGAGAATGAGGCAGAAAAAGACCTCCAGTGCCAGACCCCTGTAAGATTAGACTTGCCTCCTGAGAAGCCTCTTGCAAGCTCTTTAGCCAAACAAGAAGGTTGGAATAACTCTGAATTAACTTCTGTGAATGAGGAGGCTGAAATTATTTTAAGGGTTGTAGCCAGGGAAAGTGGGTTTTTAGTTTTTAAGTTAAATTTTAAAAGCTGTTTAATTGAATTTTTTGAAGTGATCTTTTTTCTGTCACTGCATAAGAGCTTTAAATTAGCTTCAATTTTGAGTTGAAATTTTCATAGTTTAGTATATTTGTAAGAGAAATGGAATTGCTGTGTGAGAGTTAATGATGGATATGAGCTAACTCATAAAAAATAAGCTAAACAATACTCTCTAGAATCTTCCTTTTGAAAATACTCTTTCCCTTTCTTCTTTGCTTTAGAAGTAGAACAGACACCCCTTCAAGAAGCTTTGAATCAACTGATGAGACAACTACAGAGGTAAATGTTTTTTCCAACATTTTTATAACTTGGAAATTAAAATGGGAAATATAGGATCCAAACCACTTCTCTATTTTTGATTATTTAAAGCCACATTTTGTGGCCTAAATCCAAATGTACTTGATTTTAAAGTGGATGATAAATATTTTGCCTGGCAGTAGAAAGTACTTTAAGAAGCTGACTTTAAAATGTTCTCCTTTGGTTTGTTTTAACTGGCAACTTAAGGAGTGTTACATAATACTCTTAATGGCAGATTTCTCTTTAAAGTAACTTCTGATGTTGAAACTTTAAACCAGGAATAAACAATACAGATATTTTCACTTCGCTAATAGATGAAAATACCTTCTATATATTTGTTCAGTGCTTATCGTGCTGTGAATATTCAGTAATTATTAAGTCTGGAAGAAGAAACAAACTAAAGAGAATTTGTGACCCTTTCTTACATGCAAAATTTTGTTCTAAAAATTACAGTATCTAGATTAAACCAATGTTAAGTTCATAAAAGGGGAAAAAAATAACTCCATCTTTATTAAAATACATATTTTTGATACCTGTCTCCACTCGGAATTTGAATTTTAAGTTCAAAGACCTATTATTTGCAGAGGATTCATGGGTGGAGGGCATGCATTCTCTTAGTGAACTTTCTTCTTACTGGGTTGTCCTGTGTCAACCCCAGAACACATTACAAATCATTTTGTAAGTTAAAGCCTCTTGTGCTCTCGGTATTCACCACCTCTCCAGCTTTGAAATTAAGACGAGAAGTTAGTGGCCTCTCTCCCTTTTTGGTGTTACAGGATAAATGAGAAAATTACATCTCAAGTCTTTTCACTTAAGTAAGTCATTCATTACTTGTCCCCAAATTTGAACAGGTAAGCAGTAGGTGTTCTGACTCTATTAGACTGTATGATTTTGAAGTGTTTTGGCTCCCTTTGAAGTTCTATTTTTTGTAACATAAGACCAGGATGTAGCTTAATGATGTCAACTTAAAAGAAATCCAATTAACAGGGTCTCTCTTAGGGGTGCCTGGGTGGCTCAGTTGGTTAAGCGTTTGCCTTCACCTCAGGTCATGATAATCAGGTCCTGGGATTGAGTCCCACATTGGGTTCCCTGCTCAGTTGGAGCCTGCTTCCACCTCAGCCTCTCCCTGTTTGTGACATCTCTCTCTCTCTCTCTCTCTCTCTCTCAAATAAATAAAATCTTTAAAGAAAAGGTCTCTCTTAGTCCAAGGATATTGACATTTCTCCAAACATTTTGGGAATTAGAACTCAGAGCCACATTTTTTGAATGCTCATTAGTGATTCCTCATCCTTTGCCTCAGCCCAAAGGCTGGTAAATGGTGTAGTTGGTTAGGGTTCTGTTAAAATGTCTGATTCAAGGGTTGGTATAGATAATTTGCTCTGAAGAAGTCCTCCAGAGATGATCAGTGTTGTTATGCATAACTACTGTAGACAGACTAGGTATTTTTGCTTATTCTTTATTTTCTAGTCTCACCATCTAGGCATCCTGCTAAGGAAAAACAAACAGCTGAGTTTAGATTCCAGCTCTATTTTCTATCAGATTTATGACCTAGAACAAAAAAACTGACCTCTGAGCCCTAGTTCCCTCATCTCTAAGTGAGGCTGCCACCACCTTGATGGTTTTTGTAAGGATTTGATAAAAAATACATCAGGTACCTTCCACTGGGCCTGCATATGGTAAATACATTCTGAAAGTTGCTCTTATTACTACTTTTTAAACCATTTTTATTGTTATGATTATTTGGAGTAAGAAAACTTTGCTTTGCCAAATGTCCGAGGAGAAAGTCAATCTAATGACCTAATTATACACAGTGGTCTTCAACCCTGTCAGTACTAGGATTACCAAGCCCAAATACTGCAATACCAGTACACAGTACCAGTGCCTGGACAGACCCTCCTTCCCAGGAGATTCTGATGTAGTGGGTCTAGGGTGAGCTGCCTTCTCCCTACCCCCCAAACCTGAAATTTTTTTTTAAAGCTCCTCTCTTGATTCTCATGCACAGCCAGAATTGAGAGCCTACAATAGAAAGCACTGGTTCTTAAGTTTGGGGGTCATATGAGGACCTTTTTAATGGCAGTTTTTTGAGTACTCCCCTACACACACTAAAGTCAGAGCCACTGATTAAGAAAATACAGATACTCATGTGAATTGTGTGGCCCACCAGGAGTCCACAGCTTACAGTTATAAATCAGTATGGAAGATTGTAGGTGTGCATTTATAGTTATTCTTTCCATCTTTTCCCCTATGGTTGAAAAAAATATATAGTGCTTATCTCCCAAAAGCAATGACATTGGTCAGTTAGTCTTAGATCTTTTGTTTCATTTTTCCCTATGTAGGAGGTGCTACAGATTTATTAGCCTGCATATTTTAAAAGATTCTCTGTCTTAAGGGTACAGCTAGTATGTAAAACATCTTAACCTTGTTATTATGAGTCTTTAAAACCATTCCTTCAGGGGCACCTGGGTGGCTCAGTTAGGCATCCGCCTTAGGCTCAGGTGATCATCTCAGAGTCCTGGGATTAAGCCCCCACGTAAGGGGAGGCTGCTTCTCCCTCTCCCTCTCTCTCTGTCAAATAAATTTTTAAAAATCTTTTAAAAAATAAAATAAAATCATTCCTTCAATTTGCAGTGAAGAGCATGTTAGCATACTACAGATTCTTTCTACGCTGAAATGTTTTCCCTGACTTTTGCGCCCAGACCAGTAGGTTTGTTTGCAGTAGAAATAAAACTGCCTTTTTCATATCTTCACAGAAAAGACCCAAGTGCTTTCTTTTCATTTCCTGTGACTGATTTTATTGCTCCCGGCTACTCCATGATCATTAAGCACCCAATGGATTTTAGTACCATGAAAGAAAAGATTAAGAACAATGATTACCAGTCCATAGAAGAACTAAAGGTAACCATAGTTACTTATGTTGTGATTAGAAATCTAACCAGAGTAACATAACTATTCAGTTGAGAGTCGAACTCTTGGATACTGTATATATACAGTCTTGGTAGAAGTCTGCATATCTGGTAATAGGAGGCTTTCTCTTTGACTTCTTATTTTGCAGAGAATTAAGTTTATTTTAATATCCAAAATGTTTGTATTTTTCTGTCTCAGAAAACATTTTTGAGCTTGGTGATAGAAAACCAGACAAACTAAGCCTCCTGCTGTCTTTTTATTATTTGGGGGCATTTTAGAAAAAATTTGAATTTCGTATGTTCTGCAATATATATTCTCAAACTTTAAAATGAAAAAATGTCCAGTTTTTCATTTCAGACCAATACAGGTAAAATTGATACTTAAATGAAAGTTGTGACAAAGTAGTTTCCTTTTCTGTTTCTAGACAGCTAAAGTGTAGCATGTCTCTCAAATAGAGGAGAAGTTGGCTTGTCCAGAAATAGTAAACAAAAGTTTAATTATACTTCTCTTTGATGAAAGTCAGTTGCTTCCCAAACTCAATTTGGCCATATTTGTTGAGCATATTTTCTTCAAAAGAGAGGAAGGGAATTTTTTAAAAAGTGAAGAACACATAAGGGACAAGAGGATGATTTGTGTGCCTGATGTTACAGTGGAAGTTTTTCCATCTTTAAGTAGTCGTGGTGTATGTTGATTTCATAGTCGTGGTGTATGTTGATTTCAGCAGCATACTTTTCATTTTGACCTTCAAAGAAAGGAACCATGTGTTTTCAAAAATTTTCTCTGTATGAAACCGCCCAAACTTAACTGGTTTAGATAATACCTATTTTACCTTTATTTTTTCTACATGAACTTTGTAGTATTCATCTGACCTAAGTACTAGACCCTAATTGGTTAGATTATCTTTTTACCTTTTTTTAATCCACATATCAATCAGTTGAGATTTATGAATAAAACTAGTATTTAATTCTATCTTTCCTATCCATTTGAATGCATAGATAACATTCCACTTACTCTGGAAACCTGAATTACATTCTCTTGTATTCACAGAAAAGGAAGCTTTCCAAACTTCTCATCTGGTGAAAGTTAGAGTAGAAAGGTTTATTTCAGCATATTTCTGACCTTCTTACTGCTTAGTGGAAAAAAAAATTTCACAGGGTTGGTTGGTTTTTTTTTTCTTTTAGTGAATAGTTTTCCTCTGATCTTTCTCTTACGATGACAGGAGAGAGGAGAAATGTGCGCCCTACGTGTTTTTGCACAAATGATTATTAAGATTTGTTGTAACTGAAATAAACTAATACTTTCACTTTTCGGAATTTTCTACATTACTGCATTTTCCTTTGGGGAAAAGTCAGTAGCCTGATGTAGTATTAATTAGTTAATTCAGCTCATTAAGCTGTTCAGTTTTTTTTTTAATTACTTGAAAAGTATGCAGAAAGGTCATTTAACTTTTTGAATGACCAAGTGCCATTACCCCAGAGCCCAATAAAGCCTAGCACATGACAGGATTCGTGGAATCTACACATTTCCTTAACAGATGAGATCAGTGGAATAATCCAGTACTCTCTTGCCGGTTAGAGGCCCAGTGGTCCCTTGGTATAAGTAATAATTATCTGATGTCCTTCCTCAATTGCCTCCCATTTCCCAAAATATATATTTAGTAATTCTGAATGGAATGGAAGCTTTTCAGAAAACCAATAGCCGGGGTCCTTAACCTGGGGTCCTCTGGATGGAAGCCACAGATGGGCCGTTAAGGGGGAACCTGCTAAAATTACATGGAAAATTTTGTGTTCAATTTGGTGTGTATATGTATGCTTGAGGAGTGGATGAATGGCTTTCATCACATTCTGGAAGATGCAGGACCTAGCAAATTCTTATCGACTACAGATTTGGCCAGGGACAAGGATCCACAGGTCCACAGGTACTTCCATCTACTTTAATACCAGACTTCTTGTGATCCTTGAGTCTGTCTTCTCATATGCTTTCAGATAATACTAAGTCTACCTATTTTCTTCTATTTAAGTGTCCTAAGCTGTCATCACTAGTTATTAAATAGTGGGGTTTGAATATTTGTTTTGGATATGGAGGAAGAGTTTGTTTAGGGGGAATTTTTTGTTGTTGGGTTTTTACCATTTTAACTCTGACCTTGGCATAATCACTGCCACATTTATACAGTGTAAAAAATTACTTAACCATGAAACTATGCAGTGGCATTGAGCTCTCCAGCTTATGTAAGTACTTTGAAATTTAACCCAAAAGTATAGCTTTGATAATTTGGCTCCTCCGATTACATGTTCCGACTCTCTGAGGTTGTATGGTTTATTTCACATTGGCATGATTTTGCAGCATTCAGTAAATTATGTCTAGCTTATGACAGCTAGTGTAAATTAGTGTGAATATTTTAACATTTTTGCTCAGTTAATTTGAATTTCCTAAAAAATATTGTGATAATTTAGCCCTGTCACAGTTTTCATCAAAATTTGAAATCATTTAATTCATAAATGGAAATTAAGATGTTTGTTTTAAAACCAGGAGTAATATTTTTTAATTACATGAACTCAGTTAAGATTATTCTAGGCGTGGGTGGGTGGCTCAGTCTGTTACCAGTCCAACTCTTGATTTGGGCTCAGGTCATGGTCTTAGGGTCATGAGATCAAGCCCCACATCAGACTCTGTACTGGGTAAGGAGCCTGCTTAGGATTCTCTCTCCCTCTCCCTTTGTCCATTCCCCAATCCTCCTCCCCCACCACCCACTCTGGATTGCGTTTTCTCTCTCAAAAAAAAAAAAAAAACAATTTTTTTTAAATTATTCTATTAAATAGAAGTATTTTCTTCCAATTCTTTTTGTATGTGTTAAGGTTATAGTGAAGAAATCCATTAAATTTCATCTTAGGATCTAAACATTTATGTAGTTCATTAAAAAAAAGTCTTAAGAATTTGGAAAGGAATGTAGTGCAATATTTAAATTAACAGTATTTGTTTTGTTAGTTTTAAAACTTACTAAATTGCTTTAATGTTGTTTAATAAACAGTGAAAGGAAAGGGCAGGGTTTTTTGTTGGTTTTTATCTGCTTTAATTTTTCAAGGACCTGTATGATTTCAAACAGGGACAAGAAGGTGCTTTGTTTTTTTTTTTAAATGCATTTTTCTCCTTAATATTCTCTCTGCAGGATAACTTCAAACTAATGTGTACTAATGCTATGATTTACAACAAACCTGAGACCATTTATTATAAAGCTGCAAAGAAGCTGTTGCACTCAGGGATGAAAATTCTTAGCCAGGTAAAGGAAATTCTTTGTCATAAATAGTAACTGTTATAAAATATGTATACCTTTGTTTTTTGGTTAGAGCAGTAGAGATCCAGTACAATATTAGTTTTATAGGCAGATTATATTAAAGTAGGAAATACTCAATGAAGAAAGTTTTCATGCAAAGAAAATTGAAGCAGGAAATTCTCATTGGGAATTGATACAAATAAATATTGGCATTCACTACTAATATTTATTGAGAGGCTGTTGAATAGGTTAGTATTCAGATAGATTTATATTTGCTGTGAAAGAAACATCACCTGGAATTCCAGGATAAGATTGATTAGATTAATTATGAGGACTTTTAGAGGGGAAAGTTCTCTACTTCCCTTTAAAGGATGGAATCTGATGTTGAAGCGTAGGAACTCCCCCCCACTACAAAGAGAATTCCAGTGAGCAGTAACCTGCTCGTTGCCACCTCCCCACAGGAGCACTCTCCCTGGAAGGACCAGAACCGGTACCATAGCAAGGCAGCAGAGGTGGGAGGGACACTTCATCATCAAGCTTCATGAGACAGCATAAACATGATAGTTTATTCAAAAGAGAGGTTAGTGGCAGAAAAGAATAGGTGCCATCTCAGAACAACCACTGATGAAAGGCAGGGTGGGGAGGGGGATTGAGGGCCTCGCTGTGCACCTGCTGAGAGAAAAGGAGAGCTCACAAAATAAGTCATGTCTTTTGAGGTTTTACTCATGGCTCTGAGTAGGATGGGAAATGAACTGAGATGATCCTGGAGCCTTGCCACGGCAGGAAGTTGGAGTTCGGTTTTAGCTCTCTTGCTCTTAGTTGCGGACCTCGGGCAAGACATGAACCACGCTGGGCCTCAGTGCTCTCATGTGTGTAGAAGAAGGTTTAAAGTGCAGTCTCCCAAGATAATTGCGAGTATTAGAGTGCCAGCTCTCAGAGCTAGGGTAGGCAGGACACTACGAGAAAAGAGAGCAAGACAGGAGAAGGATTTTGCGAAGAAGAGACGAGTGGGGGTATAAGTCAGGAAGCATGAGGAAGAAATCAGAATGAAGAGCTTGGGCCCAGACTCAGAAGGGTTAGAGGAGAGTAGGAATGAGTCATGTGTAGATACACACAGTTTCCCACTTGTTACAGTGACTATCTGTATCACAGTTTTACATTTGAAGAATTGTCTTGGTGTGCAGATGTCTGAATATGGGCTTGGCTCTCAATGATTCTCAGATCCATTTAACTGGGAAGGAAAAACATTTGCATTGGTGATGATTCTTGTACTCCTAATGTTCAGGCGGCATCAGGTCCTGCCCTTTCCTACAGACTTAAGAAGCTGTAATGTAAACCAGTTACCCGTCTTTGGCAAAATCTACAAAGGAAAGGGGACTATAAAAATGTTTATCCCACTCCTTGCAGGAAGACTCAGTCCAGCCCCAAGCCATATTCCAGGTTTAAAAATCTGCAAATGCTTGTTATTACATTTGAAATGAAAGTGCATCCTGCAGATGTAGTCTTTAGTCACTCCAAAATATTCACATTAAATTTTTGGGAGGAGTTGAATTTGCAGTATCCCAAGTAAATTTATCAACTTTGATTTACCATTACTTTCTTTTCTTCACATAATATAGTTAATATAACATGCAAAAGATTCCGGTATCTCTTGAATTTTATTGGGGGTGGGATGGCTGGAAGCACAGAAAATAAACTTTCTTCTCCACTTTCCCTTTTCTCTCTCTGTTGTCTTCCTTTTTTTCAGATCTCTTCCTGTTGAGGAGCCCTACCCATCCTGTGTTATAGCTTCCTGTTGACTGTTCTCTCCACCCTAAATGGGAGGGATCCTTACAACAGTGATTTTTAAATGTTTAAATTTAGATCTTCTGAGTTAACTCTTCTAATAGCGGTACTCCCAAGGGAGGCCAGCACACCCTTCCCATGAATGGTGTCTTTTTAAAAAATCACTGGTTTTGAATGTTCGGTGTAAAGATTACAGAGCAGTCATTTATCAGTTTTTTCATTTACACACAAGTAGTGACTATTAGTAGACATTTTTATAAAGAGTGGACATAGTCGAATAACTTTTGCTCTCCTAGATAAATACTAGAATGCTGCATTATACTACAAAGAATAATGCAGACTACTCTTTGTAGCACAGTGGCTACAAAGTTTAGCTTTAGAATCAAAGTTCAAGTCCTGGCTGTGCACTCAAGATGCTGAGTGACCTTGCTCGGCCTCGGTAGTTCTTACCTTGTGGAGCCAGGCAGCCGTGCAGGATGCATGTATAAGCACGCGAGTGTTAGCTGTGGCAAAGAGTCAAGCCCTTTCAGTCATTTGATGTTGTAAAATTGAGGAAAATAAATAGTATGCTGATTCAGAGACAATCTTAATTATTAAAAAAAAAAAAAAGGACTTTCAAAGTAAAATCAAACTCAGCTTTTTCCAATGATTTATGTTGAAACTTAGAAGATTTTTCTAATTTTCTTAATTTTGTGTGTGTTATATTTTTTAAAATTCCAAAGTTCTTAATGTAGGTTCTGCTTTATAAAATTCTAAAGTGGAAATAAAAAGGTAACTGAGAACTTCGTGACCTAAGCCCATTCATTTAACACCATTTATTGGGTACTAGCAGTGTACCAGTCTCTGATTTAGGTCCTCGAGATAGAGCTGGGTAAGGAATTACCTAAGTGACGTGCACAAGGGAAAACACAAAAAGTTCCAGAGATAATCATACTCACTAATATGTTTTAGGTGTATATTAAAATAAGACATGTTTTTAAAAATCGAACTAGCACATTCTTTTAAATACTATTCAGTTTGATAAGGATTCAGAGAAACTAAAACACTGATATATGCATTGATAAAACTTCTCTGAAGAGTTGTTTGGCAGTAAATATCAACCTAATGACCTAGTGCTTTCACTTCTAGGATTTTTTTTTAATATAGCTAACATAAAGTATCACTTTTGAGAATTCATCCTAAAGAGATATTCTTGGAGAGATTTATTTACAGTGATGTTCATGAGAACTATTTGTAATAGTGGGAACTGGGAAATAATTTAAATGTCCAATAGTGGAATGTTAATTAGACCATGGTACATGGAATAAAATATGATACACTTGTTAAAAAGTCTTTAAAGAGTATTTAATGATGCGGAGGGAAAATGATTATAATTCATTAATGAAAAAATGCATGTTACCAAATATATAGTATAATTCTAATTTGCTAGTATGTGTAATGCTTAGAGAAATAGTGGCTTAATGATAAATTAACAAGGTACATATTTTCTCCTCTACCCAAATCTTTGTCTACAATGAAATATATTACTTGGATAGTTTTAAGATTACCTTAAAATAAAAGTTCAGTAAAAACAGCAGGTCCTCATTATGGAAGCTCTCACAGTCTGCACTGCTAATTCAGCAGTGTGATGAGACAGGGCCCCTCATGAGACCCCAGAGGCCTGGCCGTCATTACTGGTTCTGTGACCCTAGGTGAGGTATTTAGCATTTCTGGGCTATGTTGTTCTTATTTGAATGACCTCTGGTCCTTTCCAGTTCTCAGTTTCTATTATTCTGCAAAAGTCTTCCCTGGCGTTGCCATGCAGCCCTAAGGAGACTGCACTCCATATTTTATCCAGGGACAGTGCTCAGAGTTAAAAGGCAGAATAGTTGCTAGAAACAAATGTGCCTCCAGAAACCTCAAGCCCTCAGCCACAAAGAAGATTTCACAGCATACCAATGCAGTGGAAAATTAAGTACATGTTTCACTAAATAGAAACAAGAGTACTTTGGTAAGGAGAACATTATGCTTTCTGGGAAAGAAACTATGCTAGCTAGCAACCTTTTATTCTCCTGGAAGCATGTTTTCACACAGAGAGAAATGCCAGCGGCCTCGGGTGATCCTAGGATACTGGAGTATAAGGGTACTCACGTGTTCACATCCTCTAGCTTTTGAAATACCTGGTAACTCTTAAATTCCAAAAAAGAAGCCATTCTGTTATATATAAAATTTAAACATCCTGTTAAACTAAATTCTCCTTTTTGAAGTTAGTACTGCAAAGAATACTTAGTACTTATTCATGCTTTCTCTTCTACAAACGTTTTGATGATGTAGTCAAGTTAAAAAGCATTCTCTTACGTTGGAAATTAAATTATCTGGATTGAAGAAATAGACTGTATTGTCCTGGTTCCCAGACATACTTTCTTGGTATAATTACGTTTAATTGCTTTTCTTCCCTAGTTAATGACAGAGTAAGTGCAAACTCACATTGTGAGAAAGAAATGCATCACTTTAAAAATTAATGACAAATATGCAATGAGAATATTCTTGAATATTTTTAGGAGAGAATTCAGAGCCTGAAGCAGAGCATAGAATTCATGGCAGACTTGCAGAAAAGTCGAAAGCAGAAGGATAGAACAGACACCTCGCAGAATGGGGAGGACAGCGGCTGCTGGCCGAGAGAAAGGGAAGATTCTGGAGATACTGAAGCACAAGCCTTCAAGAGTCCCAATAAGGAAAACAAAAAGTAAAGAATCTTTGGAATATTTAAATTAAGCTATCTTTTTCAGACCATTAAGGGGGGAAAATACTGGCTCAGTGCCTGCCTTGGGAAGACCCAAGTCATGGTTGGTTTTTGGCATGAAAGTCCCATTTTGGTGATAATTCCCGTCTTCTCATACAAAGCACTATATGGAATTGTTTAAACATAGTTTAGAAAACAGTTCTGAATGTGTATTCTTATGAAGGTAGTTTTAAACCAGTAAATTATTTTTAGGGACTTTGTGAATCTATTGAAATAGAACTCTCTGTTGAAGAAAAACATCTGCATTTGTTACCTCATTCCATAAAGGGGCTGAGACCGTAAATTCAGCCTACACGTAGTCGAAGCTGCTTCCTGAATGGATGGGCCGTTGCTGAGGTGTGTGCATGGCCTTCGCCAGACGGCACCCGGTAGGAGCGGTAACTGAGCACTGGTCCCCCCAGGCAGCCCCAGCCGTGGCCGGACGCACTTGTGTCCACCTGCTCCCACCACTGACTGACCAGCAGCTCTGAGGCCCCGCACCTCACTGTCCACTCCAGAAGAGGGTTCTAGTGAGCAGGCTGGGATTTCTGCCGGCGTAAGGCAAAGAAAGTAAATTTGTGACGTACTCTTACTCTGTTTCTAAGATTTGTGTAATTTAAAATGTATTTCATTTTAAACTTAGAAACTGCACTTTAAAAAGAAAATGATGTGTCCCTTTTGAGGTAGAATCCATTTGTGTGACTGCATTGAGAAAAACGCCCAAGACAAATAGTGCTGGACACACACAGGAAAGAACTGAGCCGAGTGTCGGGTTGGCCTGGCTGTGCGTGTGTTACAGGCGCTCCCTGGCCGCCGGAGCAACAGAGCTTTAATGGGCCACCATAGTGCCAATGGCTCCGATTGAGTTGTGCTCCCGTTTGGAACTCATCTTAATGTTTTCATCTTATCTTTTTTTTTTTTTTTTTTTTTTACTTAGTATTAATGTGTGTTTACAGGAAAGACAAAGATACACTTGAAGATAAATGTAAGAGCAATACTATAGAAAGAGAGCAGGAGCAGATAGACCGCATCGTTAAGGAATCTGGAGGAAAGCTGACCAGGCGGCTTGTTAACAGCCAGGTGACTGGGCTTTGTCTTTCTTCTTCTCACCACCTACTGTGTGGTTGTCGGGGCTTGCAGTCAGATTGCTTGTGCACTTTCAACCCATACCTGCCATAGAGCAGTTCAGTACAACACACAGAGAAGTCCGTTTTAATAATTTATTTGTAAAGTACATGATGAATCTTTTCCTCTGTTACTGGATTTTAGTGTGATTAATGTGTTCTAAACTTGGAAAATGAACATTTATACTCAGGCCTCTTGAAATCATTGTTTAGCACATTGGTTTAAAACGAAGTGGATTAGGGACGCCTGGGTGGCTCAGTTGGTTAAGCGGCTGCCTTCGGCTCAGGTCATGATCTCAGCGTCCTGGGATCGGGCTCCTTGCTCAGCAGGGAGCCTGCTTCTCCCCCTGCCTCTGCCTGCCACTCTGTCTGCCTGTGCTCACTCGCTCTCTCTCCTTCTCTCTGACAAATAAATAAATTTTTAAAAAAAATTTAAAACGAAGTGGATTAATACGTGACTTTCAGTAGTCACTCCCCTCCCCTGGTCTCCAGTATCCTCCTTCCTTAATAGAGTGGGCAGAACGGAGGGGCCTAAAGGCCCCCCCACACAGCTCTTTACCATCCTGAGTTCTCCCTAACCTTCATTTCTGCAGCTCATTAGCCCTTGTGTGTATGGAGCCAAGTGGGAAAGTCAGTATCTAAGTATAACAGTTACAACTCTTAATACTAGTTTGATTAAATTTAAGGCTTTCTGGTATGAGATATATATACGCACATGTACTTGCATAGGAATGCAGTGTATATAGAATGGTTTATGACATTTGAATACTTCGGGTCATTGCAGTGTGAATTTGAAAGGAGAAAACCAGATGGAACAACAACGTTGGGGCTTCTCCATCCTGTGGATCCCATTGCAGGAGGTAAGCTCACAGATCAGAATGTGCACAAACTTGCTGTTTGGCAACAAGCCGTAGCCCGGGTGATACTTTAACACGACAAACCCGATACTGAGCAGTCCACCTGTGTCAGCTTCCCCAGAGAACTTGGCTAGACACTGTGCATTTTGTGCTGATAGCTAGCCTGAATTTATCTCATCTTAAAGCAGATGCTATATAGATCCAGGGTTCTCTAGAATACAAAGTCCCTGGGATAGCAGACCCACCAATAAAGCCGAAAAATGACATAATTTCTAGCTCTGGTTCTAAGAGACCATGGTTAAATTTCAGTGAATAGAGCGCACATGCATGCCCTGTAGTACCGTACTAGTCACGGGAGAACAGGTCTGTGTAACGCCGTGTCTCGCTGTGGCTGGTCGCAAGTTGGTAAAGGTCGGGAAGCATGGCTTTAGAACCCCAGTCATATTTTTATTTTCTCAGGAGGTATTTTAATGGCAATAGTATAGGGAATAGTTTGAAATGTGACGTAAGAAGAACTTTTCGTCATTCATCTGAGGGGGAGGCGCGTATGTCAGGACAAGCAAACCTGAGAACGTTACTTTACAAACACCCATTCCATGCCGCCATCATGAGAGCGCTCCCTGGCCATACAGAAACGAATGACGACGCTCCAGTGAACAGTCTCCAGTACTTAGCGTTGTGCTGCGGGCACAGCCTGGGAGCTGGAGGTGGAGCAGGGTGTAAAGTAGGGAGCAGAACAGGAGAGAGGAGTCCCTTCCCCTTTCGTCTGGGGTGGCGAGTGGAGGAACGAAAGTGAATCATCGTGTGAGGAGCCGCATCCCGCCCGCCGTGAGGAGGGCAGCTGTGACAGCACGCAGCAGAAGCAGCCCTGGTGTCAGGGCCAGAGAAGGCTTCCTTATTCCTTAGCGAGGTGATGTTTAGATGGGTCCCAAAAACGCGAGGGTGAGGGGATGGGGGTAAGAGACCTTGACGCATCTCCGGATGCATTTGAGGAGTGCACCCTCCTAATGTCTTCGAGCATCACAGTCCGCTCTTGAAACACTGGCGGAGTTCCTTGGCTTAGAAGAGGAACTGGTGTTGTCTGGAGTGAAGAGAAAAAAAAAAAACTCACTTTTTGCTTTTTATGCGAACTTTGCATGGTAGAAGTTTCTATGGTCTTGGATCAAAGGAAATGCTGCCAGACTGAGAACACTGCTTTTTCTGGTATAGCCGTGGTAAAGATTTGGTGGTAAGGAGATGCAGCTAACGATTTAGGTGACACCTTAAGATCTGCCCCTTCTTTATGTCCCATGGTCTATCTGCCCTTGCTCTGCTGTCTTGCCTTTCCCACTCCTGGAGGCAGGGTCAGTGTGGCCCAGGCTGAGCTCCGCACATGGCAGCAGCCCCCGAAGGGCCCGTGTCCTGCTGTACGGTGGAAGCTTTGCCCCCGTTCACTTCTCAGGTTCATCTTCCTCGCAGACTGCAGACTGCTTGCTGCAAGGGAGAGCAGACCCAATTTAGGTGCGCCACCTTTCTCCCAGGTGCTTTCATTCTGTCACCGTGGTCACCTGTGGCCACAGCCTCTATTCCGGACAGTGTTGGGGGGGAAGTAGCCTGCCTCGTAGGTACTAGTTTTTCCTGAATATATCATGAGTTCTTGTCTTTAATCAGGTATTTTTCCTTAGTCTTTTACTAGCCTTTTCTACTGGTTTATTTCTATCAAAGTTAAGTTTCAACCTTTAAATCCTTAATTGTTTTTTTAAGTGAAGTGTAACATGATTATAAAGAATTACAAGAAAACAGTAGAGTATGATGAAAAGGATCGGCTACCGGTCCTGGCTATGCTCCTTCCTTGCCGAGATTTCTGTAGGTAAATGTTGGGTATAGGAAGGGCCACCCAGGCTCCTGGACAGAGTCACAGAGACGGCATGAAGCAGTGTGCGTGCACACAGCCTGTGGAGCCCCCCTCAGCTCCTGACCGTGTGCACCTCCCACACTGCTCTTCCATTTCAGAACCAGGCTACTGCCCCGTGAGACTGGGAATGACAACTGGAAGGCTTCAGTCTGGAGTGAATACTTTGCAGGGGTTCAAGGAAGACAAAAGGAACAAAGTCACTCCAGGTAAGCTTTCGTGTTTCTCTCCTCACCCAAGCAGTTAGGGGAGGGAAAAAGCATAATTACCATTTCTTTAATTCTCTTGGTGGTATTTTTGCAACATGAATCAGCTGTTTTATTAACTCTGGAAGAAGCTGTAAAATCAGCTGTTTGTATTCAAAGTGAGTTTTGTGCTCGCTTTCTTCTGTCTTCCCTTTGTGGGGAGAAAGTCACTTGAGTTATGACTCCCTAAGGACCTGGGAGGGGGAAATACCTACCTTGGATTTTTTATACCGGTCAGTGAAGTAGTAAAATTAGAAGGGAATAACTTTTAGTAAAACAAAAATTAGATTGACACACAAGTAAAAGAATAGTACTGTAGTATTTTATTTCTGTCGACAGTGTTATACTTGAATTACGGGCCCTACAGTTCTTACGCTCCACATTATGACTCCACATTTGCAAATATTAGCAAGGACGATTCGGATCTAATCTATTCAGCCTATGGGGAAGACTCTGACCTTCCCAGTGATTTCAGGTGAGTGATGAGTTACGCCAGTGTCCTGAATGCCACGTTCTCCTGAAACACTGACAGACCTGTGAATATCCAGGGGGCGTGGTCCAAACCAGAGGGTAACCCGGGGACTCCTGGGACACGTGTAAGTCCTGCAGGGACTAAGGTCACCTCAGGGAGGAAGCGAAGGGCAGGAGCAAGTCCAGGACCGAGCCCTGGAGCCTCCGCCTCTGAGAGAGTCTTGTTTCTTTTTGAAGGTTGCCCCAGAAGCATTTCATTTCACTGTTCTTGATGCTCTTTAGTTCGCTCGAGGCGATAAAGGTGTCACTGGTAAATCTGTAAATAGGGTGATGGACCTAGACGGAGATTTTCACACCTGGCAAGTAAAGTGAGGCGTGTCTGATGGAAACGGTTGACTGGGATAGAAAGATTCAGCCGATGGATGATGTATATGGAAGTGACATTCCAGCTCTCTCTATTTCAGCATCCATGAGTTTTTGGCCACATGCCAGGATTATCCTTACATGATGGCAGACAGTTTACTGGATGTTTTAACGAAAGGAGGCCATTCTAGAACCCTGCAAGAGTTGGAGATGGTAAGAAGGCTGTTCAAGAAATGGGTAATTTATTGTTGGCTCTGAGCATTAGTCACTCAGTGTTATGAAACCATGGGAGTCACCAGGGTGACAGCTGAGCTGCATTACCCTGAAAAGCCAGGCCGGCCTGGGTGGGGACCACGGGTGGAAGACAATGAACGGAAATGGTAAGTCAGCTACCAGGGTCTGTGAGGGCCAGAAGACCGTCATTATCTCCCGATCTTGGGAATGTAGGAATCAGAATGGGGTTAACGACTCAGAATTCAGCTGGTGCTCTGTACCCTAACAAAAAAGGAAAGTCTTACTCACTGGCTTGAAACTGAGTTGACTAAAATGATAGAGAATGTCCTTTCCTTTATTATTCAGTAACAACACAGCGGTGGGGCCACAAGGAATAAAGAAGTTTCCTCTTTGCTCTCTGCCGTTAACACTTATAAACTGTTTCCAGTTTAATTGGCCATAGTTCATCATCTGGAATAATCACACCCTCAGCTCAAAGATTAGAACCAGAAAATGTCCCTCCTGATAAATAGAGGAGAATCAAGCTCCACAATGTCACCGTAGTTAGAAGAACCCTGTGACTCTGGGGGTCCTCTTCCTGAGGGCTGTGGCTGCTGTTGGCTTGTCCTCTGCCCTCACGTGGCTGCTGGGTCCTGGGTGACTCGGCGGTGCTGGGTCAGCACCTCAGTTTCAGTGAGAATTGCCGTTCGGTCTTCATGCAGGAACGGCTTTCCTCAGGTGACCTAAAAAAATGCCACTTCACATCTGTTCAGAAATATTTTTCCTCTAACCCTTCCATGAATCTGAATTAATTGTCTTCAGCTACAATTGAACAGCTTTCATTTGGTGGGTAGGGCAGTAGATTTCAGATCTGAAATTTCTCTGTCCGTTGATCCAGCAGATCTTCGCAGACTATGTCTTAGAAAATTTTAAAAAGTTATATATAAGGATACATTATTTAAAATTTTAAAAAATTGGGAGTCATAACCTTTCAGAAAGATCGCATCGTTATTGATTTTCACACATGATACATTTGTCTGTTTAGGTGTGCGTGATTTCTGACAGGTAGGATTATGGGAAGCTTTCACATTCTCCATAGCATTTGAATATTTTATAGTAATCCTATCCGAGAATGTTGCTCTCTTAATGCAAAATAGTCCCTAGAGTGCCTCTATTTTCTGCTTGTCCTAGACTCACCTGTTGTTGAAAACCGACTCCCATTTATTAGGTACTTCTGTGCTATTTACCAGATACCTTCATATATGTATATAGCTTTTTGCTCAGGCACAGAAAGATCAATCTTGAAGTACCGGTAATAGGTACTCTTGACACAAGTACTCAAAATGCCCACTTACTGTATCTGACTTGTTTTTTTATTTAAAAAATTAAATTCCAGTAATCCATATTCTTATTCCTTGTCTTGAAACTCTTAACATTTTTTTGTTTTCCTTAATATTTACCTCTTTAATATATCTTTAAATAAAAAGTTGTTTGTCTTTAAACTTCTAGTCATCACCTGAAGACGACAGCCAGACTGGGAGCCTTGACTCCGAAAAAGAAATGGAGGTGATTGTATTTCATTCTTCATAAAAAATATTTAAAGGGAGCTTAAGCCAAAAGGCCCAAACGATAAAGCTTTATTTTAAAAGAACATTATTCGTTGCTTATCTTTGTAAATAACAGCACTCTGTCTGCCTGTGGGGAGCGGGTGCAGCACACTGGCCTGTGAGCCGGCCCTGCCCGCCGCACTGCATAAATGCACGCGCTGTAGGAACGCAGGTTGCAGACACCCGCTGCTCTGCACAGCCCAGGAGGTTCTCCCAGCAGGCGGTGGGAAGCGGGCAGAAACTGCACGTGTAGTGACAGAAGCAGACACAAGGGGACAAGGCCTGTGTGCAGAGAGCGCAGTTGGCATGTGAGCATGGGGTGCCTGGGCAGAGGAGGGGAGGTGTGGAGGCCTGCACAGGTGCGGCCCTGACGATGGAGAAGCTGAGATTTTGCCCCAGAAGACAGGAGGTTCTGAGGAAGCATGGAGGGGGAGAGGGTTTGGAGGAGGAGACTTGTGAAGGGCTCTGGGGCTTGTCTGAGCAAAACACTGACGAGCGTGGCAACGCAAGGGAAGGGACTAAAGATAACACGGTAGAGGCAAGTACAGTAGAAGGCCAATCCACCACCTCAGGCTCAGGCTCTACTGCAGGAGAGCAAGCGTATACACTGGGGCCAAAACATTGCCTGTGAGCCTCGGAAACATGAGGCATCGTCCCAGTCCACCAGAAGCTCCAGCTCCAGTGGCATAGACAGGACCAAGGCTCTTGTTCCTTCCATCTTTAGAGAGGCTGCTGGATGGAACAAACGATGGGTGTTGTGTAGGACACATCATTTCGTTATCGGGAAGTACACCTTTGTGGACAGTGTTCGGCCCAGGTTGGGGAATGGCACTCGACAAGTATTCTGGGAAGATGGTTTTGTAGGTATCAAAATTGTAACTCCAAAGTAAATAGGTGCAATAACGTGGCCTGGAAACACCATCTTACGGAGGTCTCATTCTAGCACCGCTGGGGCTTAACAAGCCCAGATAATAACTTTTTTTCTTCTTTTATTCCTTTTTAAAAGCAGATTACAGAAATAGATCCAGCGGGGCGTTTAGACTCCAGCAGTCGGGACCGGCTCACAGCACTGAAAGCAGTAACAAATTTTGGTGCTCCTGTTGAAGTTTTTGACTCTGAGGGTAAGTGTCCCTTCATGACCCAGGCAGTCACGATTTAGTGTCACATTTCTCCAGATTGACACAGCCACTCACCACAGGAAGATCTTGACTGGCCATGCTTCCGTGAAGAGTAAAGCATGTCTTTGGTGTTGATTTCTTTTGAGGGGGATTACTCCTTTGAGGACAGAAAACTAGCCAATAAGTATCAAAACCCCAGAGCATAGGACACACTTAACCGCCCAAGGTCAAACACAAGTGAGTCCGTGTTTTCTTTAGTGTGTTACTCTTCACACCGTACAGAAGCTGAAATGTTCCAGAGAAAACTTGATGAGACCACCAGATTGCTCCGAGAGCTCCAGGAAGCCCAGAACGAGCGTCTGAGCACCAGACCCCCTCCCAACATGATCTGTCTCCTGGGTCCATCGTACAGGGAAATGCATCTCGGTATGTTACGCCTCCGGTAAGAGGAGAATCTGGATCCTTAAAGGGAAAACCTTCTGAGAAGTGACACCACTGTCAGCAGCGCTGAAGTGAACCATGGATGGTTTCTTTATTGCATTTACATAGTTGGCCTTGAACAACGCAGGGGTTAGGGGTGCCAGCTGACCTCCCTCCTCCCCTGCCCCGCGCGTTGAAAAATCCATGTGTAATTTTTTACTTCCCCCAAACTTGAACAGCCTTCTGTTGACTGGAAGCCTTACCTACAAACAGTCAACTAACACATATTTAGTATGTCGAATGTATTACATACTGTTTCTTACAGTACAGTAAAGAAAAGAAAATGTTAAAATAATAACGAAGAGAATAGGTTTACAGTCCTGTGCTTGTCAAAAAAAAAAAAAAAGATCTGTGTATCTGTGGACCGGCTCACCTCCAGCCCCTGCGGTTCCAGGGTCAGCTTCGCATTGCTCTTTTGTTTTTTTGTTCATTATGTAAAGGAACCATGTTTTAACACCTAGAACTGTTTCTCTTCTTTTCCCTAGCTGAACAGGTAACCAATAATCTGAAAGAACTTGCACAGCAAGTCACTCCAGGCGACATTGTCAGCACGTACGGAGTTCGAAAAGCAATGGGGATTTCCATCCCCTCCCCTATCGTGGAAAACAACTTTGTAGATTTAACGGAAGGTACGTGCCCTGTGTTTCTGGGAGGACGGAGGGCTGTTGTGAATAAAAGGAACATCAGTCCTCTCCTCTCGAACACTGGAAAAATTCTGCATGTTGACATTGTATAAAGTGTTTTTATTAATTCTTTAAACAAGATGTAAAGGAAACAAAGATTTGACACATTTGCAAAAATAACCCTACAATGATACCCTAGTAGTACATCTAGTCTTTAACCTTGAATGAGGTAAAGAAGGGCTGTCAGCACTTAACTCCTCTGGATGATACCTTTACCTTTTAATTAAAAGGGGAAAAGTGCTGAATGAGGCCATAACTTTTCCTTTCAGATTTTGAAGAACTGAAAAAGACTGGTGTTGCCGAGTGTGGACATGATGGGATTTGAAGCTCACTGGTATTTCATTATATATTATGTACATATTTTTTTTCATTCTTAACTTGGAAATGCTTTTCAGAAGATATTAAATATTTGTAAATTGTGTTTTTAATTAAACTTTGGAACAATTAATTTTAGTGTTCCAGAGATTGGACTTGTATTAGGTAATAAAGCTGAGCCTGGGACTATGAGTTCTGTTGGTGCTGTCAGCTGAGTTGCCCCTTGACCTTTCCCCAGGGCTGGGTCTGAGGGGGAAGTGATAGAGAAACACTTAAGAAATAAAACAGCCTTTTCGGGACCCTTCGTTAAAAGCAAGTCCAGGGCGCCTGGGTAGCTCAGTGGGTTAAAGCCTCTGCCTTCGGCTCAGGTCATGATCTCAGGGTCCTGCGATCAAGCCTCGCATCGGGCTCTCTGCTCAGTAGGGAGCCTGCTTCCCACCTCTTTTTGCCTACTTGTGATCTGTCAAATAAATAAAATCTTGGGGGGAAAAAAGGAGCAAGTCCCCCAAATAACTGAACTCCCTCATTTTTCTGCATTTGTCAAAACTCATTAGAGAAATTACAACCAAATAGTTCCTGACTTATCAGATTTCACCTAGATGATTTATCCAAAGAAGGGCCTCATGAGAAAGGAATAGGATGGACTCAGACCTGTTGCCATCCCGAGTGGGCCTGCGCACAATTGGGTCAGAATAGTGACAATGCCGCTTTTCTTAGGGCGCACAGACAGGACCAGAGCTCAAATGCTTCTTTCAAATCCCTATCCAGTGAGATTTTCCATCGTTACACTGAAAACAAATACTAGTAGATTCTAAGATTATTTTAAGTATGTGTCCCCAGCATAACTGATGGGAATGCTGTCCTCCTATAGAAGGATAAGGTGACAAGGTACCTCCCCTATGCCACTCTTCCTGTCCCCCAGCTCCCCAAAAATCACACCAGGAGCTTCATAGCACTAACCTGTCCGGTGGTGCTGTTTGGTTTAGTTTTTCCATTTTTGAGAGGGTCACTTAGAACCACAATAAAAGAAGCTAAATAAGAAAGGAAATCACAGAACTTAAAGGAGAGTTTACGTTTCTGTTTACTGTGTCTCCCGGGCCACCTGTGCCTCAGCATTTCCCTTGAACTGAGAGTCCTCTACTTTTATCTGAAACACAAAGGTCGAATGCTTGAGCAGATAATGGAGTGGGAGACCAGGAGACATGTGGTCCTCTTCCCTAACCAGGCACCACATGACAGCCTGCTTCAGGGAACCCGACTTAGGCTGTACGGAGCCCCTGTAAGACTCCTCTGCCCCCTGGCTGGAAGCCGTTTTATTTTTATTTTCCTGACTGAAAACGAACATTTAGCAAGAATAAGTGGGGTGAAGGAAAACTGATTCTCCGACACAACCCAGTCTTAAAAATCTACT
Organism: Mellivora capensis; assembly: GCA_004024625.1. NCBI lineage: Eukaryota > Metazoa > Chordata > Mammalia > Carnivora > Mustelidae > Mellivora > Mellivora capensis. Next base: position 24,767 of record PISX010000216.1, on the reverse strand, counting down.
GAAAACCATATGCCCAAAGAACTTCAAAATTGTTATGTATTTTATCACGTCTTTTTTTAGAGTTTAATTTTAATCTTTCAATTATTATTCAGGCAATAATCTTCTCAAGCAGACCAAGAAAACACTGAAATTCAAAACACTTTAGGACATTGTTTTTCCAAATTGCTGATTTAATATATGAAAGGCTAAACAGAGTAGAAACACTGGTACTTTATAAAAATTAAGTATAACATTTTGAAACAAATGTTACAGATCTATAAATAGTCAGTATACAGAATAATTCCTAGTTAGTCATATGTACCTTCTCAAAACCTGGTTTTGGACATGACCTATTATATACACCTACACCATGTATGCAGTGTTCAGTGATCTTCTGTTAGGAAATTTTAATGAGTAAACCAGAAGACTTCAGGTGTGACTTTCACTGGAGTCGGGGAGGCCACCTTCACACCGCCCCATAGCCCCTAGGAAAGGTCAGTGTTGGAAAAGGTACTTATCCTATCATAAAACAGAACGATGCCTGTGAGGAAAGGGCCCGGCCCCTGAAAAACACACTGAACAAAAGTGACAGCAGGTGCCTTTTAGGGTCCGTCCCACATGGTGGTCAACACATCAGAAACTTCTAAAATGTGCTTATCGGAGCACTGTGCTTGAATTGGAAATAAAAAGACAGGACTGGATTTCTGTTGCTGAAGGAAAAAAGTAACTCAAATATTGCCAGAGTAGAAGTAGGCCCGCCTCAGAGAGCCCCAGCACACGTACGTGCATCCATATCATATCAGATACTTCCTGAAGTCTCCAGGGGAGCCCTGCTGCGCAGCCCTGGTCGCTGCCGATTTAAGTGTACGGATCACAGTGCAGTACTCAACGGAAACCATTCCTTTATGTGAAAAGTTGGTGCAGAAAAGCAGTCTTTAAATGAGGTTTTCCCCTTAACAGCATTTTTGCCATAAAATCCCTTTGGACGGCAAGTTCTTGTACCTCATTCGTCTCTCTTCTAGTGACACACAGGCCTCACAGTGCTGGCGCACCGGGTAAGCCCCTTCTGAGGCTGACAAGCCCGCAGACAGGGTCCGAGCAGACCGCGGGGTCAGCTGCAGTCCTCCCTGCCCTTGGCTGCAGCCCCGCATCCACTTTTGAAGTCTCCCATATGCAAGATTTACCGGAATGGCAGGGGGTTCCCAGAGGACCCTGAGCTGGGAATCCCTGCTCTGTAGTGGAATGTGGCTGGTGGAGAAACCCCAGGCACGCTCTGGTGAGGAGGCAGCGAAGCTGATCCAGAAAAAGGAGGGGGCAGTTCGGTTCCTTCTCACCTTGAAACACAACTCAGGCTGACTTCTGATTCTCGACAGCTGAAGTGCTGAGACGCAGCTTGAAAACCTGGCTTTTCGCACTTGCCCTTGATCCCTGCGGTTCAGAGCAAGACCATCCCAGCATTTCTGAGCGGGCTGGCTTCCCACGTGGCCAACCTCTGCAAGCTTACGTGGAGTAGATGTTTTTCGTTTTGAAGCTCTTCAAGTCAGGTGTGAGGACTAAAGAAAAGGAAGGAAGCGCTACAGGTTGCCCGCATCCTGTCTGCAGACTCCACTCCTTTCCACCACAGAAGCTAAGATTCCACCGAAGGCTGCTGGGGAGCGCCCACACGGGCCGGACTGGTCGGGGAGGGGCGAGGAGGTGGTGCCCTACTTCCGGGGCTACCGCCACTTGCCTTCCTGCCGGGAGCCCCACTCCGGGCCACACCACTCCCGGCTGGGCCAATCCAGAAACGAACACTGGACGGTAAGTTCTTGTGCTGTCAGGGGTTAAAAAGTACACTGGAGGGAAGAGACTTCGTCTAGCATCTAGGAAGTCATTAAAAAGAATAAAACCTCCACTAATACTACGCCCATTTAAAACAGACACCTGCTAGAGATGACAAGAGGCAGCAAGTGTCCGCTGTGGTTTTTCCTCCCTACTGCATAAAACCACAGATTGAAAACAGCCTTTTCAGCTCTGTTTCCTGGAATGCCTGCATGAGAAATGGAGAATCCTGTGGCTGATCAGCTAAGGAGCAAGGAGTGCCCAACCCATCCTGGAAGACTTGTCCTGGTTCTGTTCCTAGAAAACACAGGTCCTGCTTGTGCACTCGCAGGCCATGGGCGATGGCCACAGCACCGAGGGGACTGAGCTGCTGACCCGCACGAGTGAGCCAGTCGCACGGTCCGGAGGCTGCGCTGCAGGCTCAGACGGCACAGAAGGCCTGGCTGCCCGTGCGTGGCAAGACTGTGGTCGCCTTGGGTTGGGGTCTGATGCGCCTTCCCAGAAATCCTCTAGCACGAGTCCGAGGAAGCCACGCACAGCCACCTGCCAGGGTAGTGACAGCCAAACCCCGGGAATGCGTTTGTGACTGGCGTGGGGCTGAGTGCTCCCCTTGGCTAGCCTCAGGGAAGGAAATCCATTTCCAGCATGTTCTGCACCTACCAGAAGCCCTCAGTTCGGTCCCAGCCCTTGGAACTTGGCAGTGTCTGTACAGACAAAGTAAGTCCTCAGCTCGCCTTTGCCTTTGACGTTGATCAGTCCCCGGCACTCGCAAGAGTAACCTAGTCCCTGGAGGGTGGCGCACGTCTCTTCAGTAACCTGAAAGGAAGAGGACGGCCGTCATGGGAAGCAGGAAGAACACTTGCTGTGGGGGGTTAGGCAGAACCAACCCCGAGCTGCACACATGTCTGGTGTCCCTCGAGCACATCAGGGCTGACCGATGCGCGGGTCCCCCTGTGGTCATAGGGGCCCCAGCTGAGTCGTACCTGGATCTTGCCAAGTTCTCCAGTGCTCTCCATCCGGCTAGCAACATTGACCGTGTTTCCCCAGATGTCATATTGAGGCTTCCGTGCCCCGATCACTCCAGCAATCACGGGCCCGTGGTTTATGCCTGAAGGGACATTTGCAGCTGGCGTGTCAGAGAGGCCGAGCCTCGGGCTCTCTCCTTGGCAGCCACAGAAAGCACCGACAGCTGAAATGGGGGTTGGAGGGAGCTCCCCAAGCCTGTGACAGGAGTTCTCATTCGGGGGCAGGAGCAGCGCCCCCCTGGCAGCCCTCTTCCAGCTGCTCACTGAGAGCTCGGGCTGAGGTTTGCACTTTCCTAGCATCGCCTCATCTCCCAACAAAGGACAAAGGGGCTTTGAGCGCCAGCCCTGTTAGCTAACACCCAGTAGTTAGATTAACAACTTGCTTTGTTCTCAGTAAGTTTTAAGGCTTACGGAAGGTGATTGTGGGGCTCTCAGTCGTAGCGTTCTGTTCCTATCTCTCAAAACTTTCAAAGGTAAGTTTATGAACAGTGCAAACCAAGAGTAACGGCCCCGTCGCCAGCATGGTAAGACCAAGAGGGAGTTGTCAAACCCTTCCTGCCGGACGGCGCAGTGCCCTACCAGACCCGAGCTCGGGCACGCCGGAGCCACGGGCCCCAGCCTCCCACCCCGAGCACGGCCCGGCCGGCTCTCCAGGCCCTCACCGACGCGGAGGCGGAAGGAGTTGAAGGAGTGCCGGTTGATGCCGTCCAGCTTGCTCATCAGGGCGATGCTGAACTCCACCATGATGCCGATGTGTGCGTGCTGCCGCTCCAGGTCCTGCGGGACAGGGTGCTGTGTGCGGGAGCCGGGGCGGGGGGGGTCCCATGCCCCGCCTTCCGGCCTCCACTGGGTGACCCCAGGCTGACCCCTGAGGTCCTCTGCCCTTCCTCATAGGACTGGGCAAGAAGGGGCGCCCCCCCCCCCCATGTCAGGGGAGGTGGGACAGGCCTGGGACCTGTTGAATCCCTCTGATGTGAGACGGACAGGAGGCCACCAGCTCAGCTCAGTACCTGGTTCTCGGTCCCTGAGGGGCTGCTGAGCCCTGCAGCTGCCATGTACGTGCTGCCGATGGTCTTGATCTTCTCCACACTGCTGAACTTGGGCTTCAGGAGCAGCTGTGAGACAAAGGGACACCCTGAGGTCTGAGAAGGGGTGGGGTACCTCCTGCTGTCGGCTCCTAATGCCGACATTTCTCTCTCACACTCGGCCCCCCCGTGAGTGGACAGCCAAGTCCATGCAGGGACGAGGTTTCTGGTTCTCTCCTGCTCTCTCCCTACTCCCCGGCCCTCCCATTCACATCTGGACTCTCGTTCTGAAGGAGCAAGTGCAGCCCGACAGCACCTACCCGGAACGCTGAATGTTTGCAGCTAAGAATGAAATCCAGGGGCACCTCATGGCTCAGTCAGTTAAGCATCCGACTCTTGGTTTTGTGCTCAGGTCATGATCTCAGGGTCCTGGGATCGAGCCCCACATCAGGCTCGGTGCTGAGGTAGAGTCTGCCTAAGATTTTATCTCTCCCTCTCCCTGTGCCCCTGCCCCCCTCTTCTGTGCTAAGTAAATCCTTTAAAAAAAAAAAATCCCAAACCGATGGACTTCTTCCAGAACAGTTGGCAGCATGGGCTTCGCTGGGACTCAAACTACAGCAGCCCCCCCTTATCCACTCCCAGACCCCAGTGGCTGCCACGCACCGCAGGGTCCCGAGCCCTGCACGGCGTGTGCTCCTTCGCCCGTGAGCTCGCCTGCGATGAGGTTTAGTGGAGAGAAGTCAAGCACGGAGAAGGATGAACAACAGGGCCACGTGCCCTAACAAGTGACGTGGATGGTCCCTCTCAAAACATGTTCCTGTGCTGTGTTCATGCCTCCTCCTCCTCGTAATGAGATGAAGCCAGGCACAGGGTGGGGACGCTGTGACATGGTGTCTGGCCGCTCCCGACCTGGCTGTATGTCGGGGGGTGGTCATCTGCCAGAGCGTGGCTGACTGTGGCTCACAAACCACAGATAAGGGGACCACTGCCTTCTTCAAGGACCTAAGTCTGACCTTAGCCTGCTGCCCCTCGCAGAGAAGATGACAAAGTGCTTACGGAGGGAAACAAGGAAAAAGATGCACGTGTCCCTCTCCTGATTTGGGGGGCGCTCCCGGCCCACACCCTGCCCCCCGCCAGCTGGCCGTACCTCATCGAAGTCGGCAATGATCTCATTCAGCAGGCGCAGGCACTCCAGCCCCTCCTTGTTGACGTCGCACTCCGTGTAGAAGACTTTGAAGTCCGGCACGGACGCGAACATGACACACACGCAGTCGTAGGACTGATGGTACCAGTCCTGCATGGGGGCGGGGAGAGGATGCCCTTGCGCCAGCCGCCCCAGGGGAGGGGACAGGCAAGCACAGGGACTTGGCCCTTCGGCCCGGCCCACTAAACTTTCAGGGGAGGGGGGCGTGACACAAGTGTCGCTTGGCCTGTCTTACGCCTGAGCTCCTATCTGGGGGCTGTTAAAAAAAAAAAGATTCTGAGCCCTGGTTGGGGCGGTTCAGGCTCAGGGTGGTTCTGGCTCTGCGCTGCCCTGGGTCCTGTGGCTGATGCTGAGCGCCAAAGGGGCAGGCAAAGGTCACAGTCAGGAGGCCTGGGTCCTAAGCCCTGGGGCCCGTACCCTCTTCTGTAAAACGCTGCTGCACAGAACCTGTGAAACATGCACGTTTTCATCCGCATGGACCGTCTAGACCACCAAGGGCTGGACATGCAACCGATGCCCGAACCACGCACCACCGGACGGCCCCGTAACATGGGTGAAAACCACGGCCCTGGAAAGCGCAGGCCCCTGACCGCAGCCGTCCCCTCCGTCTCTCCCTACCCGGGCGACCCAGCCCCTGCCAGCACCACACCTCATTTAACTTGTCACCAATGAAGTGAGCCGCCACGTGGGCAGGCAAGACATTCTCCAGAAGAAGGCGGTTCACATTCTCCATGGTTTCAAACTCCTCATGTTCCTTCTTCAACTTGGTCTTCCACAAACAGTCCAAGCGGCAGTAGTAGTCAATCTGCAGACAGCAGGCAGCGTCGGTGCCCTGGCCGTCGTGAGCGGGCACGCGAGGACACCGAGCCGCAGGAGGGACACACGAGCAGCCCCGGGGCCTGCGGAGCCAGCCCCTCAGTGCTTCCACCCTGCGTCCCTGGCAAATGTCACCAGCTCAATGGCCACCTCCCTGTGGCCTCAGAATCCCAGTCAGCCTTGGCTCGGTTCGCAAGTGACCCATGCGACCAAATGCCACTGGTGTCCGGAGGGGAGGGGAGGACTCGGGGACCACCGCCCTGGGGACCAGGGCTTCCCTAGGAGGCTGTGCGCTGTCTCTCACGCCGCCCCTGCCCGGCCGTGTCTCCCCACTGAGCACGGGCCACCGGGGCTTCCCGGGCCCTACCTGTCTGGAGAGCATGAGGAGGGTGACGTAAAACAGAACCAGGTAGAAATTGATCATCACCTTCGGGTCCTTCCACACACATGGTGGGGAGCTGCAGGACACGAAGGGGAGAGGCCAGAGTCACTTGTGCTCCCGCTGCCCCTCAGATGCCCCAGCTGGCGGGGCTCAGGGAGACAGAGGGGGATAGACTTCTGCCCTCCGGGCACAGACACTAGACAGGCCACTATGGGTTGGAAAGAGAAGAGGCTTTGACTGGAAGGTGGGGAGGCGGCGCTATAGTGACAGCTCGGCTCGCGCCAGAGTCTGAAAGAAAAGTGCCGCTGGCAGGTGAGGGGACAGCCGAGCACGCCTCCAAGTGAGGGACTCAGAGTTTGGCAGAAGGAGTTTGCCCCTGCCAGCAGACCCCTGGGAGCAGGTTTTGTTCTGGGTCCCCAAATTCCAGGGGAGCCAGGCCCCTCTCCTCAACCCACCTGGGGCCGAGAGCCCCCAGAGGTACCCACACACTGTCCCTTCCCACGCCACAGGGGTCAGCCACCTGTCCAGGGACAGGCTGGAAACTGTTCTTTCCAGAATTCTGTGGAGATCTGGGACATGGCTCAAGGAGGGGGAGTGGCCTAGAGCTGAAGCCCCCGCCCCACTCCACACCCCCAGAATGGCGTAGACACCGGAGGACCCAGGAAGCCTCCGTGGGACTCGGGATGTCCCCCAGAGAACCTGCAGATGAGTCCCACTCTTCAGCTCTGAGTGTAGACCATCCCGTCCCCTCTGTAAAATGGAGACCGTGCCACCTGCCAGCCCAGGCCCCCCGGGTGTCCAGTCCAGGTGGGACTGCAAAGGCAAACGCAGCACGGTTTGACATGACACCCCACGGAGCACGCTCGAGACGGGTGGTGGGACTGGGGGTGCTTCGGGCCCCACCTGAGGGTGCCGTTGGTCTCGGTGAGGTTGGCCACGAGGCCACAGCAGTCCAACCGCCAGCACGGGTGGATGTTGAAGAGTACCAGGTAGGCCACCAAGGCCATGGTCAGTAGCACAACCTTCAGCTCCAGGCTCATCCGCAGGAAGACCGAGCAAGCAACAAAGGCCAGGATACAGCTACAGGTGTAATACTGGGGGGTGGGGGGAGGGGTCCGTCACCAGGAAGCAGCGCCTGCACCCAGGGTCACCAGGAGGGGGCGCCTGCAGGGCCGGCTTGCTGCCTCTGAGCCCCCTTCCAGCACGGAAACCCTCTGAGCACCTGGGTCACTGCTCTCTTGCCTCAATGACCTCTCTTAGCAAAGAGCAGACAACAGAATCTAGAACTCTGGAGCATCGCACTGTTTTCACTGTATTTTTACTTCTACTTATGGCAGGTAAACTCACTGAAGGGAGAAGCAGAAGTAACTGCAACTGCAGTAGCCTGTAGACGTGACAAAAGAGAGGGCAGCGCTGTGCACACACCCAGCAGCCTCCCACCTCTAGTTCTGCCCGACCGAGCTTGCGCTCCCCAAAGGGCATCATTGCCCAGGTTACTCTCCCGCTCAAGATCATGCTGTGGCTCCCCACTGCCCCCAAAAGAGAGACCAAGCTCTCTATCCTGGCGCTCATGCTCCTCCCAATTTAGATCAAACCCCCCTCTGGTTCTACATCCCAACTGTCGCCCCCGCTCTCACTGCATGCCTCAGCTTTTCTCCCTGTCCCCTCTCTAGTCCCTGCCCAGCAGAGACCAACTTGAAATTCGCCACGGCCCCCTGAAGTCTCCCAGCCCTCCACTGCCACCCATCAGGATCCCCAGGCCCGGCTCCTGCTGTTGGCCCGCCCGAGGCTCCAGCACCCGTGAGGCCAACCAGTCTACCTCTCCGGGCCCCTCCTCGTCCACAGGCCAGCTGTCAGGCGAGCTGTCAGGAGACAAGTCCTGGCCTGGGGTGTTCCCGCCCTCACACCTTGGATGAAGCCACACCAGCCCCAAAGCCTCTGTGTCCTCCGGGACCAGAGGCCACCTTGGCCCTGTCTGGGCCTTACTCTCTCCACCTCCAGGGAGAGGCTGGCCTCAGGCGCTCGGGTAGAGCACTGTGCAAGAGCAGGGCCATCTCAGGGCATGGGGTCTGAACCAGGGCCCAGCCCACACTCACCAGGAGGAGCTCACACGTGCTGCCCACATCCATCGGGCTTGGGCTCGTCTGGTTGCCCGCAGGCAGCTCCGGGGCCAGCAGCTACAGAGGAAACAGGTCACCATGAGTGGGGAGCCCAGGGACCTGGGACTCCAGGACCTTCCTGGGCTGAGCGGGGCCAGGGGTCGGCAGGGGCCCAAGGGCTCCACGAGCGGCATGAGCATCTTCTGCCAGGCCCGCTCCAGGAGTGGCCAGAGCACCCCGCCTCTCCTCCACGGGCATCAGCTTCGCGGTGGGGAGGGGTCTGGGGCAGAGGAGGCTGCAAAATGAAGCCCCTGTGCACCGTCACCAGAGCATCGGAAGCCGATTCGGGGCTGGGGAGAGGGCCAGGGGAGAAGCTGGGATCAGCATGGTCAGTGAGCCCCCTTCTCCCCAGGTAACACAGGGTCTCAGAGCCACAGAGAGCCCCTGACTCAAGAGGTCAGAACTGGGAGGACCAGCAGGGACACATGTTGTCCGCAACACTGAGCACGCTCCAGGCCTGAGAAGCAGGGGCTCAAGTCCTCCCAGCCGGCGCCCGGGGCCACTCGCCCCTCGCAAGGACAGAGTCTCAGAGAGACTAAGCCGCAGCCCCCCCAGGTAGGAGGATGAAGCCAAGAACACCGATGGTTCAAGACATCCCGTCCTTGGGGGAGCCAGCCACATCCGCTCTCTGAGGGACCCGGGTCCTCATGTGAAAAGCGAAAAGGAAGGAGCCTGGGCGGCCCTTGGGGGGGCCTCGGGGAGCCCGCCCCCAGGGCCCTGCAGAGCTACACCAGACGCAGCCCTCAGGCAGGGGACTGCGGGATTCGAGAGCCTGAAGGTGCCCAGGGTCAAGGACTGGCTCCCTCCCCCCAGGAAACACACACAGGCAGGCAGGCTTCTCCCCAGGGCTCACTGTCCCTGCCCAGCCCCCAGAACTCACCAGGTTGACGATGGCGACACTGAGCAGGCTGCCAATAGTCAGGATGGCCAGGGACAAGCGCAGCAGGGGCTGGGTCTCCACGCTCTCAGAGATGGCCTGCAATACCCCTCGGGCCGGGCAGCACCTCTGTGGAGTCGTGGGGTCAGGTGGCTGCCGCCCACACAGGGACAAGGACCCCTCGGTCTGATTGCCCGGCAGACGTGGGGGCTCCCGAGAGCTCCACTAGGGATGGTCCGCGGTCACGCCGCACCCCGTGCCCAGAGCTCAGGACCCATGGGGTGCACAGACAGAAGGGACGTCCCCACCCTCAGAGCCCAGGGACAGCCGCAGCCACTTGGGGGCCACCAGCAGCCCAAGGAAGGTGGAATTACTGGGAGAAGCGCTCTGCAAACTGTCACCTGGGCAGGAGGGGCACGGAGGGCCAGTGGGCCAGGGCCCAGCCAGGGGCCTCCCACTCACCAAGAACTCATGGGCGAAGCACAGGCCCAGCACCAGCGCCACCACACAGGCCACCAGCCCAAAGGACAAACCGAGCACGGCCCTGCTGGAGAGCAGAAAACCCTCGTTCTGGGGGCCACCTGCCCGGGGCCAAGCTGCAGGCATGCTCCCCAATGCCCCAACCCTGACCCCAACTGTCTGGCTCCCGGCCGCCTCCTCCTCCAACCCCCAAACTGCCAACTGCACGCAGCAAAGGGACTCTGAGAACCGTGGTCCGGCTTCCCCGCTTGTGACGCCCGAGGCCTGGTCTACAGATTTAAGGGCCTTCAGACCCACGGCTGGCACGGAAGTACCAGACAGAAGGGCTTCTTCCCGTCTCATCTTTAGGAAGCACATCCTAAACCCTAATCCTAGAGGATCCCTTGGCCTCATCACCCTTCTAGAATCCACCAATAGCTAACCTTACTCCTTCCCTGTGACTTGCCCTGCTCACCCCCCACCAGCAGGGGCCATGCACCGGGACAGGGCACAAAGCCCTCTGAGCCTCAGTTTCCCACATCTAGGAGGGAGCTGGCGGTGGCTATGGTTCGGGGAACCTGACCGTCCGGGACAGCAAATGCCTCCGGCCACATGCCCACAGGGCCACACAGCTCTGGGGATGGGGAAGGCCTGCATCTTGACAGGACTAGCACATTCGATGGAATCAAAAGCAAGCACTAATGACCCCAGGGGTGGGGGCCCAGCCCCTGGTCCAGTTTCTGGGACTCCAGCCACTGAACTCAAAGCACCAGCCCCTCGCGCTGGGCGGACAGCGCACGCAGGTGTTCCGGGGGCCCTGGGCCGACCCCAGGGGGCCCGCGCATCCCGCCCAGCCCAACTGACCTGCGCAAGAGCAGAACCTGGACCAGCAGGATGCAGACAAAGATGAGGCCGGCGCAGGCGAAGTAGTGGCGGGCCCGGGGGATGGGTGCCAGGCGGTACTGGGGGGCAACAGGGACGGTCAGGGCCACTCTCTCCGGCCCCTACCCAGCTCATGCCCGCTCCACTTAACCAAAACTGACACCCTGGGGGCACCTGGGTGGCTCCCTCAGTTAAACATTCAGCTCAGGTCCTGATCTCAGGGTCCCCCTCAGCAGGGAGTCTGCTTCTCCCTCTCCCCCGTCCTCCCCCGTCTCGTTCATGCGCACATTCTCTCTCTCAAACAAATAAATCAATCTTTTTTTTTTTGAGATTTTATTTATTTATTTGACAGAGAGAGAGATCACAAGTAGGCAAGAGAGGCAGGCAGGGAGAGAGAGGAGGAAGCAGGCTCCCCGCTGAGCAGAGAGTTTGATGTGGGGCTCGATCCCAGGACCCTGGGATCATGACCTGAGCCGAGGGCAAAGGCTTTACCCACTGAGCCATCCAGGCACCCCGACAAATAAATCAATCTTTAAAAAAACAAACACACCTCACACCCTCCTTAAATTCCAGGTGATAATGGGACATCATCATGACCAAATGATCTTCATTTGGTTCCTTGAGGCCTCGAACCCATCCCTTCCCTTCCCCCACCCAACCCAGGTCTCTGACTCTACTTCCCAGGTGCCTGAGAAGCCCATGGCCCCAAGCTGTGGACGAGAACCAAATCTGAACTCTGGGGCTGGTGGTGGGTCTGTCGTCCCCCAAACCCCGGAGTAAGGCCAGGCCTAAGCTCCTAGCTAGCAGGTGGGGGAACCCCGTGCTGCCTACACCCCTAAACCAGGCACAATCTCATGACCTTGGGCCACAAGGGCTCCTGCTGCGGGTGAGCGGACTGGGGCTCAGAGAGTCCAGCAGGCTGCCCGGAGTCACACAGCTGCTGGAAGGCCTGCCGGGCAGGCTTCCCTCAGACCCCAAGCTCCTCACCGAGGTAGCCCCAGACTCAGGAAGCCCCAGCCAGAGAAAGACACCCCCCCACACACCAATCCTGGAGGCTGAGAGGGGAAAGAGGTCCCAGCACCAGAGCTCTGTGGCCTGGGGCCACGCTCTCAGGGCCACCTTGTCCAGCTATATGAGGTTTCAAGGACATACATATGTGCCTGGGACACAGCCAGAAACCAGCAGGTCCTCAATAAATAAGTAAACAATTGTATTATGGCCCAAAAGCATGTCGTTGTAGCAGCCAGAAGGGAGAACCAGGCTAAGGCACACACCGGCCCCTGAGGCTGAGGTTCTAGCCTGTGAGGGGAGCGAAGGTCTCCCAAACCCAAGTGGGACACATCAGGTCCAGGAGTGAGGGCAACAGGAAGAGGGTCCAGGCCAGCCCTAGCCAACCGGGGTGATTCCCCACCACCCTCCCCGAACAGAGAACAGACATGGAGCGTCAGCCGCCCCGTGGCCTGCACCTCTGCCCCACCCAAGGCCTAGAGCCCCTGTTCCTGGGGCTGTTGGGGGGCCCTCACCTCTCGCTCAAAATCCTTCTCCAGGAAGATGGACCCAAAGGTGGAGAAGTCATTGGACTTGGAGCAGCAGGGCCTGAGGGGTGGCGGGCACAGGCAGTGAGACATGGGGCCTGGGGATATCGGGGGCCCACCCTTGGGAGGAGATGGGGGAGGAGAGAGGACCCACCCTCAGGAGGCGGGGGGGGGGGCGCAGAGGGGGAGGGGGGAAAGAGGTGGGGAAGGGGGGAGTGGGCAGGACCCCGCCCTCAGGAGGAGAAGGGAGGAGGGGGTGGGGGAGATGGGGTGAGGACAGAAGCCCACTCTCAGGAGACCGCCCCAGGGAGGCCAGGAGCCACCACAGACACAGTCGGAGCTGGGCCACCAGGCATGCAGGCACAAGGGGGGCATGGCCGTCTGGGGAGCCCCCACCCGAGGGGGTAACAGGGCGAACAGAGGCCTCGGGGTCCCACCTCGTGGAGCTCAGCCCCTCGATGGCCGACAGCATCTCCTCATCGTATGAGTCATCCTCCGACCGCCCCTTGGGGGACGAACTCCTGGATCAGAAACCCGAACCGTGTCACCCCAGGCCCTCTCCCACTTGCCCAAAGGCAGCAGTGCATGCAAAATGGCTCCCCGATCCGGGTGCCCTCCCTGCGGGAGGCCCCAGAGCCATGTGCGGAGTGGCCGAGGGACAGGTAGGTTCCACTGAGGCCCAAAGAGGACAAATGGACGCCCGGCATCAAGCAGCAGGCCCGGCTGCCCGGCAGCCCAGCCAGGAGCAGAGGGCGGCCCTCGAAGGCCACTTGCCCTCCACCCACAGGCTTCCGACACACACCACCAACCCCGTCACGGTGGGGACTCCACAGGCGCTCCATGATCGTGAAGTTCTGATTCCGAGCCGCAGCCCCTCCAAGCTGCACCCCTGGGCAGATAGTCAGGGCAGCCTGCCTGGAGGAAGTGGGCCCGAAGGGGGTGACTGGGGCAGGACTTGGCCAGGAAGGCAGGCCACAGTGGACAGGAGGAGATAGTGCACGCACCTGTCAGGGGTCCGGTGGCGCCGCAGGGGGATGGTCTGGAAGGGAAGGGAGGGGGACAGTTATTCTGCCAAGAGGGACCCCCAGAGTCTGTCCCGGGACTGGGTCTCTCATCTCCTGCACCCTCAGACACAGGGACAAGGACCGAGCAGCCTGGGAGACAGGGTCCTACCTTGGGCCTCCGCCCGCTGGGGACCGGAGTCTCGCTGCTGCTCACGCTCTCACGGTGGTTGAGGTGTGCAAAGGGCCGTGCGGCCCCCCAGGACTCCAGGTAGCGGGTCATGCGCACAGACGCCCGCATCTTCAGGGCCGCGTCCCCCTTGGGCTTGGGCAAGTGCTGGCTGGGCGGGGGCGGCTGCTGACTCTGCAGGACACAGACACGGCCTGTCCCCTCCCCTTCCCTCTCAGCCCTGGAAGGGCCCCCGCCCCCATCCTGCTCCCCATGAAATGTCCCACTGCCTAGAGCACTGTCCGGGCTGGTGGAAAGAGAGAATGGCAGAAACGATGCTGGGTCTGCAACCCCTTGGGGACCGGCTGTGGCCCACTGCACTCCTAGGCTGGGCTACAGGGGACCCGGCTTGGGGCTTGTCCTCCCCAGGTGACCAGGAAATTGGGAATCACATACAACTATGCACAGCCCCTCAGACCCTCCTCCGCCTCTCCAGGGAAAGATTGGGCTCAAGTCCTAAGCTCCCGCCAACCCCATGAGGCTCTGTGGGACCTGACACTATACCCCTTGGGGCCTGAGACCCCACTGGCCTCTCCCCGTGGGGACATCTTGGGGAGACAGCACCCAGGAAAGCAGCAAACATTCTACCCAGCCCACCCACATGTGGCCAACACAAGTCGTTCCTGAAGGAGCAGCTGGAGGAAGAGGAGAGCAGGCCGGGAACTCAGAGAACCAGAGCACCGGCCAAGCGAGAGGCCAGCCCCACCCCCTGGGCGGCTTTCCAGAGAGTTCCACTCGCGTGGCCCCTACACCACAGCAGGGACCATTACTTGCCTTGTGCCTGCCGTGTCAGGGAAGGGGTGTTAGTGAGGCCCAGCCTGCTCCATGCCCCCCCCCCCCATAAGAGCAACCCCAGGGGACCTTCCCCTGCTGGGGAGGGCGGGCAGGACTGTAAACGGAGGAGAGAAAAGAGACAGCACCAAAGCCACAGGAGACGAGCTCGAACCATCTTCAAGTCCCCTACCCTCTGAAGGTGCCCACCCTCCAGGAGTCCCTGTGCCCTCGGGTCTCTGCAAACACCCACAAGGCCCGGCGTCTACGGCCGCAAACACTCGCTAAGCCACAGGCGGCAGCTTTCCTAGAAACTTCTAGCCTCCTTTCGGGACAGAAACATGTTTAAACCCTAAGATGCGCCTGTCTGCCTAGCCCACAGGACCAGCCGGATCGCAGCCTCTGTGAGAGTCCTGGGGTCCCGAGGCTGTGCCGTGCCCCATGGAGAGCCACCCACCCTGGAGTCACCTTCTCCGTCTCCCCTTCACAGGTCGACAGCTCCACCCCCGCAGCCCCCAGCCACTCAAGTTCAGGGTCGCTGGCCAGTGCTCCCTGAGAAATAAATGCGCACTAAAGACCCATCAGCTCTGAGGGAAAGGGCGCCTGTTCCGAAGGGGCCCCGGTGGGGGGAGGCCAGAGTTGGGGAAGGGCCACTGTGTCGACAACCCGGGCGCACGTGCAGGGGCCTCCATGCACACATGAGGGCAGGTCTCCAAACTGTGTCATCAGGTGAAGAAAGAAAAGTGCCAGCCAGGCACAGGGCATGCCACCCTTGGCTTAGCGAGGCCGGGTGAGAGTCTCTCCACTCTGTAGAAGGGAAACTCCCCATGCCGTCCCCTTCAGCAGGGAACACGGCTGCAGACAAGGACGTGAGGGAAACTGTCCACAATACCCCCTTCGGGCTTTGGAATTCTCAACTATGTGAATCCGTGAAATTCAACAAAGATGGGGAACGTAGGGTTGCTGGAAAAAAATGTAGGATGCTCAGTGATATCCTACACAAAATACTCATGCTAGAAACGTCTTTGCTGTTGGTCAGAAATTGAGCTTGCCCACGGGTCCTGCAGCGGCCTTGCCGAGCGGGTGGCCCTGCAGGCAAGGGCTCAGAGCCGTGTCAGCCGCTGCCTTGCGGGCCTGGGGCTCTGCTTCTGCTGGTGACACGCTCTCAGAGCCCCTGCTCCATGGCCAAGTGCTACTCTAAGTGCGGGGATTACAGCCTAGAGAAGAGGTGCCCCCTGCCCGAGCCTGCCCATGTGGAGCTCACACTGACAATGAACAAGCAAAAAGGATAAATAAACAGGAGCATTTGCAAGGAAACGGAGAGTGCTGGAGGCAGAGCTGGCAGCAGTGACAAGGGTCCTGTAGTATGAAGAGCCGGGCAGTGGGGGGACAGTGGCTGGGGTGAAGGGCCCTCAGGGGAAGGAAGGGCAGGGCCCAGAGCTGTGGGGTACAGGGGGAGGGGCTGGATTGTATCCATGACTATAGGGTGGGCGCAGCCCTGAGACCCCCAGGAAGAGTTTCCCCAGATGCTAACTCAGCATCCACGGCCCATGGCCAGGGAGGGGAGGCTCCTGGGCAGCTCTATCCCTGGGGAACATCAGGGGGCCGGGGCGGGTCACAGGCTGGCCCTCCATGACCCCCAGAGATGGACAGTCGGACCAGCTCTGAGGACAGCCAGGGCCAGAGCGAGAGGGAGCTGGAAAGAGCCCATCGTGGCCAACATTCTTGAGCGAGCCCCAAGGATGATTCACCCAGGCCTCCAGACGAGCTGGCCTCCCACGGCAGGAAAGCAGGGCTGTGTGGGCGCGGGGCAGGGCCAGGGCCTGCCAGCCTCGGAGCAGCCCAGCAGCTGTGTCCCCCACAGGGTCCTGACGAAAGTGGAGCCTCCGAGCAGGTGGAGGTGTCGGCCCGCTGGGCAACCACCTCCAAGGGGCAGAGCCCACAACACGCTCCCGAGACTCCTGCCTGGTGGTCCCCAGGCCATTCCCTCCTTCTCCAGAGTCTTACCCAAAGCAAGTCTGACAAAAGTGTCTTTTCAAAATGTGGGAAATGAGTGATACCATCCAGGAAAATAAACTGTGTGACTATCATTTCTAGAATGTTCACGAGGCGCCCAGTTCGTGGTGAGAGCCTGGCTGGCGCGAGCTCCTCCTCCTCTTGAGGTAGCACTACTATTACTCCAATCTCACCAGGGCCCAGAGAAGCTGTGGCGCCCGGAACACACTCAGTGACGGGGAGTTCACTTCCACTCCCACTCCAGGCGCGCCTCTTCCCTACCTCTCTACAGCCTAGAAGAGGAAAACCCTCCCTCCGTGGACTCCCCAGCACATCCTGGGGCCCCATCAGCCCCCCACTGCCCCTCGTACCCGGGGGTCGATGACCAGGTAGGTGCGAATGTTCATCTCCTTCAGGTAGGGGTCCCGCTGCTGCCCGTGCCCGTCCTCCACCTCATATGCCTTGTCCAGGTGCTTCAGTGTCGCCTCTGTGATGTGCACCCGGCTGGGGGACCCCAGCCCCGAGTCAGAGCAGCAGAGCCCAGAGAAGGCCAGCACCCGCCCAGGGGGTGCACAGCACTCAGGGCCGAGCCAGCCAGAGCCCCGCCTCGCTTCCCCGACGCGAGGTCATGGCGCCCCTCTGACCTCACCCTGACCAACCGCTCACCTCCCCCTCCCCCAGCCCAGAGTCAGCCCATGGCCCCCAACCCCGCCACTGTCCCGCTGAGCCTCACCCAGGGACTCCAGCCGCCTCCATCCTGTTGGCCAGGGACACGTCGTGGGACCACACGTCGTACTGCCACTTGCGCAGCCCAATGACCCCACACAGCACGTTCCCCGAGTGTATGCCCACACGCATGCTGATGTCCACACCCGTGGCCTCTCGCACCTGCCTAGGCAGAGCAGTCTCATCACCCCATCCCACCCAGGACTGAGGAGGGACCCAGGCAAGCCATGTGCACCCCGAGCCTCAGCTTCCTCATCTGCAAAGTAGGTCCAACACATTCCCCTGGGAAGCAGAAGGTGTCAGTGATGGGGACGGGACCCCACACCCGCCCATGGTACCTACTTAATGGCCTCGCAGATGTCCAGCCCCATCTTCACGCAGTTCCGGGCATGGGTGGGCAGGGACACAGGCAGACCCGACACGCAGTAGTAGCAGTCGCCCAGGATCTTGATCCGCATACACTCGTTGGCCTACAGGGCAGGGCAAGCAGCGGCCTGGTCAGCACACAGCTATGACCTGGGGTCTGCGTGTGCTGGCCACCTCCCTCGCCCTTCAGGGAGAGCCATGCTCCTTCCTAGCCCGAGGCCTCCTCTGGGTGACCAGCCACCAGGAGCTGCTTCCAGGCCTGGGAAAAGCACTGGGGACAAGGAGGTCTCTAAGCAAACACCAGGGGCTATAGCGAGTGTTACTAAGGATGGCCACCAGAGTGCCTCTTGGAGGAGACGCTGTCCTGGCTTCATTCAGTCTTGCAGTGTTGAAATGTGTACTGAGCACACGGCCCTGCCCCAGACACCAGCACACACCAGTGAGCAAAACAGACAAAGCTCCCTACAATATGCGGCTCACACTCCAGTGGCAGTTAGATGCTAAACTAGACAAATAAAACCCAGAGACACCTGGTACTGATAAGTACTGAGGAGGCAAATGAGGGGCAGGAGGGGACAGGAAGCTCCAGGAGGCCAGAGGAGGCCTCCCAGAAAAGGAAACATTTAGGGAAGACCCCAAGGAACTGAGGGAACAAGTCACACCAGTATCTGAGGAAGAGTGTTCCAGGCAGATGAAAGGTGCAGCATGTGCAAAGGCCCTGTGGTCAGAAAGCTGTTTGACACCCAACAAGCAGCCTGTGCAGCTAGAGTAGAGTAAAGTAGAGGACATGAAGACCAGTGGCACAAGACAAGGGGAGAAACGGCCAAGCAACCAGGGATGCAGACCGGCAGGGTCTGGGGAGTGGGGAGAGAACAGAAAGATGGAACCAAACACTGAGGCTGGGGCCACATAGGAAAATGCCCCTGAGGGGAAGAGGGGCCCAGACAGGTTATCTGACATTCCATCTGAGGTAGTACTGTGGCCACCAGGCCCTCTGGCAGCCCTTGGCAAAGGTGGCCACACATACCAAGGCTTGGGGGTGGGGATTTAGGGACCCTGAAGAAGGGGCTCCATGCCAGCTCCAGGCCCTCTCCCAGCCACAGCCCTACCCCTCACATAGGCCTGCCCGAAAGCCTCCCTCTCCCCATCTATACAAAGGGCCTGCCTCCTGCCCCTGCCACAGAGAGAGGGCTGTGACCAAGAGGAAAAGGGCGGGCCCTGGACTTTGTGGCAGGGAAAGGGCCATGCGAGACTGGAAGCCAGGCCTAGCCCACATATGGCCCAGCTACTGGAAACCTCCACCTGCTGGTTTAAGGGGTGCCATGAAGGAAGGAAGCTCCTGAAGGAAGGCTCCAGACTAGACAGGCCCTCTGAGTCTCTCGGTCCACAATACCCTGAGGGACAGTGCTCCGGGGCACTCCCAGCCAGGAATGATCTCCTGGAGTTTGGTCACCCCCATGTGAAGGCCACTCTGGTAAGGCCGTCCCTCCTAGAGCATTCCCTCCTAGAACTAGCAGTCCCTCCCAGCTTGGAATGTGAGAAAGTCTTCCGAGGGTGGGGCCCAAACTTGCTTCCCACCGAGGACCCGAGCACTGATTCTGCGCACACGGGGGCACCCAGGGGGCGCTTCGGAACCCACCCAGGTATGGGCACAGGTGTCGGCTTTTACTCACACTCTGTGATTCGAATGTGCAGCCAGCACAGACAATCATGGCCTTAAATCCTAACCCTGGGGTCTCTACTTAGCGGCCACCGCTCAGCCCGTCTGCATCTGAAGCTGGGCCAGGTGCTCCCCAGGCCCCCCAGCCCCCTACACTCCTCTTCAAAGCACAGCATGCAGGCCGGGAGCAACTGGAGCAACTTGGCAGGGAGCAACTTGGCAGGCCCAAGTACCCCCACTTGGAGCTCAAGGCTGCCACGTGGCAGGTCTCAGGACCATGTGATAAGTTACTGAGTGCACGCACACACACACACACACACACGCACACACGACTCCCGCCCCCACCCCCGGGGCCCCGTGCCGTCCATGAAGACAAACCGTGAGATCAGCCCAGCCTGGCCCATCTCCAGACCTCTCCCTGCTCAGCTGGACCCGGGAGCCCACCTCACCTAGTGCCCTCCCCTGCTCAGCACCTGCAACATTCCCCAGCGTCCTCAGGTCAAGTTCTCTCCTCAGCCCTAAATCCTTGAATGTCTACCCCCGACACCTTGTCCCCCTCATACTCCACCCAGTCATGCTGGGTCGCATCCATTCCAAGAGCCCCAGAGACTTCTTTCTCCTCCAGCCTTCTGCACTCACTCTTCCCTCTGCCCAGAACTGCTCCTTTTCCTCTCAGCATCTCCCTTCAGGCTTCTCAAACTTTAATGTGCGTGTGGTCCACCAGAGGTCTTGTCAGAAGGCACAGCCCCGCACGGCCCTCCCCAGCTCCCTGCCAAACCCGGCTTCTGCTGCCCTTGGGCAGTGAGACGGAGGCAACTCCTCCTCCAGGCAGCCTTCCTGAGCGCCCCCACCCCACCCCCCCAGAGCGCCTGAGCCTCTATGCATGCCCCACACGTCCCGGCAGTCTCCCCACCAGCCTCACTCTCTGGGGACAGGGTTCGGGCTGCCACGGCCACCACACGACCTCACTTCCACCATGGGCCGCTTGGAAGCAGTTCCTGACTGCTGAAGCTCGGCCTGGGCCTCCACATGCCCATCGAGGCACAGCCCTGGGCACGCACCACCCCCGGGGGCCAGGCGCCGGCGCGAAGGAATGCGGGCTCACCTTGGCAATCTGGTCAAACTTGCCGAAGAGCTCGTTCAGCACTACCACCAACTCTTTGGGAGAGCAGTCGCTGGCCAGCCGTGTGAAGCCCACGATGTCGGCATAGAGGATGCTGGGGGAGGGCCGGGGGGTGGGGGGGCGGTGGATCAGCGCCAGGCCCCGGACAGCCCCTGAGCACCCGCCAGCCTGACTCTAATCGCCCCGGCCACCCCTCAGCCTCCAGAGGGATGGGAGAGAAGCTCCAGGCCATAAGGATAAAGGAACGTTCCAGAAGCTTGGCATCAAGGCAAAAGGCAGCAGCCCAGAGTCGTAGGGCCCTTGAGAACCGCCAGTCCCAGGCCCCCCATCACTGCGGACTGTAGGATAATGGCGCCTCCTCCCTCCTCACATCTTCAGAACACAACTCCGTGGCAAGACACAACCCCATGCTCCCCTGAGCTGGGCTCCACGCCCAACACTCCCCTGGAAGGACTCGCATCCCACAGATGAGCAAACCGAGGCCTGGCTGGCGCCTGATGGAAACCAGAGCCGCAGCATGCGCCATCTCCCAGCTCCAGAGTCCGTGAGCTCAGAGCAAGCAGCTCACAGCACCCACACCTCCGGTCCCTGAGGCTGGGCCCTTCCAGTAAGGGGCCGTAGCCCCTTCGATTCACCAAGGGCTGGAGACTTCACCTCTTTCGGGGGGAGCCGGGCCCCCTTGAGAATCACCTGAAAGGACCCCTTTTTTCCCCAAAGTCATACTCAGGCACAGAGTTTTACCGTTTCACGGGGCTACTGGAGCTCCAATTCGACTGACACCGGTCCGATCTGACCCCACCGCCCCCCGCCAGGGGCCCCCGGGGGACCCCGCGCACAGGCCCGGCCGGCCGCCCACCTGACATTCTGGTGCCGCTTGACGTACAGGCTGTGGAAGTTGTTGTCGGGCACATAGCGGCGGTCTCCACGCTCCTTGAGCCGCTCGATGATGGCGAGCTTCATGCCCATGGAGATGTGGGCCGGCAGCACCGACAGCAGCAGGTTCTCCTGGGCCCCGTGGGGACAGGCAGGGGGACATCAGGCCACGGGCTCAGCGACCCGGTGGCCTCCATCTGCCCTCTGGTCCCGCCCATCCTGCCCACGGCCCCCTCCATCTCAGCCGGCCTGCGTCCTGCCCCCGAGCCAGCCTCCCATGTCCCCAGCGGCCCCTGCGGCAAGGCCGGCCCGGATGTCCACCCGCGCCCCAGGCACACGCTGTTCTTCAAAGGTCTGATGTGCAGAGAGAGAGGACGCGGGGCGTGGGGCTGGGCAGGGCCGGGCCAGGCTCCAGGGGCAGGCAGGACCCACACCTGCTGGCGTTTCTCGATCCGAAGCTTCCGTCGGATCTGGATGCACTTCACGGTGTAGGTGAAGAGCTCTCGGGAGGCGTCCTGCATCTGGTGCTTGTGGAAGGCGCCCGTGAGGTTCCCGCACAGGAAGATGACAGCATTGGCCACCAGCTGGGGGCGAGCCGAGGGCGAGCTCAGCACTCAGCCTGGCCGCCGCCCCATCCCCGTTCTCCAACCTCCCACACGCTCAGGCCGGCACCCTTGGCAGCAGGCAGGGAAATGGGAGCCTGGATGGGCGCTGGTCCCCTAGAGTCACTGTGACTCTAAGATCAGGTCTCAGGCCCTTCTCTGCAGCCGGAGAGCCAGGGCCCCAGAGACCAAGGAAGCAGAAGCCCATCATCCCACAGAGCCCAGGTGGGGCCCTGAGGACAGTCACAGAAGGCAGGGTACCCAATGAGTGCCCAGAGTTCTGGGTTCAGTTTTCTCAGTCACTCAATGCAGAAACAAGACGGGGCACCCAAGGATAACCCCAGCCCTGTCAGAACGTGGTTCTGCTGGTGAGACTGGCCTTCCCAGCAGCGCACTGGACATGGGGAGGAGGGCCAGAGCACCTGCAGCACCACAGGCCAGCCAAGAAAGGCTGCAGGGCACGTCCCTGCCTGGGGGGCCGGCTTCCCTAGCCCACTGGGGGGCCCTGAGGTCTCAGGACCAACTCAGCCACACCCATCTCTGCGTCCTCCGGCCCAGACCAGACCTGCGGGTGCCCCGCCCCCAGAACCCTGTGCGCACCTCACCTGCCGTACCACCCAGTCACTGGGCTTCGTGAAGGCCCCCATCAGAACGCCGAGCACCAGGAGGTGGGAGATGCTGGAGACTCCCCCTGCCACGATGGCCCCCCGCATGCTGAAGGGCAGCAGCGTGTACACCACGAAGACGATGAACAGGAAAAAGGGCACCTGGGGGCAGGGCAGCAGGGAGGCTCGGAGACCGGCCACGCTGCCCCCACGCCAAGACACAGCCAGACAGAGCGGATGTCGGGGGCCCCCACAGCCTCTCGACTTCTGGGGACGGACCCAAAAACCTGAATCCTGAGCCCTCTGCCCCCAGGGTGGCCCTTGCCTTTCCCATGTGGGGAGGGACAGTGAAATACACACAAAGGAAGAAGAAAAAACCAAACTCCACATCTGGGTCAGACCCAGCCGACATGATCCATCATTTCCTATGAGCTGATTTACGATCTGAGGCCAAGGCCAGGCCTCCCCAGGACCGAGACTCCAGGCCCTCGTGACCTGAGGAGTTCCCGCCCGGCGCCCAGCGCTGGGGATCTCCCTGGGCAGGCGTGGTGAGTACCCGAAGGCTAGGGCTGCCCACTGGCCTCTGGCAGCGCAGCCGCGCCCACCACCACTGGCTTCCCTGGGCCTCGGCCCACCAAAGGGTGCCACCACTGGGCGACAGTGACCAGCCAGGCCAGTGGGACTCAAGCTGGTTAAGAAAGGGCTCTCTCTTTCAGCTGGGGTGGACCGGCTGGTGGCCAGGCAGCCTGGGGTCTTGGCAGCATCCGTGCCCGACCTGGGACGGCCTGCCGGGAGTGACAGGACACAGAGGAAAGCACAGCAGAGGGCCATCGAGACCTGGCCATCCTGCCGGAGCCCCAGGACTGGCCCCTGAGCCTTTCCTGGCACATGGGCCAATTCGTGCTTTTTTGCCTGAGTTGGAGTTGTGTCACTTCCCACCAAATGAGCAGCCCCGCACAATGCTTGAGCCAGGCACTCACAGGGACGCTCTCCCCAGTTCCTCCAGCTCCTTAGCAAAGGGAGCCAAGGGGACAAGATCAGCCCAGGGCCCTCCCTCTGCTGCAGAACCATGGCCCATAGCGGGAGGTAGGCCCCAGGCCAGTACACCCGAAGCAAGCCCTGTCTCCAGAAGAGACCGGAGGTCCAGCGAGGGCAGGAACTGCTGGGCGCACAGCTGGCTGGGGACATCCAGCTCCTCGGGGTCGTCAGGGTCCCCCACCCTGTTACCTGCGCCCAGGTCGGGACAGCCTTCATCCACGAGTCCAACACCAGCGTGTAGCCCAGCATCATGAGGCAGACCCAGATGACCAGCGCCAGGGTCCTGAGCCACCGCCGGACAAGGCACTCCATATACACCAGCACGTAGAGAGTCACAAACAAGGCAAGTGTGAAGAACGCCATCCCCAGGACAGCCTGGTGTCCGGAGGGGTCCTAGGCAGGGCACACATACACAGAAATGCCACAGCTTTCCTCCAGTGAGATGCGCCATCCCCTCCAGGAAGCCTGCCAGGCTCGCCTGTCCAGCCTGCCCCAAGCAATGTCACATGTGCTCTCCCCGACATGGCTGATGTTGATGCTCCGTCTGAGTACCAAGCTTGGCCTTCTCTTCAGGCCGCGTGCTGTCGCTAAGGCTGCCTCCGCCATCACCCTCCCCCAGTCACCGTGCAGCCCTGAGATCCTACGTGGCCCAGCCCTGCGATGCTACCACTCCCCACGCCCTCCCCATCGGGCCTCCTCTGCTCCCAAGGTGCTGTGTGTGTGCGCGCAGGGGGCCAGCCCAGGAGCTCATGGGGACAGCCCGCTGGAGGAGGGGCCACTGCTCCCGCCTGTTACAGGATGGATGGAACTGTAGGAGCAGGCGCTAACCCGAGGCGTCCCACAAGGGGACGAGCTGGAGTAAAGGTACAGAGGTGTGACACTGGCAGGTGGCGACCAGGAAAGGCGATTCACCGCTGAGACAGTAGGGCCCCCCCCGTACCCCGAAGCTCCGTGGGCACAGAGGCTGATCTGAGGGCCGGCACACAGTAGGCACTCAGGAGCCATTTGCTGGACACAGAAACAAATGTCCTGTGGTTTATAGGCACACAGATCCAGACAGCAAGGACCAGCCCCTACTGAGTGCTGGTCACCCCCTACACACCCAGTAGTCTCAGTGGTCTTCTTCTGGAACTCTGCTGTTCCACAGACGAGTACTAGCCACGTGTGCCTATTCAAGATTAATCTTATATTAATTAAAAACCCAGTCCCTCAGTCATACTAGCCATGTTCCCAGGCCTTGGCAGCCATGCATGGGCAGTGGCCATGGTGGGACGAGGCTGAGGTCATGGGGGACATTAGTGGCGTCTGCCTGGACAGCGGGCTTAAGAAGGCCCCCCATGGACCACAGCGGGGCCCTAGAAGGAAGGGCATTGGGAAGTGGGAGCCATCCCTGCCCTAAGTCTTCAGCAGAATCGAAATTCCTTCTGGAGAAGAGGGTCGTTACCTGGGCCAAATTAACAATCTCTCAAACCACCCCAGAGTTTATAATTAAATTACATTGAGCGACCTGCCTCCCGCGGCCCAGCTATGCTCCAGGACACCTGCCAGAGACGGACGTCAGGCTGCGAGAAGTCCACCGTGACCGACCAAAGGTCTCCCAAGCACAGAGCAGTG
>PISX010000215.1:0-343457 GCA_004024625.1 Mellivora capensis | reverse complement strand
CACCCCCTCCCTACCCCACCTCGTGTCTGCTCCCAGTGGAGGGGACCCAGTTTGCTTCCTGGTTAACAAGCAGCCGGTGGTGCAGGCGGCCGGCCCTGTCTGGCCTCCCGGCTGCACACCAAGGAATTAGGAATTGGCACTGTCTGAAATTTATGAAAATCTAATCTTGTTAGACCTGCCTGGATGAGACCCACTGGGGCGGGCTTCATTGTCATTCAGCAGAGCCCTGGCCTGCCTGGGGTTCCAGCCACATCATTACTGCTCCCCTCCCCCAACGACCACCCCCCCCACATTTGAATAATGACCCAGCTCCCTCCCCACCTAGAATGTCAAATAAAATTGAACCAGACGTCAAAGGACTAACTTTCTGATCACTCCTGGTGCCATTTCAAACACCCCCCAACGGCACATTTGTTTCTTAGGGTAAGACCGTTTATAGGGGGGAAAAATGAATCTTTCTTTTGAGGTTTGAGAGATGGGCAGCAAATCTAGGCCAGTATTCTCGTTTTTAAAAACAGACCGAACCACTTCCTAAGTGCTTCCTCTGTGCCAAGCGTGCAGTGGGGCGTCTGGCACCCGTTAGCTCAACGTGTAGCCTTGTGATGCTGTCTGGTGGCCTCAAGGAAAGTCGCATACAGGCTAGTGAGGGCGAACGGGCTGGGGCTGCCTGCACTCCTGTCATGATAAAATCCCAGAAGACTGGTTACGAGGGTGTCTGACCCGACTACTCCTGGGTTCCAACCCCAGTCTTGCCATTTACCGTGACTCCAGGCAAATCACTCAATGTTCTCATCTGGGAGAAAAACAGAGGGACCACCTCGGCCCTTCCTCCCATGGCCGTGGCAAGAACTCCATCCGCTAACCTGGAGCCAACGTTTCCGGGAGGGAACCCCTCGAACAAGGCCTGCGGGCCCTGGGGGACACCCGCCCCCACTCCTCACACACCCCGGGCTGGGGCTGTCTGACTCCACTGTGGCTGGTGAAGGCTCACCAACGTGGGTGGCCCCGGCTAGCGCTGTATCTCACGGACGGCAGAAATGGGGAGCACGGATGTAGAGGGAAACCAACAACATCTCAGAACTTTCAAGCGTGAACACTCGACCTGGCGTATCAACTCTGAGCACTCACCTCCACATACATTTTTCCTGGGACTCTCCCTCGTGCTCACAGTGCTCTAACCACATGGTCAATAAAACCAGCAAGCACGGCCCCACCTCAGGGCCTTTGCATGTGCCCTTACTGCTACCTGGGAAAGATCACTTTCCCCCATGCACCCACTTGCTCCCTTCCTTACCTTCCAGCCTCTGTTGCTATGTCCTTTCCTCTGGGAGCATCCCCGGGCACCCTGTCTGGAACAGGGCTCTGCCCAAGCCCCAAGCCCCAGGACCCTATGCCCCGTGCCTGCTTTCCTTTTCATCAGAACATTACTCTGCAATGCTATTTGTGATCTAACCATTTCCTTTCTGCCTCTCCCTACTAGGTCACTGTTACCCAAGACGACGGCTTATCCTGTGTCCCCAGCACCTAGAACCTTCCCGTGATACAGTACACAAGAAATACACTGAATAAATGATTATATTTGTTCTCGTGGGCACAGGTGAGTGTCGAGACGGCCACTGCAGGTTTGCACAGAAGGGCAAAAATCACCAGGAACCACTTACATGTCCTCCCGAGGGGCCGACACAACCCCAGGAAGCCACAGCCCCAGATCTGTGGACACTGGCACCAAGGATGGCCAGATGAAATAGAAGCCACCGGATAGGATGAGTCAGTTTTTGTTTGAAAGAGAGCAAACATATATTTTAAAATAAAAGTGAAACTTAGGACACATATGTATGTCTGTGGGCGACAGCTGTGTCTGCCCAGGGACCTGCAGGACCCCTGCAGAACAAGATGGCCAGGCATGGCTGCCCTGTGGACAACCCACAGAGGGGGCGAGAGGGAGTCTCGGGCAGAGTCCTGGATGCCCATCCTGAGAAGCACTTGGCCAGAGGGCAGCTGGATAAGTGAGAATCAGTGGGAGACAGTGGTGTGTTCTGGAGCCCGGAAGTGGGGTGGGGTGGGGGGGCAGGGGGACATGCCCCGCAGGGAACTGTTGTGTGCAGATGTGCATGTGACCAGGGAGGAAGGGAGAGAGTCAGCCCGGTGATGGAAGGCTGGAGTGGCCTCCAGGACAAGGGAAGGGTGTGAGCCTGGTCCACCTCCCTTGTCCTCGGCAATACACATCCAAAAGGACACCCTCGTCCCTGGAGTGGCCGCCAACCCAGCCACATATCCTGCTGGGGGGAGGTCTCCTATTAACTGGTATCAGATCTTGTCCGAGTTGCAGAAGGATCACTCAGGCCAGGGGGTAAAGTGCCCCTTGCCCCGGGGGCAGGGGAATATAGAACCTCATTTGTTTCTGTGTTTCTGGGGCTTCACCCCCCCCATGCCCCGAGGTCACCT
This sequence comes from Mellivora capensis, assembly GCA_004024625.1. Classification (NCBI taxonomy): domain Eukaryota; kingdom Metazoa; phylum Chordata; class Mammalia; order Carnivora; family Mustelidae; genus Mellivora; species Mellivora capensis. The sequence continues at coordinate 341,012 of PISX010000215.1, read as the reverse complement.
TCCAGGGGTGGCCTCGGACAGGTTGCAGCTGCCCAATGGGGGAGCCCAGGGCTAAGAGCACGCGTGAGAAGCCCAGGGAGAGCAAAGCCTCCTGACCCCCGGCTCCTTCACTCAGAAAAGACAAAGCCGTGCCTTTTATCTTTCTCCGCTATTATCCAAATGGAGAGAACTAATGAGATTTTTTTTCTATTGTCACTGACATCGAACATCTTTAAACACCCACTGTCAGCAAAATATCAATCACCGTTTGAGAGTTATTGGCAGAATGGAGTGAATTCACGGTGAGAGAACGGTTTCTGCCATTGGACACGTTGGAAGTGCCACGGAAAGTTATTTAGAATAAATCAAACACGTTCTGTTAATTGAGAAGAACAGGGAGCAAATGGGGAGTGGGTCGCACGGACGGACGAGTCTGCCCGCCGGCGGCAGTGCTGACGGCCACAGTCTTCTTGGAGGACGCACGCTACTCTGCCAAGTTCAACTTCCAGGACTGCATCCAACGGAAACAGGCACAGAAGGCCGGAGAGCAAGTATGTAGGAGGGTATCTCTGTAGGGTTTTTTTTTTTTTCCTTCTTTTTAAAAAGTAAACAATCGAGACCAAACAAACCTTGGGACATCACATTACGGGACCCAATGGGGCCATTCAAAATACACATAAATCTACCATCGCGTTTCTCAACCCCGGCATGACTGACGTCTTGAGCTGGACACAGTCTGCTGTGGGGGCCGTCCTGGGCCTCAGGGGGTGTTAGTAGCACCCTTTCCCCACTGGAAGCAAGTAACACCATCACCCCTAAGGTGTAGCAACTAAAAAGGCCTCCAGACATCACCCAACGTTCCCTGGGAGGTGGGGGCAGGGGCAGAAAACGGGCCGAAAACCACTGATCTAAGTTTGATGCCGGAAGGATGTTTGCACTTCTCAAGGAGAAATCCTGAAACAGGAGCAGCAAATATAATACGGACCCACTTTCACATCAAAAATGAGGATGATCATCAAATCGTTTAACATGACTACTTTCTGAAAGAGGGAGAGCGTGCTCTTTTCTTTGTGTTTCTATACCGTTTGCATGTTTATGGCCAACGTTGATCATTTTAATTCTTAGAATCCTAACACACAGAAACAACTCAGGCACGCGCGTGCCCGTCTGTGTGTTTCCGTGTGCAGCTGACAGCGCCGCTTCCGCTCGCCCTGGCCTCTCAGGGGGCACCGTGTGCTCCTTGAAAACCAGCAGATGTTTCTCTCAATTACCGATTTTCAAGAGCCCGGTGTTTCCGACGGGAGCTGGGATGGCAGCCCCAGGGGAGGGGAAGGAAGCCCAGGCGCCCTTTCCAAGCCTCTCTGACAAAAAGCGCCTCTCGGGACCGGGGGCCACTCTGCAACCGGTATGTGGCCACTTGTCAACGGCTCCCTCCTTGCAAGACTAGAGGGGCCCAGCTATTCTGGGTCTCACCCAGGGTAAGGGCAGGGAGGTAGCCCAATGGCCAAGGTCAAGCCCAGCCCTGGCTGCCCCAGAACAACTTCCGCATCCTCCTACTGTGCCACCAAGTCCAGGCCACTGTCCTGGGACCATGTGTCCCCCTGACTGATGGTGTGAGGGCCACCACGGTTCTCAGGCAGTGAAGAATTTAGGACCGGAGCACCAAGGAGCCTGACCTCCAGAGCCGGGCAGGGGCTCCAGGTGTAGACCCTGGTGCATCACTCACCTCTCTCTTCCCTCTACCTTCAGCCCTCACTGCCATCTGGGACCTCATTCCTGGAGCTAACCTGGGAACTGAATTCCCTGGAAAAATGGCTCCCGGTAAACCCTGCCATGGGGACTGCTCCTAACACAAGAGCCCGGAGAGCCCGCAGTGTCCAGCAGCTTCCCAAATCCTTTGTTTGGACCAGAAGGAGGCCTTGGGCTGCGGACTGGGTATCTGGGCCCCATCCCCTCTCCCCTCAATTCCTAGGTCCACGCCTTAACTCCCAGTGTGGCTGTATTTGGAGATGGTCTCTAAGGAAGGAAGGTTACAGGAAGTCGTGGGGTAGGGGCCTGAGTTTACAGGATCAGTGTTCTCTTAAGAAGGGGCACCAGAGAGCTCCTTTTTCCTCCCTGTGCAGCACACATGGACGAGGCCGTGTGAAGACACACAGGAGGCGGCCGCCTACCAGCCAGCAAGGGAGCTCCCCCCAGAAACTGAACTTGATGGCAACTTGAACTTGGACTTCTTGCCTCCAGGACAGAAAGAAAATATATTTCTGTTCAAGCCCCCAGACGGTGCTTATTTTGTTAGAGCAAGTCCGGCTGACTAGAGGACACCAGGTAGAGGAGCTGGGTGGGGCGAATTCTGCTACCAGCTGTGGATGGCACCTGTCCGGCGGTGGAGGCTGGGGACAGACCGAGGGAGACATCGTCCCTCGGGCACCCCTTCGGAACACGACAGCCAGCAGCTGGGCCTCGACCTCTACGCAAGACGCCAGGGGCTCTTCCCATTCATTCGCTCAAGTGGCGCGTACGTCCTGTGCCCCCACCGTGTGCCAGGCCCACCCTGGAGCCAAGCTGCTCCCAGGCAGGAGGCACCTGAAATCCTATCTTGCCTTGTCCTTTCTGAGGCAGAACAATTCAAATCCGCGCTCCCGGAAAACCTGGCTGGACTTCTATGTGGGACAGACAGATGATGAAGCGAAAGTCTCCTACTGCCTTCTAACCGGGAGGGGACAGCAGCACGGTGCGCACCTGCTGGATCGCCTGCCCCATGTCCCGGCCTCTGGGGCCTCCCTGCCCCCTCCCGCAGCTCTCCAGGACGGCCCTGGTCCCGTGTCCCCGTAAGCTAAGGACAAGGGAGCTGAGGCTGGGAGGGGCAGAACCACACGCCCAGCTCACTCAAACAACTTCACGTGGCCCTGTGGGAAGGTTCGAGGAAACAAGGCTGGACACGCTGACCGCGGTCTGCTGCATGGACCCCGCGGCTGGACAGGGCCTGAGCCCGGGAGGAGCTCACGTGGGGAGAGTGATGTCACCCATGCAGGGCCACCCCACCCGCCCCAAGCAGGTGGGAGAGCAAATGTCAGCCCCTGCTTCTCTCTTGAGGGTCTGGGAGGCTGGGTGACTGATATTATCCATGGACCTGTCTCCCGTCTATGATCACCTCTGTGCTTGTCTCGGGGTGTTTGTGTTTCTGGGTGTTTCCTGTGTGCGTGTGTGTGTGTGCACGCGCGTGCGCACGTGGGAGAGAGAGGGAGACAGTCTGGGGTCTAAATCTGCCAAACTCTCTCTGTGACTCTGGACGAGCTCTTCCTCTCTTTTTCAGGCGACAGTCAAAACACATTCCCAGGGGCAGTTACAAGCCTCCCAGACACCAGCCGCCTCTTCCCGTCCCCACCCCACAGGTGAGGCCATTCCCGCCTTCAGTATCATTTCCTTTTGAAGCAGCACCTTCCAGAAGTGGGAAAATCCCAACAGCTGGGAAGACCGAGGTATGACCAAGGAGCTCACGGAGGTGCCTTTTCTGCCCTCCAAGACAGGGACGTGGCAACACGGTGGGAGGCGAGGGGTCCAGCTCTGGATTCAAATCCGGACGTTGCCACACCCTGTGTGGGTGCCCTCAAGCGGTCACTTGGCCCACGTGCCTTAGTTTCCCCCATCAGAAAGATGGATAATGCATAACTTGGCCAGGCTTGTGGAGACTAACAGAGCTAGCATATGAGTCCTACCAACACTAGCCGGTACCCAGCAAGAGCATAATAAACGGTGGCCCCCATTAGCTTAAAAAGCAGGCCACTCACCTGACCAGGCAAGGCATGAGGGTACGAAGATGTCAGTGTTCATTTATTAAATGATCTGGAGTGGCTGATACTGAGCACGTAAATTCAATTTGTATGATGACAGCTAGTGTGGAGAGAGGGGGAAGAGAAACAACAAGAAAAATCCACTGGGAGACAGACCTACATGGCAGCCCAAGGTCTGGCTGCAAACACCCAAGGTGGGTGGCTGGCGGGGGGTTCTGTCCTCTCAGGGCACAGCTGCGGGACACCCAGGGGTCATCCCTCAAGACCAAAGGGTTCACTTCACCTACGTGTCCTCCCCGTATCCCCACTTCCTCCATGGCACACAGACTCCCCTCCTCCAGTCTATTCTGAATACAGCAGCCAGAGCAATTTTTAAAAATATCGATCAAAGTACTGACTCACGCTCAGATTAGAACCCTACGGAGGCCTGCTCAACTTCCTTTCTGTACCTCCCACCTCCTTCCCTTATTCACCATACTCCAGCCACACTGGCCTTTTTCCTGTTCCCACCCCAGGACCTTTGCACGTGCAGTTTTGTCCTGGAATTTTTGCATGGGCTTCCATGTTACCATGTCAAGGAGGCCTCCCAAATGCCCCATTCCAAATACATGACACCTCTGGCCTCTGCATCCCGATGGCCTGTGTCGCCACAAGGGGCAAATGCAGTGCACCGACAGGGCCTGGACTTTCCTAGTTCCATCTCGTTCTAGCTCTCTGTGCCTCTGCTTCTTCATCTGCACCACGTGGTGAATGACAGCCCCACCACACCGGCCTGTTCGAGGCCAGAAAGCCCCGTGGCACGTAGAAACGCCGTGTGAGTGCTGGCTACAATGAGCGACTCCCTCCTTTAGGAATGTGCCTGCCCGCTGATCCCTGACTTCAACTCACCAGCAAGGGAGTGCCACGAGAAGGCCCTGCCCCCACTTGCTGATCCTGGTCTTGCAGTCTCCCCAGTGGCGACCACCCTGCCTGGCCCAGGGCACGGCCCACAGTGACCACTGGCAGCAGGAAGGCGTTCACGTCCGAGGTCCTCCTGCGGGAGTCTCATCTCTCTGCAGAGGCCAGAGGGTATGCAGGTGTGGACGGAAAGTAGGGTCTTTCACACCTCCACGGGCAACTACCACGATGCAGCTGCACACTCCTGGGCTGGGATCCCAAGAAAGGAAGACTTGCGCTTGCTCGAAGACCCGTGCGTGAGTGTTCACAGGAGTCGCCCTTGTAACGGCCCCAAAGTGCGACCCACCCAGCTGCTCTTCAACAGGTGACGCCCTCCCCTCACCATGGCGTCTCCACCTCAAAGGTCGCCACTGGCCAGGAAAAGGGGCGAACTGTGGATCCATGAGACAACCCGGAGGATCTTCGGAGAACCAGCTGAGGCAGGAAATGCCGCACGCCGCACGGATCCCTTTATGTAACATTTCAGAATCACATTACAGAGACGATGAGATGACAGGGTGCCACGGGGGGTTCGCGACGGAACGGGTGGGAGGTGGGTGTGGCCACAGAGGGAGGAACGAAGGGGTCCTCGTGATGGGGCGGTTTCGCATCTGGACGGCGGCAGGCTCACTGGAACGTACACGTGTGATGAAACGGCACAGAGCTAAACACACCCGACGCACGTGCGTATATGCACACGCGCACACACTCGCTCCGATGAGCGCACGTCAGCTGGGGACCGGGCAGCAAGGTCGACAGAGCGTACCGAGTGCGGCGCCGCGGGCTGCGATACTGTACTTCAGCTCTGCACACCATTACCACCGGGGGAAGCCACGTGCCACGTTCACGAGCGCCCTCCAGATTATTTCTTGCAAATGCTGCAAATCCACAATTGTATCAAAACAAAAAGTTTTCTTAAAAAGGGAAAAGTATAAGGGGGGGACCCTGCCCTTTGGGGCCCTAGCATTGCCCTGGCGGAGGGCAAGGCTGGCAGCCCCAAGGGATACCCCAGGGCGTGGCCCAGGCCTGGCACTAGGAGGGGGCTTTGCTGCACTGGGGGGGTGGGGGGCGAAGAGCCGAAACAGAAGCCGCCTCCCCTCTCCCGGCCTCCCTCCCCGTCTCCCGCTCACAGCATCTGCCATCTGGCGGCTGCAGCCAGCCAAACGAAACCATCTCTCGGCTGTCATCTCTCAACTTGCAGGTCTGGCTCCCAGGTTTGAAGATGAAATTCTAAACATGCCATTTAAAATTTAGAAACGAAGAAAAAAGAATTCAAATAACCTCTAAGCACTGGCTGCTAGTGGCTTCCCCCTAGTGAAGGGCAAAGATCCTCTAGCTTCTTGGCCAAGGGGAAGGAGAGCAGCTTGGGTTCTCCCAACGTAAAATATGATGCCACCCTCAATATAATCAAATAGCCCCAATACAACGTCTCAGTGGGTCACCGTATCCCCAAGGCAAGTGTCAGTGTATGGCCAGCGACAGTGACTGCTGCCAGGGACGCCTTCAGGCACGGAGGCATCAGGAGCTGCAGGGACCTTCCAACTACACAGGCGTCTCTGAAGACACCTGAGTGTCTTCTGAAAGGCCGCTCGACCGCTCACCTGTCTTCTTAGGAAACCTGGACTGAGCTGGAGTCAGCCCGCCGGGAATGCTGGGGCCTGTCCCTCCACATCTAGGGCCGCATCAGCCCTGTGCCAGCTGGCCAGAAGCACACGTCTGGTCCCACAAGGCTCACGCTGCTTACGGGGCCCAAGGCTGGGCGAGCAAACATGCAAATAAGCACCAATCGCTCCCAGCACTAGGCAGGGTGTACGAGGGGGCGGTGAGCGGAGTGCCCGGGAAGGATGGTCCCCTGGACGGGGTGTCAGGGGGACCTGAAACCTGACAGGTGGGGAGGACTGGGGGAAGAACACACCCGGCTGAACGAGTGACCAGTGCAAATGCCCTGAGGTAGGAATGTGTGTCATGTTCACGGGCAAGGCAGAAAAGGAGTGTGCAAATGATTCAGGTCCCACTGTCCATGTGATGTTCCGAACAAGACCGCGCGTCAGAGCTGTCGTGCGAGCTCCACGAGCATGAGCCCCTGAGCCCTGCGTCCCCCACGTCCGCCAGATTGAATCAGTCTCTCAGGGGTGGGTCTCCGACCTGCAAGATTCTGTATTTCTTAGAAGCACCCTGCTTCGGACCCACCAATCTCGGTCAGCCTTTCCCTCCTTTAGTGGACAGGTCGCTTGTTGTAGCAAACTCATAGCTGAAGTCCAGGATGCAAAAGCAAACAGCTGGAGCCTAATATTTAACTGAGTAAGTGCAAGAGGGAGGAAGAGGGGGGATACCGGGCACACTGAGTAGAGTAGAAACCCTCGAAGCGATCTCCGTGGGAGGCAGCAGCCTGAAGTCCTGGTGCGGGTTGCATGCAAAAAGGACAAACCAGAGAGGGGAAAGAGCGACCCTGGCGAAGCAGGAGCAGGTGGCAGCCTCTCCTGGTCCCCTGGGCGTGGGCCCGGCGCACCGCAGCACCCGAGCAGGGTTAGCGGGAGGCTTCCCCCCAGAGAGTGGGCACCAGGTCCTTGCCCGTCTTCACAAGAGGGTGCTAGCAGGCAGTGGCGGAGCCCCTCTGACGCCCCAGGAACCTGGTCAGATGAGCGCACAGAGGGACTTCTGCCCATGAGACACACCAGCGGGCTGTTTCAGCTGCCGCGGCTTTGCCGGCCTCCACGAAGAGCTTTTGATGCGTTCTATCACCCAAGGTCCCCAACCAGCCACGGTGGAGTGTCCTGTCGTCACCTGGATCTGACAGACGAAGAGACACCAGGCCTGCCCACCCTTGCTCAGCGACTTCAAGGGCAGGCCCCGAGACATCTGGGGATGTCCCAACGGGGCGGGCATGCTACCTGCATCTAGGGGGTCCGGGGCCTGGGATGCTGCCGAATACCCACAGTGCCCAGGACACCCCGCGGGACGGAACGATCCCACCCAAACGTCAACAGTGCCGAGACTAAGGAGGCAGCACAGCGCCCAGTGCCCGGGACCCGCTGGAGGAGCAACATCAGCTGACAAGAGTCCAAATTTGGTCACCGTCTAGAGACAGTGGCAAAGACCCCCATCACACGCGACTGGTCTGAAGAATAAAACAACCCAGCCTAAAAACTGGATTTGAAAGCACAGAATCTGGGGAGAGTCACTAATCGTACCTTTCCGCGGGTTGGAGCTGCCGAACTGAGCCCGATCTCGGCAGAAGCACCCGGCACACAGTAGGCGTCTCACCCGATCTCGGCAGAAGCACCCGGCACACAGTAGGCGTCTCATGGATGCTTCCGGGAAGAGTACGAGTGAGTGAGGAGGAACAGCAGGCCCCTGCCCACGCACACCTGTGGACAGCTCCTCCCTCACGCCCGCAGAAAGGAGAAGAAAACTAACCATCTGTGGGGTTCTGATCCATGAGAAAGGGGCGGGAGAGGGTTTCTGAGATGGGACGGTCCACCTGTAGGAAAACAGGGCTTTGTGACACCCCAGCTGCTGCGTCTGGTGCCAAGGGCAGTCACTATCCGGGAGCCCGTTCACCCACATACACGGGAGGCCGTAAGCTCAGGGGCCTCCTGGGGACCAAGTGCCTTCAGTCTCCGGGAGAGCTGCGGTGGCACCAGTGAGGCCCTGATGGCAGCGCTCCAACCAGCTGGGGAACTCTGCGGGGCGACCTTCACCGCCAGTCCTCTGGCTAAAAGGCTTCCCGCCAGCCCTGCGCCGGGGAGCCCCGCTCCCCTGTCCACCCCAGGTTCTACCGCAGACGGGCCCATGACGTGGGCTGCCACAGGTCAGTCCTATCCGCCCAGGTGCCAGCAGGGCACAGAGGAGGTGCATTTGCTGCCAACTTCCCAGGGTGTGCCATCCAGCTCAGGTGATGGTGAGAAACCCCCACAGGGGTCATGAGAAACTGTAGCCTCCAGAGGTCTCCGCTGCCACCGGGATCCCCCACGCCCTCCAGACCAGCGGCCTGCCCAGACCCTGAGGGACCCCGGCCCCCTACCTGGGCCTTCTTCCTGCCAGGACAATAGAGCCCCCAGACCGCACTCATACAATCTGCAGGTGACAAGGAGAGAGAAGTGATCCGAGGTTTTCCTGTCTGGAGTGACGATGACAACAAGGGTGGTCCCAGCAATGAGAAGCAAAAGGGCCCTCCTGGACCTCACTTTCTTTTTAAGGAATTTTCTTCTAGATAACTGTAGATTTACGTAAGTTATAAGAAATTGAATAGGAAGATCTCCAAACACCCTGCACCCATTCCCCGATGGAAGCATCTTGCGTAACTGTATCATTTACAGCTGTCCCCGAAACTTCTACACTGTGGAATCAACCGTTGTCTTATAGATCAGGGGACTAAGTCTGGGCAGCACCTCCCCCAGGATCTGCAGCCAGCCAAGAGGTGCCCCTCTCAACTCCCCTCTCCGAGACCCTCCGCCCCAGGGCTTCCCACTGTCTGCATCCCACCCCTCAAGTCCTGGGTATGTTTCAGCCTCTGAGAGCCTCCAGAACCACTGACCCCCAGGCACGCTGATATGACCCTGTTTCTCCTCCTCCCTGGCACTACCAGCATCTGAAACCACGTCTCCGTCCTCTCCCCACTGGAGTCCAAGCTCCTCGAGGGCAAGCATCGCCACTCGCCCCCAGCCCCTCCAGTCACCAAGGAGCTCCACTGGCTAATGGATGAGCAGGTAATGGCCTCTCCCCTGCACCCAGGCCTGCCCTCTGTCCCAGTGTAACCTGCACATTCACGTTTACGCAGCTGCTTTCAGCCAGAGGTTACAACAGCTATCTTTGGGGATGAAGGCTCGAGCAGGATCTGGACAATCTGAGTCATTTCTGGACCTTGTCTCCAAGGTGGGGGACCCCCTCTGCCATCAATTTACTGCATGGCTTCAGGCACGCTGCTGCTCTCTGAGCCTCAGTGTACTCATCCACAAAATGGGGGGATGACCCCCAAATTCCTTTGCAAACCAAAGCACAAGCCCCTACCGACTGGGAGCCCAGGTCCTGGGTCTTCCCGAGTGTGAGAGGAGCCAGCTGCTTGCTTGAGGGACAGAGGGGTGTCTCTCCAAGCCCAGCCACCATCTGCCCCCCCCCAATGACAGGAAACAGAGCCCCTCAGCCAACAGCCCCCAGACTTGGAAGACGAGAGGACCCACTCACTGATGAGCTCTGACTAGCTGGGACCCCCCCTACTCCTCCCTTTCTAAAATGAAAACAAAACCAAAAACCAAACCCCTGAATTCCTGCAAGGGCACCTACTACCTACGGAGAGTCCACGGGCCCAGTCCCAGCCGCCAGCAGAAACGAGCTCATCCCGGAAGAAAGCAAGTTCAACCAACGAGCTATAAATATTTCTGCTAAATGCTGCCGGGAGTGGGGCTTTCTGCATGAGCGGGCCCCACTGAAAGGGAAGGCGGCTCACCAGATTTGTTTCGAATTATGAAAATAGATGTTGTCTCCCCGCCACATATGTTTTGCCTGACAAATGAGCAGCAATTCGCCTCCTATAGAAGGCAGCACACTCAGGCCGCCTTGAAACCCCGGCCTCTCCCCCTCTTCAGAGAAGGGAAGAATAAGGCCTCCCAGATTTGCGCTCTGAAAAGCAGACTTTGAAATCTCATTCCCCAAGCAGCGGGCTCTTGGGGCACCCGGGCCAGGCACGTGCTTTGGGGGGCCTGGCCAGGGTCAAGGCTCCCTGCACACGCTAAAGCTGCTCTGATTAAGGGGAAGGGGGTCTTCCGCTGGTCTTTACAAAAGACCAGGAGACACAGTCAATGATTTAAAAACGAAAAAAAAAAGGGGGGGCCCTCAAAAACTCAAGCCAAGAGCACACTCCTAATGTCTGGAGAAAGGACGGGTTCTGGAGGGGAGTACCAATGCGGACCCACTCATCTCTCCAGGCCACAGGGGCTTGGTGACTGGATTAACAGAGTCATTTTCCTTTAATTACTCCAAGACAGACCCAATTCCAATCCTGAAGAGCCCATCCTTCCTATGGCCCTTTCTCGCAGGGGCACCTCGTGGAAGGAGTGGGGCCATCAACGTGTCCCTGCACACATGACCAACTTGGTGATGCTGTTTTGCTGTCTCTCTCTCTTCAAGAAAGGCCCCCTTTTCTTCATTTTGGATGTTTCTCCATAAAGATGGACATTACGGTACTGGGGGAGTGGAAGGAAACTTCAGTGACAGCAGAACTCAAAGTATGACATACTCAGCTGCCCGACCTCTGTCTTCCAAGGGGAAGGGAATTACAGGTTTTCAGGCCAAGATGATGAAGAGCCCACAGCTCGTTTAGCGACCCAAACAAAGCCCGTAATAGCAACAGACCCATGCAGGCACGATGGGAATAGCAGCCTAAGACACTGCTCCGACTTGTGGGTTCAGTCTGTTTTGGGGGGAGGGGTGGGATAAAGAAATAAAAGGATCGGGCCAAGAAGCCCAGCGCACTGAGACGTATTTTCTCCATGTCCCCTCTCCTGCAGATGAAACTCCCAATCCCTCCCCGAACCCCAAGGAAGCAGATTGATACCCTGGATTTCCTTGGCCTGACAGAAATGAGATGCAGCTTCAGGATCCCAGGAGACATCTGGTCGGCTGCCCGCCCCCAACCCTCTCCCCACCTTTGTGCCCCCTACCATGTAAAACCTTGAGGCAGATTGATGACTGCTGGGTGGAGGGTGGAAATTTATGGCTCTGAGGTCGGGTCAACAGCAGCGACAACAGTTTTCAGGGAGCTGGGGGGGGGTGTCTGCTGGCGGGGTGGGGGGACACCCCGTCTCTCTGCCTCTCCATCCTGCAGCCCCCGCTTCAGAAGGCAGCTCTGATGTCTGCCCCCTCCCAGCGGCCCTAACACAACTGGGCCGTAATTCAACTCGATTTCCTAAATGCACGGGCTTTGTGGCCGCCTCCAGGGGAAGGAGTGGAGAAGCATTCCCCCCATATCACAGAGGCAGGAGAAAGCCGGAGTGGCCCACTTCCCTCGTGGCAGCCAGGGCAATGCCATTTGCAGGTTCAATTCCTGTAGGGACGGCAATGGGTGGCTGCAGGGGGAGAGGGGGTGATGGCGGCAGGCCCTGTGCCCCACTGCCTGCCCCCCTTTCACCCCACGACGATCATCCAGTCGCTACGGCAACGAAGTGAATTAATGCTTGTTTGGTGTAACTATAACCTCGGACCTATTCAAGATGCCCTTATATTTCCATCCTTCAAAAGCCAACCTCTGCTGTTTTGTCTATGGATGCCACCAAAAAAAGGTGGGGGGGGGGATGCAGAAGTGGTAAGAACTGGAGAAAGTTGTGGGAAGCTACAGGGGGCTTCTGCCCACCCGCCCAGGGGAGGACGGCTGGAATGTCACTTTCTCTCTTTTTGTTGGTGGCGGTACAAAATTAGCACGGTCCAGAAAATGTGTTATAAACACGAAGACGCTGCCGGGAGGCAAAGTGGCTTCATTTCAGGGAGGGAAGAGTCGCCCCCGAGAACAGTTTGGGGACGGTCTGGGGAAGGGGCCGGTGGTCAAATGGCTGGAGGGCGTGGCGGCTGCGACCTTCCCACTTCGTGTCCCATAACCAGAGGGAAAAGCCATGTCTCTGCGAACGTCCATCTGCAGGGCGTCTAGACAGTCCTAAAGAGGACAATTAAAGACGGGAAAAAAAAAAAGCCGCAAGCCACCGGTCACCCCGCGTCTCCTCCTCGCCGGGGCACTGGCTGCGACCCGGGCGAACTGCCCAAACAGGCGAAAAATGATATAAAACAGGAAGAGCCAGTGTGGGCTAGGGGAAGGCTGGGGCCGTCTGGGTCGAAAACAGTTTATGAGCAAGTGTTTTGAAATTCTGCTTTAAATAAGCCGGTAAATGAATTCAACCTTGTCAGATCTCTCTCCCTCGCGCAGACCAAATGCCCCGCCGCGCGCTGTCGAGACACAGATAACAAAGGACTTTTTACAGCGCCCAGAGACGCGCTGACAAAGTGGCCAGTTAAAGATGCGGTGCTGCTTTCTCCGTCTAAAACGATCTGTCAGATGGACTTAAATGAAAATGCTAAGTTATCGGTCTGGTTTGGGGTCTGCCGGGGGCGGGGGCGGGGGCTGGGTGGGGGACATGAGGGGCGGGGCAGCTGCGCTGAGAGGCAGAAAACGGATCCTCTCTGATTGGGCCACACTCCGGGCTGCTCTGCTCGAGGGCCCTCCGTGACTGGCCCGCGAATCCGTCTCGCTCTTGTTCTAAGACACCGACCGCTAGCACGTCCCCCACATCCCGTGTGGGCGTTTTCTCTGCAGCTCTGTTCACTTCAAGGGGGTGGTGGCAAAAGGGTTAAATGAACATGCATGGTGGGGGAGGGGGCATGAACTTGTGTCCCCCTGCCTCTGGGGGTCCAGAGAAGAATACACGGGAGAGCAGGTATCTGGCCTCACCTCCAACTTTGGGTTTTGCAGGACACTCTGGCCCCTGTTTACAAAGGGAGGCTGCCAAATGGGGGCATGCTCGCTCCTTCCCAGGAAGAGACATGGTCAGGGGTGGGCTGGTCTCAGGGTGCCTCCCTGGAACACACTCACTGTGACCCCAACATATCCTACCAGGGACTGTGCCTCTCCCCAGCTAGGCCAGGTCAAAGGGAGGAGGACTCACACCCCAGGGCCAGTGGTGGGCCAAGCACAGGGCGTGTATAGACCCCCTTGGCCAGCCCACCACCAGGGGCAACCCGATGGGGCTGGGTCCCCTAGATGTGGGTCTCTGGTCTCTTCTGTTCAGGATTGCCAGCTTCTGGAGCAAAGCCTGGTGCCCACCAGGTGCCCGCCGGGGTCCTTCTTTCTGTCAGCCTCCCCCGCCTTCCCCGCCAGGGTGCTGGCCAAACTCCCACTTCCCGCGTATGCTTGCCCCGGCTGGGGCAGCTTCTACTTCTGAGACCGGCCTGCCCTCCCTTCCTGTGTCCCTCCCTCCCACCCTCAAATGTGGTGGAGTCCAGACACCGGAACCAGAGAGGCGCAGACCGAACTCTACTGCGGCCCTGTCAGGCTGCGGAGCCCGAGCCTCAGTTTCCCCAGCCAGGGAACAGGGCCCCAGCCACCTGCCCACCCTGAAGGGCCGTTGTGGGCATGATGCTCGCCGCTGGCCCAGGTCATGTTGGCCTCTGCCCCCGGGAGGCGGGGAGCGGGGGCCGCCCGGCTCACACAGAGCAGGGGGGCCGGAGCCCACACAACCGAGCGGAGCCCAGGGCCTCACACACGGCAAACACTCCCAACAAAGCCCCGTCAAGACGAGGGTTCCTACGCAGAAAAGCTATCTGTGCCGGCCCACAGGGAGGTCACCTTGCTGACGACTGCAACCGAGACCCCCAGAGGGTTACGGTGACCAAAGACGCTCACATAAAGGGGGGGGGGGCATGATAGGCTATGTGCACCCCCTTCCACAAGCTCATTTTTAATAAAAAGCGGCTGCTCACCTCCGCTCCTCCCACGGGGACGGCCCACGGCTCCCTGTCTGTGGACACGCGTAGCAGAGGTGCCAGGAGACGTCGGCGCTGCCGGAGATGGGACTCGGCGAGTCAGAACCACGCTCTCGTCGCTCGAGGGGGTCGGCAGGAGATGGAGGCCCTCACAGTCCCTGAGTGCAGGCAGGGCCCAGACCCCCGGGTGACCCGATCAGGCCTAGAAAGAACCCAGTTCCCCCTGACACCTGCTGCCACTCTCACCTGTAACCAGGGCAGATGGGAATCAGTGACCCCACGCCCCCCAGAGCCCAGCCTGGAGCTCCCCCACCCCAGCCACCCCGATGTCGGCCAAGCCAGCACATGAAACGTTTTTGCCAACACTTCCCCTAACGCAGTCGTGGAGAGTCCGTGCCCTGAGTGGGGACGAGACAAGTCCTGCAGGGCCATATCGGGGCCATCGGGATGGCACAGGAGGGGCCAGGTGCCGGGGGTCACCGTGGCCACCAGCCTCCAGTGCCTCTCAGCACCTCCGCTCCCACGGACCCCCCACGCTGCCTGCCCTTCTCAACCCCGCTCTGCCTTCCCTGAACGGCTCCCGAGAGCAGTCCTTCCTGCTTCTCTTTCCCTACAGCTGGGCCAACAGGTACTGGGGGACGAGTGCCACATGCCACCCCAATTCTGAGGGCTTCTCCCACCAGCACAGAGCTGGGGGCGGGGGCGCGTTCTGATGTGAACAGACCATCCAAAGAGGCAGTGATTGGGTCCATCACACAAGCCCCGTCCTGCGCATATGCCCCGGCCCTGGCCAAAGGCTTCCACGGCTGCCCCTACCATCAGCCCCCCTCCGTGGCCTCTGCCATGCTCTCTAACAGGCTCTGAATGCACCAGGGAATGGGGCGCCTGCATGTCCCCCACTCAGCCCACGCGTGAACACTTTGCCATCGACATCAAGAGTGACGGCACTCACTCCGTGCCAGGCAAAGAATGCAGAGTATCCCACGACATCCCTGCGCCGGTTCACCCTGTGACGAATTCCCGCGGCCACGCGTGGCCCCATTTTGCAGATGAGACGCCATGAGGTCACAGCCCTGACCAGTCAAGAATGGGTCCGGAAGCAGATCACACTGGCGATTGTGTGTCTCTGCTTGGCCAGCCCAGCGCTGCCCCAAACGTCCTGTCACCCATGGCCACTAAGTGAGATGGCTTCGTGGGTCACAGCTCGGGGAGGTTTCTGTCTGCCCTGCCCTCGATGAAGCAACCAGATGTCCCCGAAGCGGGTGGGGGTGGGGGGGACGTGGCTCGGCAACATCTCCTCCCACAGCTTCCTGGGCTCCAACCTGGCCAGGCACTGCCTCTGGCCCCTGGGTTCCCGCCAGCAGCCCGGCACACACCCGAGGGGCACGGACTGTAGGGTTTTATTTAGACGAAGCCCACGAGGTGGCTCCGGGCGCACTGGGTTCCACAAGGCGCCTGTGGGCAGCCGCCTCCATCATTACCACGGAGTGCTCTCTGCCGGGAGGGCTGGTCCCTCGACGGGCAGGCGGGGACAGCAGGCTGCCTCCTCCGAAACTCACTCCCACCCCCTCTCCGTTCCGGGAAGATTTCTTCCTGCCTCGGCCCAAATCCCACTCTGTGGGGCCACTCCCCACCCCCTGACCCCACAGAACAAAAGGGAGCGTGAGCGTCTAGACTGCCCGTCTGAACGGGAGAAGGGAGCATTGTACGACCGGGCCGGAGGCCTGGCCTCCCAGGCGGAAAGGTCGGGGCGCGGGGGCGAGACGGTGGTGGCCGTAGAGGGGCCCACTTCTCGGGTCCCACGCACCGCCTGTCCCTCCTGGAAAATCGAGGTGGCCAGAGCTCTGCCTCAGGGAAACCGGCCTGGGTTGCTGCCAAGGCTGGAGGCACCGTCTCCACATGGAAAGTGGGGACACCTGGGCTCATCGCTGAAGAAGCAAAGCCATGGGACCCCTCAGAACAGCGCCTGCGACCGGGCAGCAGCTGTAAACACAAGCCGCTTACCCGGATGGCCAGGTCAGAAACTTCATGTGTATTCCGGGCTGAGGTAATGAGGGGCCCTAGGGTCTTCCTTGAGCCTGGAAGGCCCTGCTCCAAGCAGGGGTGGGGATCCGTTCCTGGACACTTAGGCCATGGCTGCTGGCTGTGTGACCCCAGTCCCCTAGTCACCCTCTCTGAGTTTGTGTAATATAAAGAGAGGCTCCAATCAGATTTGCGGGTTTTCAGGATTATCTTACCAGCAGAAGCCTTTGGTTATGAATGAAGGTCAGACCCGGGACCTGGAGGGGTCAGGCAGACCCGAAACAGCATGGCAGTCAGCGGGAACATGCAGCCGGGGGTGCGAGGCTTCGCACCAGGGGCTGATTGTTTCCTGAACTCTTACTATGTGCCCAGTGCTGGCTGGGTCTCTCCCAATGCCTAGGTCTACTCCCCTTGCCTCTGAGACAGAAACTGTGGGTATCAGCCCATTTGACAGACGAGGGGCTCGAGGCTCTGAGTGGCGGAAAGACAGGCTCCATGTCTGGGCTGCCCGGCAGCAGAAAGCTGTGCTGGAGGAGTGGCAGAAGCTCCCCCCGTGGGCCTCCCACCCCACTCGTCCCAGGGAACAGATGCTGTGCAGCTGGGACAGAGCACAGACAGCCTGGTGGCGATCTGTCCTTCCTTCCCCCTCCCAAAACTGCTGGGGGGGGGAGAGGCTGCACCCATCTCCCAGCCACTGCTCCGAGCTCTTTTATCAGGCTTTAGTGCAAATGCCTGGAGACAGGTCTGCAGAGTATTTTCAGCAAAATAAACCCGTCTCCACGTGACGGGATTACAGGCATCTTGACTTTTGTCTTGGTCATTTATCAAATTCTTGGAATTTTTGTTAAGTAAGGAGCACCGATCACCTTTTACCATCAGAAGAACCATGCTATATTCACGGCAACACAACAGGAGACCGGCCCATTGTCCCTGGCAGGGTGGTGCACCGGGCTCGGGGCATCCCTGGGGTTCCTGGCTGGAAATACAGGGTAGGTGCTGGAGAAGCAGGCATGCGGGCTAGACCCATGATCCCTCACTTGGCATCTGTCCTGGGAAGCACGCAGAGAGGGAATCAACGTCTCAAGGATGCCCCCATCCACCAGAAGGAGCAGTGTCTGCTCCTGCCCCAGCTGACTGGGATCTAGGACCTTCGTTCCTGAATCCCTATCTCCTACAAGAAAATTGCCAAAAATTCAGGTTCCTGGTCCATTCCAAGTTTCTGGATTAGCACCCCAGTGGGAAAGTCGGGAAACCTCTCCTTTTGAGTTCCTTATCTAAGAGAACCATTGCACCTGATAAATTAGGAAGCATCCACACCAGGGAACCCAGGTCCACTCCGCCTCCCCCCCCCCCCCCCCCACCAATTTAAAAGCTTGATGGAAAAGCAAGATTGTGAGAGAAAGATGGTCCCACTGCACTAGGCCCACCTCTGCCCCTCGATGCATCGTGCAAGACTTCCGACAATCTGTGCTCTGCAACTCCTGGTTTTCTGTTGGCCATACTCGAGTTCGTCTTTCTCGTGGCGGTATACTTCTAGAACATTCCGCCCAAGACACAGTAGGTACTCAATAAATGAGCTGAATGAAGGAGCAGAATGAGGGAAGTTACCCACCAGAAAGGTTCCTACACAAGCACAAAACTACAGATGACACACCCGGTCCCTACCTCGGGCACCGCCCCCCATCAGGATGCCACCGAGGGGACGACCCTCCTTCCCTCCCTCTTCTTCCTCATCAGCACATCCATGAGGTGCCTTCAGCAGGGGGCTGGGCTGGGGTCCCCGGGCAAGGCTCTGAAAGGGGAGGGGCTGTGAGCCAGAGCTGAGTCACAAAGGGTCCCCGGGCAGGTTGCGGCAAGGGCGAAGACACTGCCCGAGGGACCACGACTTAATAACAGAACACCCTTCAACTCTTGGGCATTTACAAGGCCCGGAGCACTGAGCTAAGCACGTATCCCTCATTTGATCCCCACTATGATCCTCTGAAGTGACTGCCTCCTAGGATCCCCATTCTACTGATGAGGAAACAAGGCTCAGAACAGGGAAGCAACCCCAGGGGACACTCCCCTAGTGGTGGGGGTCTACAGCGGCCGCCGCCGCCTTCCCCTCCTCGTTTCTGGGTCCTCAGTGCCCACTCACTCCAGACACACTGGGTCTGGCCTTGTCGACGACCTCACCAGGCTGCAGGCATCAGGGTGTACCCATGAAATCATGGGGTGCAGGGTAGATAATGGGGTCAGGAGCAGGAAACCACAGATGGCCAAGAAAGAGGGATGGAGCCCCCCAACCTCGGCATCGCCGGTGCCCAGTGTCCCCGGGCCTGGTCCTCCTCTAGAAGACCCTTCTCTGGCCAGAGGAGCCTGTACCTGGCTGACAGCCTGTGGAGGACGGGCACGGCCAAGGCCACTCTTGGTCCCAGGATGAATTCCTTGAGGGCCGATGCTGCCAGATAGGGAAGCGGCAGAGCGGCGTACGGCACCTGGAGTCAACCTGGAGCCCCCGCCTCACCCGGACACCCGCCACGGTCCAGCCCCCACCACACGTGGGCAGTCTTCACGGTGGAGAGGAAGGCAGAGCCCTAGGAGCCCTGAGCTACCCTCTCTCCCAGTGACCGGCAAGGCAGTTCAGGTCCGTGAGGCACCATGACGATCCCTTGGCGGAGGCCACAGCCACACTCGGCCCAATTCGTAGGCACGGGAGCCAGGGCTGCTGGGGTTCAGGGCCTGGCTCTGCCACTCACCAGTCATGGGACCTAAGGCAAGTGCGTGTGCCTCAGTATGCCCATCTGTGCAATGGGTCTAAGGATAGGACCTGCTGCCAGGAGGCCGGGAGGTTTCCACAGCGTGTTCTTAGGGGCGCAGCGGGGCTGCCCAGGACCTTTTTAATTCTGAAGACTACTTCCCTGGCTTTCACACCTCGTCATAATCAGCTGCTACTCCAGACCCTGCCGTGGGCCGAGGTCGCAGGGAAAGTGGTCAGATCGGACCAGGACCAACCTTAGGCAGAATGAGGGCACAAAGAGCACAAAGCCCAGACAGGCCCAGAAGCAAGAGAGGCACACCATCCACACTCAGCTTGGGAGCAGGCCAGGGGCCTCCGCCTCTGCATTCCCACCCGTGCGGCCGGGACCTCTCACATTCCAGCCAAGCTGCCGTGCCTCTGTGGGTTTGCAATAAAAATTCCTAGACAGGTAGTCAGGTAAGAGGCTGGCCCCAGGACGAGCAGTGAGAGGGCAAGGGGGCAAGGGCCCTGAGCAATCCCCTGCCGGCCAATGAGGCCGGTGGGGCGAGGGATAGCTTCCTTGCCTTTTCCTCTGGGTCCCCGAGAGCCGGATCTAGACCCGGGACCTGAGGCCTGGGTTCCAGGTGCAGGAAGGTCTTGGAGTCAGTCTCCTTGGGGAGGAGCCTGCCTCATCCCCAGCCAGACCCATCCCCTCGAGGGACTCTGATCCCTTAAAGGAGGTTCGATGCTCTTATCATTGTGGGGTCTTCAAACAGCTCCCCCCACCCTATGCCACACGCCAACCGCTTTGAAAATACTTGAAATAAAGCACAGGTTCTTCAAAACCCCAAGGCAAACGTGGCAGAACATCCCTCCACGCCCCCGAGGCCGGAGCCTTTCCCAGCAGTGGCCCGGCTACCTCTGGGAGGAGCGGCGTGGACGGCGCGTCCTCCCCTCCAGGCCCAGAACCGGGACACACCGGAGTCCTGTGCTTCCCTTGCGGTCCCCTGTGTCCCCCTACCCCCAGAGCCAAAACTGCGCCTTAGGGAGGCTATGCAGGGAATCACAGCTCTACCTGCAAAGCAACAAACCGTCTCGGGCCCTGCAGGGCAATTAAATTTGGGAGGTTTTTTCCCCATGACCAAAAAAGAACTTCGAGATCTCAGTTAAAACACACACAGAGATCCAGACGACACACAGCTGTGACAGGTACCCTCCTGCAAACCGCGAGGGGCGCCCCGAGAGTCCGGAGGGGCAGACGCTTGGCTTCCCACCGTCAGCACTGTCCTGAGAAAAAGCATGGGGCCCTGGCACCTGACTGGTGCTGCTCCCAGCTCTGTGTGTGGACGAAGGATGGAGGAACCCCCCTTCATCCCTAACCTCCTGCCCCTGCGGGGGGAACCTTGGGTTCCCTTCCTTCAGAGGGCCCTGTGATCCCGCTCTCATTAGAATCGAGCTAACCCTGACCTTCAAGACTGATGGGTGACCTTGGCAGACCAAAGAGCGAAGTGCCCCCCTTGTGCGGCGGGAGCTGCCATCAGTCTGCAGGTGCTACTGGGGACCCCGAGAAGTCCTTGGCAGGAAGGAGCCTCTTAGAACATAAGTCCAACTAGCCTTCCCGATGTTTGCCATTTCCAAGTACCCATTAAAGGAATTAATATTCCTGAAGATTTTAATTTCAAAATTTACATCCTATTCAATCGACTCCCTTTTATTACCTCCTCTTGTCTCAAACAATAACCCTCAGGAAATCGGGGACTTGCTTGTTCCATTTGTCCTAACGCGCTCTTAACGTGTATCAGCCTAAGCACCTAACTGCGAAACTTAAAATGCCCATCCTCACGCCCTCGAACAGCTTGTCACAGGGTACCGGCGTGCTACAGGCCTGTTGATCTCTCCACACTTACGCGGTGGGACAGTTAGGACACAGGTGGCTTCGATAAAATCAGATGCAGGTCCATTAACTGTGGGCAAGTGTGCCCTTGGGCAAATGACTCTGTCCACCGCACCCCAGTGTGCCGGTCTGAGAAACAGGTCCAGGGACAACGGCTACGCAGGGCATCCACGTGACCTGGTAGCCCACCCACGGCAGGCATGGGTGACAGCAGGAGGGAACTGAGTTACCACATACAGCCCGGGGGAGTCTGAACACTCACCAACACAACCATCTGACAGATAAAGCGAGGACCGGGGGCAAAAAGGCCCCCAAGAGCCACGCCACCACGATTCGGGAGCCGTCCTGCGGTTTCTACTCCTTCGGCAGAGAAGGCTGGCTGGGGACCCGGTGTGCCAGCCCCCACACTCCCCAGGGAGGCCTGCTCTGACCCCCGACCCACAGCTCCACTCGGAGGCCCGAGCCATCCGTCAGCCGGCAGGAACGCGGCCTCACTGCTGCCGCCTCTGAGTAACCGCCTCCCCCAGACATGATTCATACCTGTCTGGGGTCACCCACATCCTTCTTCCCCGCGAAGGAATGCGCGCCAGGGGAGGCGAGCGGGCGGGCTGGCAGCAGTGGCTGACGGGGCCGTGCCAGGCGGCGGCAGAGGCGTGGCCCGCTGTGCCTCCAAGGACTCCGCGGCCACACTGAGTGCCCCCCTGGCTGCGGCTGGACAGACAGACATCTGGGTCTCGAGTCCCCATGTCTGAGGCCCAAATCCGGGTTACAAAAGCTTTTCCCCAGGGAGGTGGCTGGCATTCCACCCGGAGACAGTGATTCCTCTGGGTTTGGTGTCCCCCCACCAGCAGGCCTCCTCCCCGCTGGGGGACACTACACTGGAACAGAAAGGCCTCCCCACGCGATGGGTCGGAGTTGGCAGACTGAGTGAGAAAAGCCAAACAAGAGGGAACACCGAGTGTGATTTCACGTACGCCGAGCCCTCCACTGGGAAGGGCTGGCCCTGCCGGCTCCAGCGGGCGGGCACAGACCAAAAAGGGGCACAGGGACCCGTCCAAGGACGGAAGGTTCTACGTCTCGGTCTGGACAGGTGTCCCATATACACGTCTGCCAAAACTCATCGCAGTAGATGCCACAGCCATGCGCTTTGTGTCAGTAAACGACAGCTCAGTTCGACACACTGGAGCTGGGACAACACGGGTGCCAGGGGAAGGCGAACAACTCAAGCGAAGAGAAGGGACGGCGGGTGAGGTATGATGGGCTCCTCCTTCTCACAAAGCCCTAGGTTTGATGATGCCCATTTGGCAGAGAAGAAAACTGACCAGAGGAGACGGCAGAGCAGAAAGAGGAGCATGGGCTCCCCCAGGGCATTGTGGACAAGAAAACCTCCTGTCCAGAAAGAACATTCTGCCTTCAACTGGGGGCCGTCTCTGCCTTTTGTCTCCCCTCTCTGCCTCTTGTGCCAAGAAATCTTTGCAAAAAAGCAAGGTGTCACTTCCGTTGAAGGAGAGCTTCAACTCTTCTTCAACTCTTCGAGGAAAACCCCGAAGGCAAAGGTTAGGGGCAGCTCCAGCTGCAGACACCGGGAGCAGAAAAAGCAGCCACGATGCCGAGCGCCCACCGTGATCATGGTGCCCACCAAACCCCAGGGAATCCCTCCGGCTCCGAGACCCTCAGGGGGGTCGGCCGTTCCGAGCACCTGGTCTGGAACACAGCACCCAGAGGAGCCCCATGCTCGAAGGCAAGACTGCCCGGCTTCCCGCCGCTGCCTCCAGGAGGGACGCCCATGAGTGGGAGCACCATCCCAGTGCACCCAGAGTCCCCCTGGTGTGAGGTCTCCTGGGGATTACAACAGGATCAGAAGCAGGCCTCCACCAGTAACAGAAGGGCTCTGGGCTGAAGGCTGGCCCTGATTTTCTCTTCTCGCCCCTGCACCTTGGCTGGGCTGCGGCCACACAGAATCACCCGGAGGGTTCAGCGTCCCGGCATCCTGCCCTGTCCCCAGCAACTGGCTCAGGGTGCCCCTGAGCATCGGGCTTGCGAGCCCCCAGGTGGCCTTCCTGGGGAGCCAGCACCAGGACTCGCTGAGTGCAGAGGGGCTGGAGGAACACCTTCAGCCGTGAGGTTCACTACGCCTTCTCCACCTGCGCCCAGGAGCCCAGGCCCGCCCGGCACCCCACAGGCCATGGCAAACCCTCTCTCCGCCCAGCTGCAGCTCAAGGCCGGTGCCAGACAATTTCCAGCTCTCTCAGGCTGGAGCTCCAGGCACCGCCGCCAGGTGACCCTTCCAAGAAGGGGCGCGGGGAAGGTTGAACGAGCCAGCTGCAGATGCCAGAGGCACCACACCCTTGCGGGGGAGGATGGGTGGTTCTGAAGTGTAGGGGACGGGGGGGGGGGGGGGGGGCAGAGCACAGGTGCCTTGCTCCTCGTGACCTCCCACACCATGGCACATGACCTAGCTCCGCCTCTTCGAGCGGAGCCACAACCTCACTGTGGGCCAACACCAAGGAAACGACCAGCTAGACGAAGTTGCCGGGTGCCGGCTACCCACTCTCTGCCTCCTAGCCTCTCCCTTTCCTTGTTCTTCCCAAGCCCCATGCTCCACTGGCCTGAGTCTATTCTGGGGAAAGGGTCCAGAGCTCATTCTCGCTAGAGTGTAAAGGAATGCTGCAGTGTGCTTACGGTAGGGCTCAAGATATCCAGGGCAAAGAGGCTGCGGAGGTAAGTGGAGGCTCTGGTGACACGTAGGCTCTTGACCGTGATTTTAAAGACAAAGGAAGTGCTGTTAAGGAACGGGATGGATCTTCCTGCGGATCTCACCTTGCAGAAGCCTGGAGGTCTGGGAGGGACCCAAGCCTGAGAGCTGAAGGCAGGTGGCTGGGGCACTGCAGGGTAGCGACATATTCTCCCAGTAGGGACTGCCCTGACTCGTTTCCTAGCTCGGAGGGAGACCCACAGCCCTCATGCCTCTCCCCGCTGGGCTGCCCCGTGAAGACGGCGCTCCGCTTCCTTCCCGAGGATCATCTACACCCTGGGTGAGCCTCCTCTGAGCCCTGACGGGGAGTGGGCACGGGAGCACCACCTCGGGGACGGTCTGACCCCAGCAAGAATGGACGCTTTTGACAGATGAGCAGTGTCTGTCCCGGGCAGGAAGGGCAGCGCGGGAACCCCGCCCGGGAATGTGCAAAACCGGTCAATAAACACGGGCTGGGTTCTCCTCTAGGTGAAGGGTCCCAGGAGCTGCGGAGTCACACATTCGCCAACCGGCCCTCACTCGATGCAGACGGCAGGATCCGGCGGAGTGAGTTAGCGGACTGCGGGGAGAAACACTGGTCAGCTACACAGAGGCAAGTGCCGGGCTACACACTTGCAGGCAGGGCCTGGCTTTACACAGACGGCTGCAAGCTGGACTCATCACCTGCGCCAGGCAGCAAGCAAGTCTAATTGCCTCGAGATGGGAGGGTAGCAACAATTATATTTAGGGCCACAAGTAAGTAATAAAATTAGGCAAAATGAGCCACTCTACGTGTAAGTCCCCACCGTGGCGGAGTAACGAAAGGCTTGGCAACTGCAAACATCTAATAATGGTCATCGTTAGGAAAATCGAGGGGCTGGTGGCAAATGGCTGCTGACTCTTAAACCTGGACCTTGAAACCGTTCCGTGATGGACCCCAGTCAACGGAGTTTGCTGTTGTTGTTGTTTTTAAGGATTTTATTTGTTTATTTGACAGAGATCACAAACAGGCAGAGAGGCAGGCGGGGTGCGGGGGAAACAGGCTCCCCGCCGAGCAGACATCCCGATGCGGGACTCGATCCCAGGACCCTGAGATCATGACCTGAGCCGAAGGCAGAGGCTTAACCCACTGAGCCACCCCGGCGCCCCTGTTGTTGCTGTTTTAGAAGGCAACATTCTCTGCATCTGTGCCTTTTTTACCACAGACTCTGCTCCAAGACGCCAACAAGGGCGTCCCTATGTGCCAGCCTGCTCAGGAACCGGGATCCCAAAACACGGGCAAGATGCACCGGAGACAGGAGCATATTTAGCTGTGAGCTATCGTAACAATCACCAGCCGCAAACGGAGTGGCGTTTAGAGGGCCTATTGGTGTTACTTAATCGGTTACACTCACCAACGTAATTGACACTCTCTCCATCATCTCAATATACCCACCTCTCCCTCCCATACCATAAAGAGATTAGAAAAAATAGTTTCCTGCTATGGCCGTGACCCCATGGGCTGCGAAGCTCAGCCTGGTATGAATCACTTCGGGCTCATCGCAACGGCGCTCTCCAATGACCGAGTGATAACGGGGCGCCAAAGACACCAATAAATGAATCATGTCTTCCGCAAGACCAAACCTTTGGCTTTTACAGACACCAATTACAAAGTAGAGAGAAAAGAACAAAGAAATTACTGAGGGTGTTTGCGCAAAGTTGATTCATAGGTTTACAGAATTATTACCAACTAAATTGTTTTTAGGAAGGCAATTAGAGTCATGACCAGCTCCAGCCCAGCACCAGCCTATCGACGTGGGAATTTGTAAAATGGGGTGGGGCAGCCACCAAAGTCTTACAGGGCTCCGGGACCTCACTTGCTACTGTCTCCTGGCGGGTTCCTTAAGACGTTTGTGGAATCCTTAAAACGTGCAGCCACAGAAGCGATGCAGAAGAAGAAGGCACATATACGCACATCGTTTCAGTAAAAATCTTGGTATTCACTTTTATTTTTCCTTCTTGAAGTGTAGCATCCACAGTAGAACACAGAGCTGCGACCAGGGTTTTGAAACACATCGTCTATAATAACCAAATGCTCCCACAATTTCTCCACACACGGCAACGGCAGGTAGTTCAGATCAAAGCTATGTTACCTACTATAAAACTTAGGGTGATGAAGAAAGAGCGTTCACGATGGACACATGCAAATTCTGAGCCTCTCTAATGAAGTGTGACCTCCACAGGCCTCGGGTTGAAACTTGCTGGCCAGGCTTCCTGGACAAGCTTCTACAAAGGGGGAAGCTTCCGCGTCAGGGATATCAGATCCTTGTGGGCAGACAGAGAGAATAAAACTGAGCTTACGCCAGGCTTGGGCTCTCAGGCAGCAGCTCCTCTTACCAGCAGCTGCCTGGACCGTCACCGGTAGAGCCAGCAAGTACCCCGGGCAAAGCCAGCCCCTGGCAGTGACCAGGTAACGAGGGCCACTGGGACAGAGTACCTCTTTTGGGAAAGGGCAGTCTGCTTTCCCCCCAAATTTCCTGGAAATCTGATTCAGCTCCCCGCTTCTCTTTCTGTAACCCTGGGCAAAGGCAGGGGAAGGCTCCGGGCTCAGTCCTGGGCACACCTGGTGGGAGGCAGGTCCCTCCAGTCAAGGGACCTTAAAAAAGCCACCCAAGCTTGGTAGGTGGAACGCAAGCGTTTTAAAACATTCTACGTATTTTACATCATAAAGTATCTATGTATCTTTCAAACATCCAAAAATATATGGCTTCATATTTTACTTTTTCAAGACTTTACTTATTTATTTGAGAGAGAGAGAACACACGGGGGTGGGGGGGGGGGGAGAAGCAGGTTCCCGCTGAGCAGGGAGACTGATGCGGACTCAATCCCAGAACCCTGAGATCATGACCTGAGCCGAAGGCAGACATATAACCCAGTAAACCACCCAGGCGCCCTGGTTTTGTATTTTAAAGCACATATTTCTGTATTCCTAACCACTGACATCAAACAAATCCACTGCCGGATTTGTCACTTTTACCATCCCCCAAAGCCACAGATGGAAACATTATCTCCTGGAGAACTAAGGACCAACAGAGACTCTGCCAGCCTGAAGCCTCCGTGACCGGGCTGGAGGGCTCCCCGTCGGTCTCGGGGGCAGGTGAGGAATCCATCAATCCGCTCATCCGCCAACCACTTCACTGTGTACTGAGCATCTACTCTGAGCCAAGAGCACACAAAAGCTGGACCAGCCCTCTCCAGGACTTGGCACGGCTGCCCCCGTCCCCATCACCACCGAAGTCCCCCGCAGGGGACGGAAGATACAGGACAACTTGTCCAAACTTAAAGGCAAGGTGGGGTCTTGAACCTGTGTGACTGTTCGGAGGTGTAGGTTGTGTCTCTGTCCAGCCGGGGGGCCCCGCGCTGCATACGTCTTGGAGAACCGGAACGGGCAGGTGCTTCTAGGGGACGGAGCAGCCTTCAGAGCTCGGAGAGCCAGCGCCTAGAAGCCAGAAGCAAACTTCATCCAGCATCCAGATCCCAGGGCCACTGGGGACTTTACGCTCGCTACCAAATAATTAAAACTCTTCAGCTAGTAGAGCTATTTCCTAAACCCACTGAAACAATACTCATTGATTTTAGTTACAGCACGTCTGAAGGGAAAGAAACTCAGCCTCCACGTTCCCTGAGGCTCGGGACACGCTCACTAGGCACTGAAGGCCCTGACTTGAAGCCAAGTGACCCCCCCTTCTTCTTCCCGCCCCCAAACCCACTGGAAAACACACATGTATCAGAATCTGCCGGAACGACAGAAGATCCCATTACCCAATACCTCCCTGGTGAGTCACGGAAGCCACCCCAGCTCCTGTCAACACGTGGCGTCTCACCGTCGCCTCGGAGTGAACGCCAGCTCCACTCGGGGGTGACACCAGGTGGGGGAAGAGCCCCCAAAACACTCCAGGCCTGAAGCAGGTGTGTGCAGAAATGAATGGCCCTACAAATTCTCCCTGTGGGGTTGGGACCGGGCAGTGGCTATCCCTTCTTGTCATTTCGATACTCTAAGCATTTAAGGGAATTGGATGGGAGACCTTGACCTCCCAGGACAAGTCCGGCTAAAGCAGGAGAGGCAGATCTGGCCTTGGATGTTTCCAGAAGCAATGGTGGCCAGAGACAAAGGCACCATTCCTGCCCCCCAGACAGTGGAAACTTCCTTGATCCCTTGCAAATATGAGTTTATGCCAGGGGTGCCTTTCAGTGTCCAGGCCTCGGTCTGGCCCCCCTACGAAGCGGCTGCTGGTCTTCCCTCCAATTTACATGGGTGCTGCTGGAGGCTCAGGAACGGGGCAACCCATGTCCTGAAAAGATGGTTTTCAGAGTCTGTATCGTGACTGCGTCTTGTCCCATCTGGACTCCTCTTCCAGCCTGCCCACGCGCCCTGCCCAGGCCCCTTCCTTCCTGCCTCATCCATGTGCGGGGTCTCTAAGGGCTCAGGGGACATACCGAGCAAAATGGGCACAGTACCTAACGCTTCCATGTCTGGTGACCAGAAGTGACACAAGTGACAGTGAATTACATAATACCCAACACAACCTGAGAGGTGTGACAGGAAAGCCCCCCCCCCCCCCCGCCCGGGCAGTGCTCCTGGAGCCCAAACAGGATGACGGGTCTGGGAGCCTCCCCAAGGGAGGCTTTCAAAGTGGCCTCGTTTCCGTTCCCCCCACCGCCCCCTTCCTGGAATAAACTTTTTGTGTCTGGTCCCTAGAAGGGCAGCTTCTCGAGGACAGGGTTCTGTCTGTGGGGTCCTGGCATTCTGCAGCACAGTCCCAACTGAGTGGCTGGGTGCCCCCTTCTTGACCCAGATGGCCAGGGGGACATCAGTGTAAGGCGGACAGATCTGGTCCCTCCGGGAAGAGCCATGGGCCATTCAGCAATCTCCTACCCCAGCATCTGAAGGTGGGGGTACTGCAGAGAGAGATGCCAGCTCTTCGCACAGCCTACAAGGGACACCTGTCGGGGGGACACCGTGTGAATAGAAGACAGCCATTGTGCTGCCAGAGCGCCAAGTCCCCGACTGCGAGATCCATGAGCATTCTTCCCTTGCAAAGGGCGCAACGTGGGCTTGCAGTCCTGGGGCGAAAACTAAATGACCATGGCCATGTTGAGTCTTGGAAAGACAAGGCTGGGACTCGGGGACTCGACGTGGCATCATGGGGAAGAAATCCTGGGAGCACAAGTGTGGGGCCGGGGAGCTTAAGTTCCTGACTGTGCCACCTGGAGCAGGTTTCTTACCCCCTCTGGACCCTTTCCCCGCCACCCCCCCGAAATGTGCAAATCGGTGATAGCAACAGCTCTCTCAGAGAGCTGTTTTGGAGACTGAGAAAAATGCGTCACTATACCCCTGGCACATAATAAGTTCTCCATATCCAACTAAGAAAGGGAGTGGCAGCAAAAATCCATCAGTCACCCTGGAAACAGAAGAGAAAAGCCATGCTGGGGCTCTGGAAAGGCCTGGGGATACCCTAACGCTTTCCAGGCCCATCCCGGGGCACTGAAGCCCCCGCTCTTGTCCGAAAACTCTTCTGGGACTTTTCCTCCCAGCTCAGTGACAGAGGTTTCCACCAGCACCCGACAAGGCCCCGACGGAGACCCAGAGACGTCACAGTTTGGCTCTGTTGCGTCACCCCAAGGGAACGTGAGGTTGACTTGTCAATGCTCCGAGCTGTCATGACTACAGGAAGGGGTGCAGCCCACCTCGGGGAGGGGGTAGGCCAGTCCGTGAAGAAGGAGGTGCTCGGAGAAGCCAAGCAGAAGACATGCACCCCACTCACCCCACCCCACCCCACCCGCAGGGAAAACAAAGATCACGGTCTTACTCTGATGGTTCCCAGCCTGTATAGACTCACTTGTTAAAAACGGAAATTAATTTTGAAAAAATGGGAGCCTCAGACCATCCCTCGTTTCTGGGCTTTGTGCTCTGCGTCTTCCTCGGCAGGGGACCTAGCGGGGTGCCTGGATCTCAGGGTGCTACTGCCTTTGTGCCTGCCAGGCCCACCCAGCCCCCCGGCCTCCAAAGCGGGCAGTGGACTGCGGGAGCCCAAGGGGGTCCCTCCAGCCAGCTCTGAGGTGGGCCTGGCAGGGACAGGGAAAGGAAAATATTCAAGTCCCTCCTCCTTCAAGGTCACAGTTCCCACACATGCCTGTTTATTCCAACATCCCCTCTCCTGCCATGCCAGCACCCCAGCCCCGGGACGGGAAAACCTTTCTCTGGTGCAGGTCTCCTCATCTGGCAGTGACCGCCAGGGGACTGGACAAAGCGGACAGTTGAGACTAGTCCTCTCCCCGCTGTCACCACCAAGCCCCATGATCACAGAGCTGTGGAGACACCAGGCCACACTCCACGAGAACAACCCTGGCAGAGGCACAGCGCCCCCCCGCCCCCCGCCGCCAGCGCCCAGGAACTGCTATTACCCCACTTTCCACTCCGACCCCAAGACAGCCAGGACGTTCTGGAGCCGGGCTGAGCCTCTGTCTCCCCACCTCCCATCACACGCTTGACCCACTGCAACCCTCGGAGAGATCACGCCTGGGGACAGGTGTCATGGGGCCCTTGAAGCAAAAGAGAAAAGAATTGCCAGTCCTTAAACGCCAAGTGTTTTGTATCAACATCCAGACATCCGGGTCCCTGAAGTGGACAGGTCTGGCCACACAGGGTCCGCACAGTGGCTGCCACCCCCTCAGGCAGCACTCACAGCCCACCCACCCTGAGGCACACCTCCCCGGCCTCAGAACAGTGTCATCCTCCTGGCTCCGGGGCACACAGGGTGGGGCAGGCAGGCAAGCACACCGGGCCGAGCCGCGCGCTGGCACGCGCATGTACGCGCGCACACACACACGTGCATGCACGTGGGCACATGACACCTTTTAAGAAGCACAAAGCAAGGCCCTGGGCTTTGAGGGCCTTCTCAGCACGTGTGCCACACAAGCGCCCCTGCTGGCGGGAGCTCGGCGCCAAACTCCCACTTGTTAAGAGTTTCTTCTCTGCGAGCAGGACCCCAGACCATGAGTCGCCCGCGGACTTGGTCTCTGGGTAGTAAGAACCCGAAGAGGAACAGCCACGCGGCCCCTCCAGTTTGGGCCCTATCCCTCGCAAGCTCCTCTCCGACACTGCGCAAACCAGAAGGCCGATGTGTCCCGGGGCCCCGATGCGGTGCGGGCAAGTACCGGCACACCTGAGCAGGCAGGTCTGGGGCTGCTGGGGCGCACGTGCACCTTGCTGTCCCGTCAAAGTGGCGGCCACCCTGACCCTTCCCAACGGCCTCCACTCCGGGGCAGCTGCGCACACCATTCCGTTTCCCTCCTCCTTCCAAGGGAGAGTGAGTGCATCAATTTGCATAACGTAAAGGGCAGGTTGTGTGCAGGAGCAATTACTTACTCTGCCTGAAAAGCACTAAGCTTGGCCCTGACCCTGGGCCACGCTGGGTGGTGTAGCTGGCTTACCCCAGACCTCCTGGGGAGCTGTGGCCAACTGTCTGACCTGAGATCCAGTCCAGGATTGGCACCTCAACCTAAAACCCAGACAGTCAGAAAACATGTGGGTTAAAAGTCCGTGCTCCAAGGGCCCACGGGGGAAATAGCTCAAGCTAGACGGCCCTAGTTTCAACCAAATCCTGAAATACAAGCTTTGCACAGTGCCTGAGTCTCTCCTCCTAATAAATGCAAATCCAAGATGAAAACTGGGAAGCTCCTCAAGACAGAGCCCCATCCTTCCTGCGTGGCACACAGCAGGCGCCAACCCTGAGCACAACCACGGGCCTTCACTGGGGCTGATCTCTGAAGGAGACTGGCTGCCCAACTCCTTTCCGCCCTCAGGCCCCCGGAGAAGTAGCCGATTAAAACAGCAGTTCTCAGCCAGGCCAAGGACATCAGGCGAGGTCCGGAGGCATTTTGGGGTGTTACAACTTGGCAGGGGAGCAGAAGCCTACTCCAAAGAGCATCTAGTAGGCAGAGGCCAGGAGTGCTCCTAAGTGTCCAACAACCCCCACAGCCTCCCCCTGCCTCCCCACAAGGACGCCCTTGTCCTTTGGGTGAAATGCCCGGATTTGAGACATGGGGCACCTGGTGTCCCGGGCGTTTCTGCAAGCTCAGTCTGTAGTGTTTGGGAGCATCTGTCTGGAATTGGGTGGCAAAGAGGAATCAGAGGCTCAGTGACATTAGTGGTGGTAAGAAACAGAACAGCCACCAGAGATACTGGTCACGGGGGTCCAGGGTGGGGCCGGGCAGGGTGCTGCCCAGGGCCCTCCAGATATGCAGCCTGAGGCCGAATGGCCCAAGTAGGTCTGTCCAGGCAGAGGCGGCATCCACCTGCCTGCCGCCCAAAAAGCCTCAAGCCGAAGCTGGAGGAGAAGGGCAGGGGCTAATTTCGAAGAGAGACAGGCCTCTAAAGAGGTCAACAAGAATGCCAAGAAACACGCAGGCCAGCAGGAACCCTATTCTGAAAAGTCTGGCTAACTCCCTACTGTTAGCCTGGAGAGCTGTCCCTGGAGCCGGCTGTCTTTCACCCCAGGACCCCCAGCTTGTTTAAAGAACAGCTTATTTTTCTGTGGGGGGATCCTGGGAACAGTGAACCCCCGTCAGAGAGCGTCCCTCACCCCTTGACTCTCGGAGACAACTGGCGCCCCGAGGGTGCGGGGAATATCTTGAACCTGGCCTTCTTGGAGAGAGCCCGGTTCCCACACTTCCAAGTGCAACGGTGGGGGATGCTGCTGATTTCCAGCCCTTCGGTTCAAGATGGACCTACTGCGGGGCCCAAGTTCCAAATTAAAGAGACAGAGTATGCGCTTCCTGAGAAATAACTCTGGGTCTGGGTCCAGTGTGCGCTGGGCACCGGGGGCAAAGCTTTCCATTACCACCTTCCTTCATTTATAAAGCCTGAGCTGGCCAAGGCTCCACCCAGCTCCGAGATCTGGGGCACCTGAACGCCACACTAGGGACCCAGTCCTGCTGGGGGGAGGGGAGGAGAACCACTTCTGGTCCTGGAGCCTCCAGCCAGACTTTAGAGGGCAGAGGCCCCATCTTGAAAGCTGGTAGAATTTTCGATTTCAACCGTCAGGGTCTCATCTTTCAGATGAGGAAACTAAGACAGCTTAAGGAGCCTACTACCAAGCACCACTGGGACACGACCCTGCAGCCCAGCTCCAAATCCATCTTTGATGTTCCGCGTGCAGACAACCCCCAGTTCGCATCACGTGAAATGTGGCCTTCCTTCCGCACTTCAAATTTTCCTCCCCATCTTTTTGTACAAAGAAACTCCAGGCCTTCAGGCTTCCTCACCAGAGCCTTTCGCGGAAATCTGATTAGCACTTGCAACAAACTGTTACATTATACCTGCATTTTAAAGATCGTTTCCCTTCCTGCCCTGGGCTTTCTTCCAGTAAGCAGGGGGCCGTGTGTAAAAAACACACTGTACATGGTGAGTCACATACCACGCCGGGGCTGGCTGGAGCAGGCCAGGGTTCCAGGTGCTGACCTCAAGGGCCCTGCTCAGACGTGCCACCGGGGGAAGCACACGGGTCGAAGGCAATAGGTTTAACAACACCCTGGTGTCCGCCAGAACATCATCAGGGCTGAAGGGACAGGAATAAGAATGATTTTTTTTTTTTTTTAACATCCTGAATACAAAGGAAGGACAAGAGCAAAATGCCCATGCCCAGTCCTCAATGATAAGTTCGACACAACAGCGTGGAACCCTGGGGTGGGGGGTTTCCCCTAAGGCAGCTTTACAGAAGGGGGGAAATGAGGCACCGAGGGTCCTTCACCAGCAATCCACTGGGCCCTGACGAGGCCCTCTTCAAACATGTGCGAACATATTTTAATAATATCCTCGTGCATTTCATTAGCCTCCTGAGTTCACAAAGGGCCTTTGGGAAGCAATCTCGTTTAATGCAACTCAGTTCCGCAAACGGTGACTCTGGGCAGGTTCTCCTGGCACCTCACTGGCCTGGCATGGGGCGGTCTGGGGGGTGGAGGTTGAGGGGGGGAACCAGGCTTTCAATTCCGGGACTGGGGGGTGGGCACTCATGGATGAAAGGACCCACCACCAAAGTGGGCCAGCCTGCCCCAGCAGGACCAGTCATGGGTTATTTTTACCTCTTGTGCCTCACTGTACAAGCTCAGGGGCCACAAACTGTGGCAGCCGCCTGCGGAAACTGGCTTATGAGTCACCCAGTGACTGCCCTGTTCCGTGGTGGCCGCCTCGGACTCCTGGTCCCAGCTGGAAGAAGGCTGGCCTTTGCAAGAAGGGCTGTGTGTTCCTGTGCCTCAGGTGCTTAGAGGCGAGGGTAGGGAAACTAAAGTCCCGAGAGGCTAGAGGTCCCCAAAAGGATGGGCAGGGGGGAAGGGATACAGGCCAGAAGACCGTCTACACAACCCAACCTCCACCTGAGTGGGCAATGCATGGCAGAAGTCGAGGCTGATTTGTCTCAAGTTCTGGATATATAGGGCGACTTGGTGCAAGCTTCCAACACCCCCTCCCCACCCTCCCTCGATCTACCTCCTCCTTTCAGGGCAAGGCAGTCCCAAACACAGACAGCCCCAAACTTTGACTCATTTGTAACCAAGGTCCCAGCCAGGCTGAGCCAAGCTGTCCAGACAGAGGCTATTTATAGGTGCGTCGGGGACAGAGACACTCACACAATGAGACACACACTCGGGATCCGCCTTCGGCCAGACCCACCAGCGCTGAGCCCTGAATGCAGACACCGGACACCAGAGTGGTCCCCGAACCTCCAGAGCAGTGCGCACAGTCTGAAGAGGCGCCAGAGGCGGACACGGGCAAGACGCCGGAAGACTACATACTCCCGGGACAGACTGCGACCCAGACACAGAGAGACACGGAGACGCGCCAGACCCAGACAGAGACACACAGACACGCACACTCCACAGACGCAAGGAGCCCACTCGCACAGACCGAGACAGAAGCGCCACGCACACTCCAGACACACACCCCGGGCCCCAGACACCCCGTAGGCCCGACAGTGTCTCACACGCCCGCCACCCCCCTTCCCCCAGCCGAAGTTGATAAAGAGCCGGCCTAATTGCTCCATCGAGACTGCCCCTTAGGGAAATAAAATGGAAACTTCACGGTTTCGACCGCCCCAGCCCTCCCGCGCCGGGCGCCCCGCCGCCCTCCGCGCCGCTCTGCCCCGGGTCCGAGTCCCGGCGGGCGGGGCGCGGGCAGCGGGGGCCGTGCCAGGCTCGCCGCGCCGCGGGACAAAGCCGGGCCGGCCGCCAGCTGCCGCGAGCCAGGAGGGCGCGCCCGGGGCGCAGGGCGCACGGCCCGAGGGGGCGCGCACGGCCCGGGCCCCCGCCCGCAGCTGCGCGGGGACTCGGGGTCCGAGCCCGACGGGGCTTCAGGGGAGGGGGCCGCGGGGGTCACTCACTGATCTCCATGCTCTGGAACAAAGAGCGTTTGCAGTTGCACGTGCAGGAGACATTGGGCTGCCCGGCGGCGAGGGCGGCGGTGCTGTTGACCCCCATCAAGCGGTGCATGGACGGCGCGGCGGCTCGGCGCGGGGCGCAGGGGGCACGGGGGCGGCCGGGGGGGGTTCCGGCCGGCGCCCGGCGCTGGGGCCCCGCATGCAGGAGGCGCGCGGCGGGGAAGGCGCACCCCGGCTCGCCGGGCTCGGGGCGCCGCCAAGTTCCCGGGGCGCTGCGGGACTCAGTGCGCGGGGCCGCGCTCCCCTGCGCCCCCCGGCCGCCCCTCGGCAGCCCCGGGGGCGTCGGCAGTGCCCGCGGGTGGCGTCCGGGAAATGGGCTGGCAGCCGGGGCGCGCGATGCCGCCGGGGCTGAGCCTCTGCTGCTGGCTTCCCGCAGCCGAGCGCCTCCGCCGCCGCCGCCTCCTCCTCATTCAAGTCCAAGGAGATCGGGTTTCGCTCCGAGACCGCGGTCGGAGGCAGGCAGACGGTCTGACGTCAGCGCTAGACGGGGCTGCCGGTTCCCACCGCGCGGGGGCCGGGGAGGGGGCGCGCGCTGCGCCAATCCCCGCCGAGGTTCCCCCGCACCCCCTTCCCGGGCCGCGGGGCGGGGTGATAGGGAAGGGGGCGGGCTCTTAAAGGGCCAGAGCGAGGCGGCCCGCGTAGACCCGGGACCAGCGGGGCGGAGGAAGGGTGCAGCGTCCCCGCCCCTACTGGGGCCAGTCTGGAACCCCTGACCTGAGCACGCGGGTCGGGGGAAGCGGGACTCGTTTCCACCTTCACCTCCGCGGGTTGCGGGTGCGTCGCGGGACCCCGGAATCCTTGACCCCGGTGTAGGGGAAGCCCGTCCCTTCCCAAAGGAGAGGGAATTGAAGATGAGGCAAGTCTTCCCAATCCCCCAACACCTGATTTCGCAGGAAACTCTCCGCCCCCAGGTCTACAGTCCCACGAGGCTTCTAGAGCCCCGCGCCCCCGGCGCCCTTTAACCCGACCCCAAGGAGGTCGACTGGGTCTGACAGGAATTCGGGTAGACACGCCCCGGACCGCTCTGAGAAACGCCCGGGAGCCCTTGTCATGTAAATACGTGTCGGGAACTTGTGTAATGTCGCAGCCGGCGGGGCCCGAGGCGAATCCACTCCCATTGTCTGCTGCTCGAGGGGCCGCCGACTGGGGGAGCCGCGCCTCCGGAGTTCAAAAGAGGGGGGAGGAAGTGCGGGGGTGCACTTTTATTTCATTAAGTTTTAATTACACAAGTGCTATAAGAACACATTCTCCTGGTTTAAAAAGAAATGGAAATATTACGTCAGAGGATCTCTCCCTGGCACACCTCCAAACTCTCGGCGATTTGGTGTGTCCCCTCCTAGACCCTTGCCTAAAACTCTACGTGTTTCCCCTGCACTAGTGGAGCGCCTACCTTGGGCCAGAAACTGACCAAATATTAACTCAACCTCATACCTACTCCCAGAGGCAGGAATGTTGTTATCCTCATTTCACAGACGTGGGAACGGGCCTGGGGAGTTGGTTGCTTAGGGTCATGCAATGGAGGACCCTGGTCCTCACACAAGAAAGGTCCAGGGGGTATCTGCACTCTCACATAGTTTTCTCCTTTAAAGACCAACATACCCTGGAAATTAATGGGGTTTAGTAAGGAGCAGATTCCTTTCGAACGGTGGCGGGGGGCAGGGGCGTAGAGGTGTTTAAAAATTATTTCCTTTTAAGAGAGGGTAACCACACCAGAGACTTGCAGAACCCAGAGGGAGCCAGCTCAGGAAGGGGATGTGACCTCTCTGGGCAGCTGGGTACAGCAATGCCTCTTGCTCTCTTAAGAGCACAGGCCGAGAACTCTGTTGGAGGACTCCAGCTCAGGGGTGACTGGGTGTTCCCCGTGGTGGAGGAGCCCTAGGAGGTGCCCAACACAGAGGGAGTTTCGAAGGTACTGACCATCATTTGTTTGGGAAGAGAGGCTCACTCTCAGAGCTGTGCCCAACCCCGGGGACTTGGAGGTGGGGAGCTCTCAGGGATGGCATGGCCAGGACAGTCTCAGACCCTAGCTTGAGAAGGGACTGGTCTACCTGCAGGTCTGGGATGGGGGAGGTCTCCCTGCCATTTGGCCCCCGCAGCTTGGAGGGAAAGCCTGGGGGTTCCTGATTGTTGCTTGGGGGACCCTAACAATGTAGGCTGGACCTGGGGATGACCGTGCATCCCACTCATTGCCTGGGCCAAAGAAGACCACCATCGTAGCCCCTCCTTTCAGCGATCCCTCTTTCACTCAATCAACAAACTCTCAGGAGCTCCAGCACTGTGTGCCGGGAACTCAGCAGTCCAGGAACAACCCCTGCGCTTTGACTCTCTGGCAGAGGCTCTGGATGTCTGACAGTGAAAAATCCCGCACTTTGATTGCCTTGGAAATGAAGCAGCATTTACTCAATCGAGGTCGAACCACCAGCAGGCAAAAATAACCAGTGAATTCAATGGATTAAAAAAAAAAGAAAGAAAGAAACACCTTAGCCACAACGTTGGCCTCTGGTTGATCGGCCTGGGACAACAGTGCTGGCCGCATTCACAGAGCGCCCACGGTGTGGGTGTACCTCACCGCTGTAATGGCGGCACCTGCCGCTGGTTCGTGGTCTGGACCCTGGTTCCAAACTTGGCTCTGCCCAGAGGCCTGAAGTGGGGTACCAGGCATGGTGGTCACAACTGCAGCTCTAAAGATGGGTGGGACACGTGACCTTGGCAAGTCCCTTCATCTGTCCCATAGCAGCTACCTCCTCTGCAAAATGGCACTCCTCATGGTGTCCTTGACTAGGGTGACAGTCAGGAATGAAGGAGTCAGGGCTGAGTAAGAGGCTGACTGCGTGCTAGTGGTTATGTTGTGTAATCCTCATGGCAACCCGGGGAGGGAGGAACTAGCATCACTTTATAGGTGAGAGGACTGGCAATTGGGAAGGCGTCACCAACATGACAGTGTCCTTGGCTAAGGTGGGTAGTAGAAAAGGACAGAATTGCTCTGGGAGAAGCATACGCTTAAGAACCCACAGTCATGGGAGGCTTTGTGTGTGCCTGGGGCTGCCAGATCAATGTGAATTTCAGATAAATCACAGACAAATTTTATATAAGTATATCCCATGCAATAGTTGGGATATACTTATACTAAAAATTTATGCTTTTCTTCTCTGAAATTCAAGTTTAACTGGATGCCCTGAATTTTTATTTGCTGAATCTGAGTGCCCTCTGTGTACCAGGCACTGTGGTGCGGGTAATTCAGGGAGGGGGAAGACAGAGCCCATGGTCAGGCCAGGCACGGAAAGAAGAGTTCATAGCCCCCTGATTCTGTCCATGGTCATGAAACAAGGCCAAGGTGTGAATGATGCAGTGTGGGAGCCCTCACCCGACTGGGAGTGTGGGTGCTGGAGGGTAGGTCACCTCTGCTGGACCAGCTCAAGTCCATGGGAGGGAGGCCACAAATCAAGGAAAGAAATTTCCTTCCTTCATTCAGTAAACATTGTGTACCTATTCAGTGCTAGGCTTTGTGCTGGGTACCGGGCACAGGGCAACAAACAAAACAAAATCTCCACCCTTGTGCGACATGGCGGGGGAGGGGGCACATGGGATAGGGGGCAGGAGAGACTGGAAACTCACCTGCAAACCCGTAGTTAAACTAGGTGACTTCAAATGTGGTCTGAGGCAAGGCTGGCGATCAGCGGAGCCCACCCTGAGAAGGTGGCATTTTGTTCCATTCCTATATGCTGGGCATCAACCTAGAGCCGCTTACAAGCCCCTTCCCTCCTGGGGCTCCTGTGCTTGCAGGGGAAACAGACAACAAATGTGCAAACATCTAAATCCAGGTGACGGTTTCAGAGAGGCGCTGAGTACAGAGCCAGAAACATTACCAAGGGACATGGTCTGGAAGCACCTGGAGCCAAGAAGTGGCCTCTCTGGGCAGGGGGAACAGTGGGGTGGGAGTCCTAGGCCAGACACAGCAGGTGCCCAAGGAAGGCCCTTGGAGTTGGGGTAGAGGGGAAAAAGAGCAAAGGGATCTCTACGGTCTCAGGAAGTCTGGGATTCGGGACGCATTTCCCAACCTGGTTATAGGGCATGGGATTGTGAAACGGGTGCATGTCCTCAGGTGACTGCCAGGACAGGCCTTTCAGGGTGTCCAGACGGTATAGTGCTGCTGTCCCCCCTGAGCATGGGTTGGCTCTACCACAGGGGATCTTCAGAGAGAAGGGATCCTGTTCGTGCCAGTAAGGAGGGCTGGCCCCCAACGGCACATCCCCGCTGGCTGGGTTTGGGTACAAGGCCAGCTTCACAAGCGTGTGACCATGCAGGTGCCAGGGATCCTCCCTCAAAAGGGCCTCAAACTTGGGTGAATCCTCCACTGTCACCATCTTGAAACTCTTAATAATGACTGATTTTGAAACGAGGGGCCCTGCATATCCCGTAGCTGCTCAGGTGGCGGGCCTGCGTTGGCAGCCGGTTGGGGACCCAGGGCACCCTGTGTGGGTTTTGGCTGGGCCAAGGGTGGCTGGCTGTGTCCTGACTGTGTCCGCTGGGCATTGTGGAAAGTGCCCGGCTGAGTCAACAGAGGGCCCGCCCCAGCTGGCCGCCGGCAGTGGGGATGTGGCAGACCTCAGCCCCCCCAGGTCCAGCCCTGCCTCTCACCCCTCTGCCACCCCAGGCCTGCCGCACAGACCTGCCTCTCCAGACGCAGCTCTCGGCAGCCATGGGGTGGTTTAACCACCTCTCCCCTCAACTGACCGCCTTTGGAAGCTCCTTCCAGCTGGGTCCATCTGTCCCCAAATCCAACGCTGTGGATTCATTGGTCTGCCAACATTCCCGGGTTAGCATCTTTGGGCTTCGTGTTTTTCCATTTTGGGGGGAGGGGGATCCTGTTTTGCTTCCAAGCACTAATGACAGCTAATGTTTTTTGGTCACTGCCTGTGTACCAGGCCCTGTTCTTGACACTTCACCCATTTAATGCATCGGGGTCTGCAGTGAATTCATTGGATTGTTACAACAGCCCTATGAGGTCTGAGCTAATGTTATTCCCTTTAGACAGATGGGGACACTGAGGCTCAGGGACCCACCAGGGAGGTGGGGCAGGATGTGAATGCAGGTGCTTGGGCCCCAGAACCCATGGGCAGACCTCGACAAAGGGTGCTTTTTGCTCCCCTCCTCCATCCTTACCTCCTCCACCTGAGTCCCCTTGACCTTCACTGCTGGGCTTGGGCAGCACCCTTCCCGGGCTTCCTGGAGGCTCCCTGGGCTCCATCCAACCTCAGAAGAGGAAGAGCCTCTGACTTCTGCAGGGGGACCTGGAAGTGAGCTGGGAGGAGAGGAGGTCGAGATGAAACTCAGAGAGCACCTGCTGCCGGAATCCCACAGGGGTGACCTTGGCAGGTGGCTTCACCTTGCTGAACCTGCATCTCCACCCCTAAGTGGGGGGAGTGGGAGCAGTATTTCACAGTGAGCCGCGGCCCGAGTGTCAAGTCCTTGGCACAGTGACCAGCAGCAGCCAACACGTATGTTGGCACGTTCACGGTCTGTCTCCACTTGATTGGCAACCCTAGAGAGGCAGGTCAGTGGGCTTGTCACTGGATACACCCCTGGTGGGCATACACACGGGGTCTGGCACACAGCGGGCACTTGGCAAACCTCTGGTGTACATGCTGGCACCCACACATAATAACATACAAGTCACACTTGGGCTGCCTTTGCTACTTGCTGACAATTGTCTCTTCCCTGCCCACGCACACCCTCCACACCCACACCTCTTGTGTTCAGGCCCCTGGATGCCCGTCTAAGGACAAGCTTCTAACCAAGTATCTGGAAGCCAGAAGCCTGGGCCAGTACCTACGAATAAGAGTAATTACTTGCCTGGTACCAGACCAGAGTCAAAAACCTTAACCATAAAGATGCACGGGTGTGTGTGTGTGTGTGTGTGTGTGGTCTGTGTGTTGGGGGTTTATGGGTGCGCGTGTGTTGCATATATGTGTGGGGTATGCACTGGTGCACACTCATGCATATGCTGTGTGTTTTATTGGTTGTGTCATGTGTTCACTGATACAGGAGCTTAGCTCCTGGACAAATGTCACAGAGTTGAGCTCTCCAGCAGCAAGCCAAAGAAAGCTGGCTAAACTGGTCATGGATGCACCCTCTAGCGCGGAGGACATCTCTTCTCCTATCCAGTCTCTTATTTCCAGCCTGGAACTGGTTTCTATAGGGCTTTGGTACCAAGGCAGGGAGATGAAGGTGGGCGGAAGGCAAGGACAGAAGGAAACATTAGAGCCAAATCCTGTCTTCTGGTGGATGGGTAAACTGAGGCCCAGAGAAGGACAAGACTTGGCCAAGGTCAAGCTGCTGGCGAAAGGCACAGGGGAGCCAGGATCCTGTTCCAGACTCCAGGCTGGGGTCCGCAGGGTCTTTGGTTACCGTAAATAGCTTAATATACAGACCTTTCTCGCACAGGCTGAGAGAAGAAGGTTCCACTCATCCAGACATGTTCAACTCCTGTCTGAAACACTTCCAGAAAGAACTGTGCATCGTTCAAGCTGATTTCACGGGCCAGACACACCAGGGCAGAAATGTTCTGTGTCTCTGTGCTCATGAAAGGATACAGTCTACTGTTGTCAGGAGTGATTAATAATGTAAAACTGTGATTCTCGGAGGCATGAAAGGCATTTGGGGCCAGGCTGGGCTGCGAGCTCTGCTGCGGGTTGTGAGGGGGAGCTGATGCAGACGGGCTGGATGTGAGGGAGGGCTGTCTGCCTGGCTCGGGGATGGGCCAGCCAGGGGCATCACACCTGGTTCACACAGACTGTTCCCTATGATAACTGAGCACCGGGCCCTGGGGCTCATGGTGACCATGACAAGCTGGGCTCCGCCTTCACAGAGTTTGCCCTCTGGGGAGCTCACTTAGTCGCTGACCTAGTCCCCAAACACTGAACTCTGCCCAAAACTGAGGTCACATGAGTGCACACCGCCACTTCTTGACTGGGAAAGCTCATGACTGACCCCAGACCACCTCAGTTTCCCCATCTTTAAAAGGCGGCTCACAAAGGTACTTACTCAGAGGGCTACAGGCAAGATTAAATGGGAGACGTGCTGGCTGGTACTCAGCATCAGGCATGGACAGGAATAAGCTCTGGGAAAAAAAAATGTATTATTACTGCACGCTCCGGGCTCCGGCAACTCCCAGTCTCATATAAAATATGAACAAACCCTAGAGTCCCTTCTTCCCTTTGGAGAAGTTACGTGCAGTGATATTTCTCATGACTTTTTAGTTGCTTTTTTCCGTGTCTTTCACCCCAGCTGGGCTGTGCCCTGTGTGTTCTCAATGTCTAGTTCTGGGAACAGATGCTCAGATGTCCCCAGGGCCTCTAAAACACCAGACAGGCACTGTTGGAATCCAGAGGAATGGAGCATCATGGGGGCCCAATAGTTCACATGATAGGGATCTCAGAAGAAGAAGAGAGAAGGAGGCAGAAAATTTATTTGAAGAAATATCTGAAACTTCCCCCATCTGGTGAAGGAAAGAGATATCCAGATCTGGGAGGCAGAGAAATCCCCCCTGCAGCCCTCCCCCTGCAGCCCCCTGTCTAGCATCCGAGATAGGGCCCTTTCCCCTCTGCACAAGGAGCCCTGTGCTCATATAGGGGCTTCGGAACATGTATCCAGGAGCTGGCTCCAAAGGGAAGGAGGGGCACTGCATTTTTGAAAGGGGCATTGTCTACACCTGCCACGTTCTTTGCTGCATCCATGGCTCCTAGCATCAGTCCACACAAGGAAGACAGATCCATGGAATGCATGAATGCGAAACAATTCTGTGATGTGTATTAGACCCTTAAGGTACTGGGTATCCTCAGTCCCTGGTTACTAAAGGACAGGAACATTGATTGTATCTCCATTTTTAATAACAAAAATGTAACCAAATTAAGGGGAAAAAACAGGGTGGAGGAGGGGATTGGTTAAATAAGGCGAAGAAGACCAAAGAAAATGCATTAGTTAAAAGTGTTTTCCAGATTATTTGACGGCAATCTGAAAGTCCTTCAAGTCCTTCATAAAATAAATTTAAAAATAGGCTGCAGAACTG
This sequence comes from Mellivora capensis, assembly GCA_004024625.1. Taxonomy (NCBI): domain Eukaryota; kingdom Metazoa; phylum Chordata; class Mammalia; order Carnivora; family Mustelidae; genus Mellivora; species Mellivora capensis. The sequence goes on along the minus strand of PISX010000215.1, from coordinate 297,933 downwards.
ATCCCAATTTTGTACAAATAAAATAACGTTATTAGAAAAAAGACTGGAATGATATATGCTAAAATGTTAACAGTGGTTGGCTTTGTGGAATGGATTGAATGAAATTTACTTCATCCTTACAGTATTTGCTGCATTTTCTACAAAGAACGTTAATTAGGAAAAAAAAAAATTTAAAGGTTACTTCAAATTGCCTCGGAAGCAGCTCGCACGTCTTCCGCTGCGTCTCCTTTAACTCCGAGGCCCCGACGCGGAGGAGGCGGGGCCCCAGGCCAGGCAGCCGTCACGAGCAGACTGAAATGACACGGCGGACGGGCCAATCCGAAGTTCGGATTCCGGGAGCAGCCATTTGATTGGACACAAGTGCGGGTGGCCTCGCCCAATGGCGGAGGAGGGGCAGGAGCCTGGCTGCCGCGTGGGTTTTAAATCCACGTGGTGCGCGGAGGGTGGGGCGGGGTCCCGGACTCGGGGCCCCTCCCCGGAGAGGCGAGCGCCGGAGTCACCCTCCTCGCCTCCCCCGCCGTGGGGTACAGCATCTCGCCGCGCTCCTGGGGTGTCAGCAGGTGCCTTCTCGGGTGCTGTGCGGGGCCAGTGGCATGCGTCCCTGGGAGAGGCGTTTACTGAGCATCTACTCATGCCAGGCGGGGCGCGGAGTGCGCCAGGGACACGCGGCGAATCCCAGCCGTCCGTGCGTGTCGTGTGGGCAGGCGGCTTCCCCTGCGTCCCCGCCGCTCGGCTCCATCACAGCGCCCACTCCGTCTCCTCTACGAGGACATGAGCTCCACAGGGCGAGGGGTGGTAGGGGCGGTCCCCGTGCCTCCTGGAGGGTCTGCACCGAGGCCTACGTTCAGCGCGTCCTTGTTGCGTGATTACTTCGAGGCCACTAGCGCAGTGCTGGAATTTGAGAGACGGGAATGCTCCTGTCCTGAAGAGGGGCCGCTCACAGGGATCACGGGCAAGGCGTTCTGACGGTTGTACATGTATGACCTGACTTAAGATTCACAGAAAACCCAGGTTCGCTACTGCCTTTATTACCATTTCACAGGCATGGAAACTGAGGCAGAGGGAATGGCCAGGTAATGTTGCTAAGATCTTGTGGCTGGGACGCGGTAGGGCTGGAGTCAAACCAGGTCTGCTTGTTTCCAGAGGCCTTGGTCTTAACCAGAGCACTATCCCAATATTCATCCAGTGCTCAGCCTTTCTTTTCTGAGAAAATCCTCATAAATCACAGCTTTTATTGCCAAGCATCCCTCAGCCTGCCTCAGTTTCCTCCTCTGCAAAATAGGGACAGTAGTAGTCCCTCCTCCCATCCCCTCCCACCCTCCCGCCCCCCACATGGAGCTGTTAGCAAGAGTCAGATGAAACATGGAAGATGCTGGCCCCAAAGTAGGTGCTCATCTCATGGGCTGCTGGTGTTTCTTTGGGAGGCGGCTGTGGCCGGCATCATGTTCTGCCTTACATCAAGCAGAGGTCTGCCTGTTTGGGACGTCCGTAAATTCATGGGCCTGGCAACATTAATGTGCTCCTCTTTCCATAGCACAGTGCTTGAGAAATGGAGGACCTCGCCAAAGATCCCGGCTTCCCAGACATAGACCTGCTACATAATTTATGGAGCCTGAGCAAACCAAAAATGTAGGGTTGGTTGTTCAAAAGTTATTTATAATGTCCCGGTGACAACAGCAGAGCTCAGAGCTCCTTTTGAGGGCAGAATCCCTGTGACTGACACATGTCCCACTCCATGAAGGGGGCCCTGCTTCTCACTGGTGGTCCCCAATGGCCTGCAATGTCCTTCAGGAGCACACACAGCTTGTGTGTGTGTGTGTGGGGGGGGGGGTTGGCACAGGGTAGAACAGATCCAGTCTGGAAAGTTTCCAGCTGGGCCCAAGGAGAGGCACCTACAGGCATGGTCTGTTTCTCTGCGGCTCCCCTCGGGAGTCCTGGCTCACAGAGCCCATCCCGCACCCGCTGTAGCTGCTCCCTCTGCCCTTGTTTCACTATTCATCGTGATAGAATATCTACCTAAAATGCACAAACCAGGGTGCCTGGGTGGCTCAGTGGGCTAAGTCTCTGCCATTGGCTCAGGTCATGATCTCAGAGTCCTGGGATCGAGCCCCGCATCGGGCTCTCTGCTCAGCAGGGAGCCTGCTTCCCCCTCTCTCTCTGCCCGCCTCTCTGCCTACTTGTGATCTCTGTCTGTCAAATAAATAAAACCTTTTTAAAAAATTAAATAAAGTACACAAACCCAGAGTACAGAGCTGGATGACTTTTTCCGTGGCATGCACCCAAGTAACCCCCACCCGGATTGAGCTAGAGAACATTTCCATCACTCTAGAAAGTTCCCTCCCATTCCTTCCCCTGACTGCCTCCCCCACCCAGTTGCAGAGGTAACCAGCCCTGTGGGTTTGCTTTGCCTCTTCTTGAAGTTCAGAGAAACGGAATCATAGTGTTGCTCTTTTGTGTCTGATTTCTTCATGGGGCGTTTGGTCCCGGAGATGCGCTTGTTGGTGTGGTCTCGAGGTTCGCTTCTTTTCATTGCCCTGGGGCAGTCAGGACACGCCCCAGTTTAGTCACTCTCCTGCCGATTCTTGGGTTCATGTTCTTTATTTCCCAGCTGTTGGCTGCTTCAGCTGGGGCTGTGACGAGCATCCTGGAGCCTGTCTCTGTGAGCTCACGCACACGTGGGCACTCATCTCTCCTGAGCTGGCTGGCCCAAGCAGGAATGCCGGGTCAGAGATTCGGGCTCCAGCGTGCCTGGCCATGCAGTATCCTGAGAGGTTGTACCCCGCCCCCCAGTCCCCCTCATCTGCTCCACTGAACCCCCCCCCACCCCGCCCTGCAGTCATCTGAGCCCTCCTAGCGTTTCACACCCTCACCAACTCTTGACATAACCACTCCTTTAATTGCAGCTGTTCTGGTGGGTGTCACCCTTGACTTTGGAAACTGACCTAAGGAAGCCAAGTGCTGAGACTCACACTTCTCTCTTAGCCAGCACCGGCGAGATCTCCTCAGACCCTGGACCTTCTTCACCCAGCAGCCTAGAGCTGCCCCTCCCTCTTGGGGGTCACTTGCAGATGTCAGAAGCCTGGGTTCTCAGACTTCCTGTAAGTGCTTGGGGAAAAGCCACACACAGGGCAGACCCAGCACTGGCAGAGCCCGGGGGGCCTCCTCTTGGAAAATCCCCTCTCAAATGGGGTGTCTGGTCTCTCATTAATCTCCTTTCCCAACATGAGTGCCGTGTACCTTATATTTCCACACCTTGAACAGGAAGCTATCTGATCTTTCTAAAGTCAAGCAATCTGTTGAAAAACAACCTTGGGGGGAGAAAAGCGGCAGAATGGTTGTTTGACCCGGTTAATTTTACATGGCGATTGCGGTTTGCATCCAAATGTCTGAACGATTAAAATAGGAAAAAATGCATTTCAGAAACACAGCCATAATAAGGCGCAATCCTTATAGCACATTCCCTTTGGGAAGCCCCGTGCTCTGGGCTTCCTGCCCTGAGCATCTCAATTATCAATAGCCACAAGAGGTTGGTGTTATGGCCCCATTTGCACATAAGGAAACTGGGACTTGGAAGTTTCAGTGTGCTTGAGGTCCCACAGCTGGTGAGAGGCGGATTTGAACCCAAGTCCATTGTCCCCAGAGTCTCAGCTGTTGATCTTCCTCCCATTCTGCTCCAGAGAACACCCTCCCAGATGCTGGCTGAGTTCTGATAGCCTCTGTCCACAGCAGATGCTGGGACCTGGCAGCCCATTGGCTGTGTCTTGCTTGATTTATAGAACACTGCAGGGACGCCTGGGTGGCTCAGTTGGTTAAGTGGCTGCCTTCGGCTCAGGTCATGATCCCAGCGTCCTGGGATCGAGTCTCACATCAGGCTCCTTGCTTGGCAGGGAGCCTGCTTCTTCCTCTGCCTCTGTCTGCCTGTGCTCGCTCGCTCTCTCTCTCTCTGACAAATAAATAAATAAAATCTTAAAAAACAAAAAAAGAACACTGCAAATTTTTAAAAGTAGTTGCTTATTTAATAATGAGACTATTTCACATGGACAGACCTTCATTTCTGGCTGTTCCTGGTAAATCCAAAGATCAGACCATACCAGGGGGAGCTGAGCAGGTGCTGTCCCCCCTAGGAGAGGACTAGTTTCCCCATCACCAACTCCCTTCATTAACTGTCTTTGCCTGTCCTGAGACCACTGGTGTGACCTGCGAGGTGGGTCTCGTGATAGGAAGTAGAAGGGCCAATTATTCTTTGTGACCCTTTGCTGGCTCCTGGGACTCACCTCTTTCCTTTCTGGGCCCTGGGGACAGGGCCTGTGGTGGATCTGTTCTCAAATGTCGCTGGAGAGACTCTAGGATGGTCAAGTGATTGAGGAAGCGAACCATGGACTCGTTTTGGAAATTGTGGAGCTCGTTTACTCCTCGCAGGTGTAATGAAGTTGGGATCTTGAGTTGGGCAGTTGCTGGATTATCCAGGCAGGCCTGATGCACGTGGTCACGTCAGACAGAGGGAGATGGACACAGGGAAGGCCGTGTGACTGCATGGAGAGGCAGACACTGGAGTGGTTCGGAAAAAAGCCAGGGAGCGGTGACAGCCCCCTCTGTAGCTGTCCTCCCAGAGCCGCTGAAAGGAGTGTGGCCCTGGAGACACTGTGATTTTGGCCCTGAGATACTGATTTCAGGCTCTGGCCTCCAGAACTGTGAGGGAAAGTACTTCTGTTGTTCCAAGCCACCAAGGTGAGCACTTGCAAAAGGTCTGGGACTCTTTTTCTCTGATGCTTGGCTAGCAAGGCTGGTTCCCAGTTTCAGCAACCATGAGGCATCTGGAAAATCCAGCATCTCGTCTTCGGGGCAACTTTAAGCAACAGAGCTCAGCAGGCTGGACGTCCAGCAGCCCGATGTTAGCAGGGCCGGTTCCTTCTGGGGCTCCAAGCCTCTCTCCCATTTCTGGGGTTGCTGGCCGTCCTTGGCGTCCCTTAGCTCATAGACATAGCCAATCTCTGCCTCTGTCCTCATGTGACCTCCTTATAAAGACACCAGCCCATTGGACTGAAGGCCTGCCAAAATCCTGTCCGACCTCATCTTAACTAATGGTACCCGAAGAGCTGTGTTTCCAAATACGGTCACATTCTGAGGTTATGGGTGGACCTGAATTTGGGGGGACACAATTCAACCCGGTACCTTCCTGTTCCCAGAAGTGAGTAGTCTTAGGTTTCTGAAACCGGGCCATAAGCTACAGCAGGCAGGTGCATTTAATTCAGGGCTTGCTCCCTTTCCTGGAAAAGTTACTGAATCTGTGGCACTTTGCTTCTTAGAATCTCAGAAGAGCTATGCAAGTTTTCTCTGAAGAAGGTACAGCCACGAGTTCTGCCAGAATTTTACCATTCATTCCCCGAGCTCATTCAGTGTTTGGGCCTCTGCTGATTTGGTCTGGAGCGGGGCAGATGCAGCCCTGACCCCTGGAAGCATGGAGTCTGGCCATCACAACAGACTCCCGAGTCCCCCCTGCTCCGATTCTTTGCTCATCCCTCCGAGCAGAAGTTGTCAGGGAAACAGGCAAAAACACAAAACGCTCACTCTGGACTGAATTGCACATCTCGCACCTTTCTTCTTTCCCAGAGTCTGACAAAGCCACCTGAAGTTCCAAACCCATTGACCCTGGACGGGAAGATCACCTCTCTCCCACTGACAGGCAAACGAGAGGAGACATCCCGTCCACCAAACGCCTCCGGGTGAACCAGGTGAGGAGTCACTGGGGAGAGGCAAGTGAAATCTTTACATACCTCCCCCGGCTTTGGACGAAAGTCCACAGGCCTGCACGGGCTGCCCCAAACCCACCTGCCACCTGGTCAGCCCAGTCTCTTCCTGCTTCTCCTTCTCTATACCCAAAGCCATGTGGCCTTGGACATGACCACCCCACCCCAGGGCCTTTGCTCTTACTGTCCTCTCTGCCATTCAGGGCTCAGCACAAATGTTCTCTCCCCTTGGAAGATTTCCTCCCCACCCCGCCCCTGCCTTGTCCTGCTCCAACGCCCTGTTTTTTCCCTTGGGTCACCAGCGAGAACTGTGTCTGTGTGTGTCCTTGTTGACCTGTGGCCAACTTTGCCTCCCTCAGCTGTAAGCCCCATGATGACGGGGTCCTGTCTGGCCTGTCTGCTGTGGGGCCCTGCAGCACAGGGAAGGCCCGTGGAGCTACTGAGTGAATGCGTCCGACAAATAGAGCCGTCCTCCCCAGGGAGGGAAATAGGCCTTCTGCTGGCCCCCAGTTCAGCGCACCATTTCTTTGGCCCTCTTCGGCATGGTCTCAGCCTTCCAAGTGACTGAGGCAGCCCACGGGTGGAGACAGGAAACAGCTGTCAGAAGTCGGGAGGGCCGTGTCCACCTCTCTGGCTGGAACCACCCTTGCCTGTTGGTCTGGTGAGGCTTCAGGGTCTTGGAGGATCCAGCCAGCAGCCAAACTGCTTTCCTGGTTTGATATTTGGGGCTTTTTTCCTTGTCCTGCAGGGCAGATGGACAGGGCTTCCTTTGTTTCCTGGACGGTCTGGTTACTTTTGGGAAAAGTCTCAATTGGCCATTGTAGAAGCCAGTCCACACCCTTGTGTTCGTGGCCGAGGACAGCCTGTCCCTCTGACATGCCGGTCCTGAAATCACTCCGTCAAAGCCTTGGGGGGAGGGCTGGGGACGAGGGTGGGCAGAGCAGACGGGCGTCCGGGAAGAGTGCAGGGTCTGCAGTCAGCCAGAGGCTTTCCACAATCACAGGGATTCAGACTGGTTCCTCCTACGTGCTGCGCGCTGTTCTGAGGTCCTCCCCTGAGTTATTTCACACGATCCTTATCGGAATCCTATGACCTCACTGTTGCCCTCATTGTAGAGATGTCGAATCTGATGCCCAGCATGGGTAGGTCATAGGCCCAGTGGGCAGAGACAGACAGGATTCGAATCCAGGCTGTTGTTTTAAAACTGATGCTCTCACCCATTAATGGAAGGACTTGGATTTGGAATCAGAAGTCAAGACTGGGGGAAGGGGATAATATGATCGTGACAACAATAGCAAAGGCAGCAGTAATAGTAACCCGGATGCTACGAATACCCCCAGCCACGGTAATGGCCACGTGTGAGCCTGTCTCGAGAGCCGTGTGCTCGCACTATCTCACCCCCCCACATGTGACACCTGTGGCCGGTGTCACATGGGAGGCCCCATGGTGTTAGTGACATGCTTGTCAACTCGCTAAACTGCTCTGGACAGTGCTTATGTTTCCTTTCATTCTGCAGATGGGAAGACTGAGGTCCAGGAAGCAAGTTTGCCTGGTGACTGTCCCACTCAGGATTGGCGCTGCCTCAGGTCAGGGGTGACATTGCCGCCAGGCCACCGCGAGAGGCCCCCGGGAAGGGGGGCGTGAACTTTTTGCAAGGTTAGATAGTTTCCCATTTTGCTGGCATTAAGCAGTTCTTTCGTGTATGAAACGATGCTGGTTGCAGAGAGTAATTTGCGAGATGTTCCCGGCTGGTTGGCTGGTTGGAAGTTACTAACGGGGCCGGGAGGGTCTCCTCGCACTCCCGGAAACGAATTGTACCAGTCCATCAACACTGCACGGGTGGGAGTCACTTCCAAGGTCACACCTCCCGCACCCCTAGAGCAAGAGCCCAGGTCTGGGTGAGCATCCACACATGCTCTGACGCCGGTCAGCCCGGACACAAAAGGCGGGTCACTCCACTGGTCCCCACCTCTCTCAGCCTCTCCAGCTGTGCAGGGGATCACAAGGACCCACCCTGAGGAGTTATTGAGAAGCTGGATGAGACAAGCTGGGAAAAAGCTCTCTCCTGGTTTCACACTCCTGCAATCCCAGGACCCACGTGTGTGAGGGGGCTTAGAAACGCCCCCAAGCTGACCCAGAGAGAAGTGGAGAGGGAGGGAGAAGAAGCAAGTGTGTTTGCCCAGAAGGAATGCCTGTGGGGTGGGAAACTGGAGACAAATGGAGAAGCAGAGGGCTTACACTTCTGGCAACAACAAAACAAAACAAAAAATACTGACGTACATGAACGATTTGTCATTGCAAGTCCCAAAGCTGAAAATAAATAAGAATACAAGGGGGCTCTGTGCTGGGCTCTGGACAAGCACCTCTGGGCTGGGTGAAGCGAGGGCTGCTGGGGGGGAGGGGGGCAGGCCCAGCCCCAAGGTGGGGGGCGCCTTGTGGGCTTCCTGGGCCGGTTTCGCTTATTTGGAAACTGGATCATTTCAGCTCCTTTGGTGGGGTTGGTTTCCTGAGAGCAGGGACCCATCTAGGTGAGGCCCTTAGGCAGATGACTTTATGTCTCTGGGCTCAGTGGTCTCCTCTGTAAAGTGGGTGGAAGAAGAAAACTGACTTCTGGGGCAATGCTGAGAAGTTCAAAGCCGGGTTCAGGGCTGATTCTCCTCCACAGGAGGGAAGGAGCTGGATCGCGTTCCCTGTGTGTCCCATCCCGGCACCTTGCACAGGGCCAGGCACAAAGGGGTCGGTGGAGAAGGGAGCTTCCGAGACCAGTTCACAAAATCCGAGCTCTGGTCTCCGTTTAGTCTTAGACTGACTGCCACAGCACCGCTCATCACTGGAGGCTCTGACACTCCCCTCCCTGCGTTGTTCAGAGCTGAAAATGTGATCCCCTCTTACTTATAAATAAGAGACTTCGGGGGCGCCTGGGTGGCTCAGTGGGTTAAAGCCTCTGCCTTCGGCTCAGGTCATGATCTCAGGGTCCTGGGATCGAGCCGTTTGTCAGGCTCTCTGCTCAGCGGGGAGCCGGCTTCCTCCTCTCTCTCTGCCTGCCTCTCTGCCTACTTGTGATCTCTGTCTAATAAATAAATAAAAAATCTTAAAAAAAAAGAGAGAGAGAGAGACTTTGTGGTGCCTCCTGCTGCATCCCCAGGATCTGGCACAGTTTCTGGTGCATAGTAGATGCTCAATAAAAAAAAAAACTGGAGTTAAAGATTAAACCTGGTTCTTCTAGACCAGGGCGTGGCTGACAACGGCCAAACCCAGCCCAACAGCACTTAAAAAATGTAAATACCCAGCCGAGAGGAGGTTTATATTTTTTAAGTGGTTGGAAAAAGACCAAAGGAACAATAGCCCATGACACCTGAAAATTACATGAAATTCACATTCTGTGTCCATAAATAAAGTTTTATTGGAACCCAGACACGTTCACTTATAGTCTGCAGCGGCTTTCCGGCTAGAGCAGACATGAGTAGTTGCAAGGGACCTTATGGTCCAAGCAACCGGCAATAGTCCCTCCCTGGCCCTTTAAGACAAAGTTGGTTCACCAAGCCCCCACCCCCCCACCCCCCACCCAGGACAATGGGTCCCAATCCGGACTGCACACTGGAGTCACCTGGGGAGCTTGAAAAATCTCATGCCCAGGGTCTAGTCTTGAATTCTGACTGGTCCACAAGGCCGCCCAGACCTGGGTGCGTTGTTGGAGAGCCCTCAGAAGGTTCTGATGGGCGGCCAGGGCTGAGAACACTGCTTTAGGGGCTGGCTATTAATTATGACTCCTCCTTTTTGCTGCCATTTTGGCCTGGAGCGTGTGCAGAGCATCAGAGCCCTGGGGAGACAAGCGCCAGCTCCCCCAGGAGAGCCTGAGGCTAAGCTTGCAGACTCAGGCTGGCGTGGGGGGCAGGAGGGGGCAGAAATGGGTAAAGTGCACAGGTAAGGTGGTCCAGGCCTGTCTACCGTTCCATACCCCTCAGCTCCAGCCAGGGTGGGCTTGAGAGGATGGGGCACTGGGGTGAGTCTCCTTTACTGGCCAACGGCCATCTTTGTGGGTCTCGGGGTGCATGCTGGCCGCCTGGGCCCCATCCCCTCTAGCAGCATTGGAGGTGGCTCTCAGGTGCCGGGTCCTGCTCTGCTTGTTGTGTGCCCAACACCTTGTACAGTCCTACGAGGCCAGGAACATTTTGCCTTTTGCTGAACAGAGATGGCAACCCCTCTGAGGCTTGGGGAAGTTCAGTAAGGTGCTCAAAACCGCCCGGTGACTACGTGGGGCAGAATTTGAACTCAGACCCAGTGCACTGTGTTGCAACAGGAGAAAAAATGCAGCACTTCTCTGTTACGGAGCCCAGGCAAGCTCTAGAGCCTGTGGCGGCAACGTCCTGTGGCTTCTTTCTCGAAAATCTTTTATTTTTGGCCTGAGACAGCTAATGCTCGGCCAACGTATCCAAGGAAACCGGGATGCTAGGAGCAAGCTGTACCCACTCTCCATGCTAAAACCATCAGACGGCTAATTCGGGCTTCTCTAGTTATTTATTTATTTTTAGACCCCTGTGGATCGTTTTACACCCTCTCCCCACAAATGCGACCGTGTGACACACGTGTCCAAGGCACACGACGATCGGCCTGTTCTTTTCTGGGGGAGGTTAGCTCTCTGCTTCTCGTTTGCAAGCTTCCCAAGGGAGGCGCGATCTGGCGTTGGTCTCCACCCATCCCCCCCACCCTCTTCTTGGCCCACAGGGCAGATCCGGAACTTCAAACCCCTTCCCACCCCCCGGGGTCTGGCTCTTGATCAAGGTGGCTAAGTGTTGTCACTATGGGCGTCTGAGGCCATGAAACTGTGGTGGGGTCTGTCCCCATGCGTAGCAGGTGTCTGCCTACCAGATGCCAGCAGCCATGTCCCCTTGTTGGGACACTCCAGAGTGCCCCCAGACTTCGCCACGTATCTGCTCCAGATAGGATTGCCTGACGAAATACAGGACCCCAGTTATGTTTGGATTTCAGGCGAATGATGCATTATTTTTAGCGTGAGTGCGTCCATTTGATGTTTAGGACACACTTCTATTAAAAAGTTATTTGTTCACTTTTAACTGGCTGTGCTGTATTTTTATCCAGTAACTCGGCCAAATTGGGGGCGAAATCAGCTCAGGTTGGGAACCACCACTCTGGAGCCTGGGTTCGTGACCCCCGACACCTGTTTCCTCACCTGGACAATGTGTAGATGAACAGTGCAGACCTTGTCAGGGTGTTTGGGTGCTAAGGGAGCAGAGGCAGGCAGAGTGGTGGCACGGGAGGGCGGAGTCACCCAGCCAATGTCCACTGCTATTCTTCTAGACATGGTAGGGGCTTCATGATGCCAGCTTCCGAACTTTCTTCTGTTCTCTGCCCTGGTCTCCCCTGGGTGACTCTTTAACCAAGGAAACACACAAGGGTGAACGCACCCCCGGGGATGGGCAGGAGGGGCCGGGCCTCGCAACGGACATGCATCTTTAGAAGAGATCGCCCTCTCCCGGGGGGTCAGCGCACATCACACAGTGTGGGTCCTTCCTGGGTCTGGCCCTGCGCTGAGTGCCAGGGGCCAGTGGAGCCCAGACACAGACACACTCCCTGCCTTCCAGGAGCTGGGGTGGTGTGGGGGCAGTGCAGGAGGACCGTGACGAAGGCTCCACCTCCTCACTTCCTTGATCCGTGAGTCTGGGGTCCCCCTGATACCTCCTCCTGTCCCTAACCCCCACATCCCATCTGTTTTAAAAAGCAGCTTTATGGAGGGGTTGACATACATGAAATGACACGCACATATTTAAAACGTACAGTTTGATCAGTTTTGACCTTTGCGCACCCGCATGAAACCCTCGTCACAATCATGATGCTGGACGCTCCGTCCCCCCAGAAGCTTCCCCGTGCCCCCTGGTAACCTCTCTGCTGCCCCCACCCCCCAGGCAGCCACTGATCTGCTTCTGTCACTATAGATTACTTTGCATTTTCTAGAGTTTTGTATAAATGGAATCATACAGTATGTGCTTTTTTTGGTCTTGCTTTTTTCACTCAACATAATTATTTTGAGATTTGTGCATGTTGTTGTGAGTAGCAATAGTTGACTGCTTTTTATTTCTGGGCAGCTCTCCTCCTTGTGATGGTGCCCTGCTCAGTGATCAGCTCACCTGTTAGTAAAGCTTTTTTTCCCTTTTTTAACAAAGTGATTATTTATTGAGGTATAACATACATACAGAAAAGTGCACAAATTGTACATGGCAAGTGAATTTTCACCAGGTGAACACACTAGCCCCCAGGACGAGAAACAGGATGTGACCAGCACCTCAGAAACCCCTGTGCCCTCTCAGGTGCCCTCCCCTTCAGGGAGAGCCCCCAGCCTGTTTTCTAACTCAGAGATCATGCTGGTGGCTCTGGAACTTGAGCTGAATGGATCTTACGACACGTCCTGTTTGTGTGTCCAGCTTCCTCACTCAACACTGCGATGACAACACTCACTTCTGTTCTTGGGTGTGTCGTACCTTGCTCCTTCACGGGGGGGTGGCATTCCGTTGTGCGGACGCACGCTGGTGTTTACCCATCTCCTGTCCGGGGACATCTGCGCTGTTCCCGGCATTTGGCCATTATGGCCATGCTTTCACGGACTCTCGCGCGTGTACGAGATCCTTTCCTCTCTTCTTGTGTCCATCCTTCTTTTCCTGCTTCATCCCTCTTTCCTCCCTTCCCGCCCTTCCTCTCCCCTCCCTCTCTCCCTCCCTCCCTTCCTTCTTTCCTTCTTCCTTCTTTCCTTCCTTCCTGTCTCCTACTAGGCCATAACCTCTTTCTTACCTTTGTAACTTGGTGCCAAGAACCAGAGACTCCAGCCCTCAACCAAGCTGCTGGGAAGGGGCAGCTTCTTTCCATGCGACAGGAGAGCATTAAGTGTGAAGAGCTCCAGCCCTCTACTGTCCTTTGCTGGGAATCCTGGAGGCATGTCCTGGCCAAGTGCAGGCCAAGGACAGGCAAAATGAAGGGACCCTTCAATTTAGGGGCAGCAAAATGGTGTGGAAATCTGGGGTTACAAAGAAGGACCTTGGGACTTAGTTCTTATCTTTGCCAAACAGGCTTTGTGGATTTGTTTTTGGGGCGCCCCCAGGGTGTGCTGTTCGGGCCTTTCCCGCAGAGGCTAAGGGTATGCGCGGCTCTCCGCTCTGGATCTTGTCCGTGAGGCCCAGCGGTAGGATTGCCAGATAAAATAAAGGATGCCTAGTTAAATTTGAATTTCAGGTAAACAATGGAGATTTTCTTAGTATAAATATATCCCCAATATTACATAAGACATACTTATCCTAAAGCATGCTTCGTGGTTTAACTGAGACCCAGATTTGACTGGGAATCCTGCATTTTCCTCTCTGTATCTAGCAGCTCTATCTAGCAGAACTGAGTCGGAGGAACGAATTAATGAATTTCTTTTAATTTTTGGTCATTGTCGACCAAATTACCATAAACTTAGCCGCTGAAAACAACACACACTCGGTGGCACCTGAGTGGCTCAGTAAGTTGGGCATCTGACTCTCGGCTTTGGCTTAGGTTGTGATCTCAGGGTCATGGGCTCAGCCCCCCACGTCACTCAGTGGGAGTCCGGTTAAGACTCGCTCCATCTCAGGGCGCCTGGGGGGCTCCGTCGGTGAAGCGTCTGCTTTTGGGTTGGATCATGATTCCGGGGTCCTGGGATCAAGCCCCACATCAGGCTTCTTGCTCAGCGGGGCACCTGCTTCTCCCTCTCCCTTTGCCTCTCCCCCTGCTTGTGCTCTGTCTCTCTCAATCTCTCTCTGTCAAATAAATAAATAAAATCTTAAAAAAACAAGCTCTCTCCCTCTCTCTATCCCTCTCCACCTCTCCCCCCATGCATGCATGTATGCACTCTCTTTCTGAAATAAATAATCTTAAACACACACACACACACACACACACACACACACACACACACATTCAGTAGCTCACAGTGTCTGTGGGTCAGGAGTTTGAGCATGGCTCAGCTGGCCAGTGTGGGCTGGGGCTGCGGTCTCATCTGAAATCAAGGTTCGGGGCTGGAAAAGAATGAGCTCCTGAGTTTCTTCGGGCTGTTGGTCGAATCGATAAGCTTGGAGCTGTGGGACTTTGGGCTGTTCCCTTCTTTAAAGACAGTGGGAAGAGCAGGAGTCTAGAGCCGCAGGACCGGGCCTGACCACAGAAGGCAAGCAGGGGAATGATGGCCATCAGCATGGCCCCACCCACAAAGAATCACAGGAGTGACATCCCATCCCTTTGACCGTCCCCAGAGGCATGGCCGGCTCAGTAACGATGCCTCCATACTGGAGAGAAAGTGCAGCAACTATGAAGAAGGGTGTGACTCCTATCCGGGGATGGAGAGAGGTGCCCAGGACTTATCTTTAAGTACAGAAGGCAAGTTGTACATTTTTCAAAATGAAAATAGCTAAATCATTTTTTACATCTCTACTCGCCCCCAATTATAAAAGCAATACATGCTCATGGGAAAAAAATAGAGAAAACAGAAAATTATAAGGAGAAAGAAAGTGGAAAGTATCCAGAATCTGACTGCCCAGAAACACTACTTTTAACATTTTGATGCCTTTTCTTCTAGCCTCATTTCTATGCATATTTGCACACATGGGGATATATATACACACACACACATATATATGTATATATAAAATACACACACACATATTTCAATATATTGAAGCAAAAATAGACTCACACTAGGAACGCTGTTTAGCGGTTTGCCTTTCTCCACGTAGCTGTCGTGCCTTCCATGCTAATGAACATAGATCTATCCTCATCGTTCCTGGTGGCATCCACACTAGTCGCCTCCTTCCCTGTTTGAGCAATCCCCTGGGGATGGACGCCGAAGTTGTTGCTGGGTTTCATCCCTAGTACGTGATGCTGCGGAGAACATCTCTGCACATCGCCCGTTGTGTAACCATCTGATTCTTGTCTAGAGGATTGCTGCCTCCAAGGGGGTACCTACCCAAGAGGCAGTGCCTCACGGGGCTGTGATGGCTGGCCCTGGATTCAAGGGCATGAGGGCAAATCCGTCCTCTTCCCCTCACCAGCTGTTTTATCTGGGACATTTCCTTAACCTCTCCTGCCTCAGTCTGCTCATCTCTAAAATGGGAATTATAACCCACGTGCCTCCTGGGGCTTCTAGGAGGAGTCATGAGTTGGGAAGTGGGAGATTGTGATGACATAGTCAATGGCTAACACGTGCGTCTGCCTCGGCTAATGCTTGCACAGGCCCAGGAGCTGGGTATTGTCACCACGCTCCCTGCAGAGGAAGGTGAAATACACGGGCAGAGGAAAGAACTCTGTGAGTTGAGGAACGGGGTTCGAATCCCGACTCCACCTGCTCACAGACTGAATGAGGCCGTCGCGGGCAGTGAGGGGTATGGTGGGGAGGAGACAGTAAAGGAGCAATTACACAAATAGTATCAAACAATTGTAGATCTTGATACGACTGGGGAGGACAGAAGAGGATCTGAGAAAGGGTGGGCGGGGGCTTTAGGTTTGCAGGCCTGGGAGGACCTTCCCACGGACGAGACCTCTGAGCTGAGACCAGAGAGGAGTCCAGCAGTTCCCTTGGGAAAGGAGCTGAGTGCAAGGTGCATCCGGCCCAGGAAGGGCTTGAACTGGGCAGGACCTCAGTGAGTCTGAGGAGCCCGAAGGAGCCTGTTCTGGAGCCCAAGAAGGGGGAATCGTTTGCTCTAAGTGTCCCCACACTGCTGCAGAGGACAAAGAGGTCTGTAGCTTGAAGCCCAAGTTCCTGGGGCCGGGATGCCAACCCGGATGGTCCTGTGCCCAAGTCTATGCCCTGACTGAGGGCCATGGGCTGCCTTCACTCAGGCTTCTGAGGATTCAAGAGGAGCCAAAATCCTGATTTTTAGGGGAAAGTTCCTGATGTTTACATTTTGGCAACCAGTTAAGAAGTGAATTAAGGTAAGTGATATGGAGATATGAATACACGTGTGGGCCATGACTTAGTGTACCGTCCCCTGCTGAACCACTGTCCCCTTGTCTGGCAGTGTAGTCCACACTGACGGGAGAGGATCATCAGAATTGGGCATAGCGGACCCAAGGGGTCTGTGTCCGTCAGTCTCGGGCTGAGCTCCCGCTCATGAAATACGGCTCCTATCTCCTTGCTCCCTTCCACCTTGCTCAGTGACCTTGAGGAGGTTACCTTTCTAGAATCTTCTCTGCCTTTGCTCAGAAAACAACCAGTTCCTCCCTGGATGTGCCTTTTAATCTTTGCGCTGCACAGGGTATGCTTTGTGCATTAAAAATACAACGTGGTAACATTCAAGGGGCTCCCTTCCTGTCACTGGGCAATCCCTGTGGGAGGAATGCATCCCCTTGGCCTCCTGGCATTGGTGCCAGGGATCTGGGTGTGAGACCTGAAAACATTGTCTAAAAAGTCAAACTTGGGAAACCGCCTAAATGCCCTGTAATAGGAAACTGAGTGAGTGACAGCACAGCTGTACGGATGTACCAGGGAGCTATTCACAAGGGTGGGGCTAGAATAGCGCTCTGGCCCACTGTGGCCCACTGCTTGCTTTGCAAATAAAGTTTTATTGAAACACAGCCTTTTGTTTACATATTGTCTATGGCTGCTTTCAAGCTATAATGGCAGAGTTAAGTAGGTTCAAGAGAGACCAGATGGCCTGCAGAGCCCAAAATATTTATTTGAC
Organism: Mellivora capensis; assembly: GCA_004024625.1. Lineage (NCBI taxonomy): Eukaryota > Metazoa > Chordata > Mammalia > Carnivora > Mustelidae > Mellivora > Mellivora capensis. The sequence goes on along the minus strand of PISX010000215.1, from coordinate 281,486 downwards.
CCTTTTCAGAAGAATGTTGCTCCATCAACAAACACTGGGATAAAAGGCTCTCTCCAAGACTTACTGGCTCATGCAGACGGAAACACCGGAATGTGGGGAGGGGAGGCACAATAGTGTAAATAGGGTAGTTTCAGTTTTGTCAAGAACAATGAAAAGCAAAACTGGAGAAACATGCCCGCAGATGCATTTTATAGGTGCACAAACTCTACAAGGTTATACCCCAATCTTCTAAGACTGTTTCCTCTGGAATTTAAGAGATAATATACTTTATTGAGCATTAACTAGGTGCTAAACACTATGCTGAATACACAGGTTTCCTCACTTAATCTTACAACAAAAGGTAGGTGCTATTCGGAGGCCCCTTTACAAGTGGGAAGATGAAGGCACAGAGAGGTGAAGTCACTTGCCCAAGGTCACACAGCTTTCAAGTGGCGAAGCTGGGATTCAAGCGTGGGGAGACGGACAGCACTTCTTACTTCACAAATGTCTCTATTGTTGGGCAAGCATGACAAAGATAGAAACTTGCCTTGATTTGCACCATTAGCTGAGAGCCCCACTTGGAAGAACATGCTGGGAGGTAGGAGAGGGGCCTGACAGGTGATTTTTCAGGAAGGTCTTGAGCAGGATCCCAGACCTGCTCTAGTGATGGGTGAATGGGTGGGAAGCTGGAGAACGGGGAGCAGATCCTGAGCCCCCAGGGAGGAGGATCACCGCCTTTTAATTGGGGGCCTGCCAAGCTGAAGACACGTGTTTGTGGGGGAAGCTGGGAGCTCACGTGTTCTGCCCAGAAGGCACTGCGTTTCATGAGTGTTATCAAATGGTGACATTTTGGAATGCAAGTCGCGGGGTTGTTGTTAATACTGATTTAATGGTGCTAAAATGACTAAGCATGGCAGGCTTTTAAACAATGAGGTTCATAAAAGGTGTTAATAACCTCTTAAGTGCCTCAATAATATTCCCGCCTATCATAAACGCCCCAATTAGGCCTCTCCACTTCTCTTTACCCAAGGAATGAGTGAGGAGGTGGCTGGAAGGCCGGAAGGCTGGAAGGAGCCTTCTGGAACAGAGGGGAGCAGCGCCCATTTCCGAAAGATTAAACAGCAAGATTAAACAGCGGGAAATGTGCCCGCCCATTTGAGACGAGAGCCCACTTTAGGCTTTTCAAAAAGAGGAACGTGCGGGGCAACTGTAAGGACTTGGTAGAGGGGGCGCCTGTGTGGCCCCCGCGTCCGAGGGGCCGCTCAGAGCTGGGTCTGCAGGGGCTGCTCTCAGCCACAAAACCCACACAGCAGAGGTGGGGCTTCCGGGCCCAGCCCCCAGGCTGCTACCTTCTCCCCGAATCAGAGAGGGAGCTTCCATTCCTCTGTGTGCACCAGCGCGAAATGCAAATGCCTGGCCCCTTGTTGGGAAGTTGAGAATTCCGAGATGGCTGGAGCATGGCCTTGAACCTGGTGCTGGGCCTCTCTGAGCCGCCCTGTGTGAGGGCGTGGGCTGCCCCCCCATGAGGCTGCCCCCTCTGTGTCCTTCGCTTCCATGTCTGTAAGATGGATTCAGACATGTATGTGACTTAAGAATTTCTAGTAAACACTCGAGAAAAAGCAGAAACAGGTGATATTAATTTTAATAATGTATTTAAAAGTTATGTTTGACGGAATATTTCCAAAATACCATCATTCTGGCATGTAATCAAATAAAAAAATTACCATGGAGATATTTTACCTTTTGTTTTTCATGTAACTTCGTGTAGAACAGCACGTGCCTGACACGTATGACGCATCTCCCTTAGGACCACCCACGGGCTTGACAGCCGCACGCGGCGAGTAGCTGTCATCTTGGACAACGCACGTCACGTAAACACAGGGTCTACGACTTGCAGGCGCTCGTTAACTTCGGAGTCCTGTTCGCTTCTTCCTGTGTCTCGCTTTTCTCGGTTACCAAGCAGTCCTCCTGCAACACGAGCCCGGCAGGGCCGTTTCCAGCTCCCTGATGTGCGACGCACGGGGCGTGGCCCCGTGTCCGGGAGTCCGTCCACCACTGCCCTCGGGCTGGAACTGCTGCCTGGCCGCGTGCCAGCTGGGTGACCTCAGGCCAGTCTCTAGCTCAGTGAGTGGAGGCTGTCTACCAGCTGCACCGCTTCATGGAGGAAGGATATGGCACGGTATGCAGTCAGTGCTCAGTAAAGGTCGCCTACTGTGGTTTGACATCTGTGTTTTCTTCTCTCTATACCCCTTCTTCTCTCTCTTTTCTTCTCTCTCTGCCCCCTTCTGTGAATGCCCCAGACTCCCCATCTGCAAGTGGAGGTAATGAAAGTGTTCTAACCTGGCAGTTAGGCCTCTTGGGAAGTGTCATTATCCCTCTTGTATTTTCAGCTTCGAGAATTATCCCTAGTATGCAGTAGGCACTTCATAAGTGTTAGTTAAATAACTTAACCAATGAGTGCATACACGAAGGCCCCAAGAAGGGGGGCACTCTGCTGTTGTTTGTGGTTTGAAGTTACAGTTGGAGCCCTGCTTGGGTGAGGCCCATCTTGGGAGTGGTGCAGGTGTGGGACTCTGAGCGGGGACTTTGAAGCCCCTCATGCCTTTGTCTGATGGGCTCATGGTCTCTTCTCTGTGAAGTCCCTTCTGGCCAATTACCAAAGCCCAATGCATCTCAGGGTCTCCCCCAAGCTACTCCGAGAGGGCGTACCCTTTCCAGAGCTGGGCTGTGGGTAGACCTGTGGGCCCATCCAGTCCTGGCTCTCACAGGCTCTGAACACAAGGGGCTGTGGGTGGGGCCTGCAGCCTGGCCTGGGAGTGATCCCAGCACGGAGACCTGCAGGACCCCCTCCCCTGATCCAGGCCTGTTTACTCCTGATGCATCTAGATTTCCGGACGGCAGTCATTCCAGCAATACTGCACTTTTATAATCATTGAAGGCAAAGACAAAAAGGCACTGCTTCCCTCCCGCCCTCCCTCTCAAGGTCTGTAAGGATGAAGCAGACCACTGACCTCATTGGGGCCCACCGTACAGCCAGAGGGAGGAGGTCCCAGAAGAGGATAGGGGCTCTCCCCTCCCCAGCTTCCCAAGAAAGGAAATAAACTTGTAAATGTGGGAAACACATGGTCGGCCCGCGTTCCGCCTGCCGTGCTCATTGGTACTTCATTGTCATGGCTTTTGTCGCCACTCATACAATTACCCAACCTTTTAATTTTTTAGACAACTTACTTAAGGATTTTTTATATAGCATGAAAAAATCATTTTCATGAGGGAGAATTTCAATGAAAGTAACAGGAGTAATATAAGGCAAAGTATCTATATGATACAATATATAATGTAAAATATATTATAATACATATTCTATATAATTATTTAAATCTATGTAAGTATGTAATATATAATGTAACACATAATTATATATAATTTGTAATATGATATACATAATTATATACAAGGTTATATTAAAATTATTTATATATAATGCAGTATGATGTAATCCCATCAACCAGCTTCAAAAAATCTCAACTCATGGCCAATCTCACTTCTTCTATATCTCCATTCCCTGCCCCCTCTCCAGATTATTTGGAAGCAAATCCTAGACATCATGTCATTTCATCCATAAATATTTCAGTATTTGTCTCTAAAGGGTTCAGCTTACTTTTAAAACTGAGTTTATCTTAAAAGTGAACTCTGTATCACTATGTTAAAAGGAAAATCTGGGTCACTTTCTATAAAGAAGGAAAAATAAACACAAAGAGAACAAAATGGTGTTATTGACTTCCAGGCGGGCGCTTGCCTGCTCTCTTGGCTCAAAAGGGGGACTAGCGAGTGCTGCTGGTGGGGGTGGGGGGGGCATTAAGGACAAGCTAGCCCCCAGCGGAGACTTTCTCCATGACAGATGTCCCTGGAAAGGTCAAAAGAGGATGCAAAGGGAAAAACCTTCTCTGTGCAGCTTATTAGTTGCTGCTGGGTCCAAGGACCCCTCATTGCTTCACACCTGCCCAGACCCCTGTCCCGGGTGACACAGGACACACCTAGATGTCATTGTCTCTGCATCGGACAAGCAGAGAGGGGGATGCCATCGGACAAGCAGAGACGGGGATGTTGGGAGATGCTGGTACGGAGGTGGGCCTGGGCCACGCAGGAGCCCCACCCACGTCCCGACCCTGCTGGGTGCCTCCCTGAACATGGGACTTGGATGTGGGAGAAACTCTCAGGCCTCAGTTTCTTTGCCAGTGGGATGGGGGCAAGAACAGCTTACACCATACGTGGCTGTTGTGAGGCTCAAGTAAGATATTTTAGGTACAGTATCTAGAGCAGCGATGGACTGAGCAAAATCTCTTACTTTCTTGTTGTCATTGTAGCTAATCTTGTTAGTATTAGCAGCTAAATAACCAGCCTGATCAACTCCTCGGTGCGCCCCTGAGCAGTGGGCCTTGGACTTTCTCTTCTCTCTCCTTTCCTGGTGGGGGTGGAGGTTCACTGGTGGAGAACCTTGCCACTGGCCCCCCAGACATTTGGGTCCCCGGTTCCTGAAACTGCGCACCACATCTGGGGCTCTCCCGCACCCCGGGGCCCAGCCCCCCAAACCCATGAGTCACTTCTGCCTACTGGGGAGAACCTACCAGCCCAGAAAAAAAATCCAGACTCCCATGGGCGTCCCCAGCTGCCTGCTCCTGACATGAGCAGCGCCACCCCCTCCCCCATCCCCGCCAGACAGTTGGGCAGACTGCCAGGTCTGTGACTCACACCCGGGAGGGCAGCAGACAGCCCCCGCCGGGCTGGGCCGAGTGCGGGCGCTGCTTTCTCTCCCCTCTCCTCGCTGGGTTGTTTTGCTCTGGGCTGCAAATTCATTTTTAGATCCCGGCCTCCGCCTTCCCCCATCTCTTGCTTCTATTCTTAGAAAGCAAACTGGGATGTGCTCGGGCTTCGCAGTGAAGTCAGACAGAAGTTTGCCCACGTGCTCCGGCCGCCTGAGACATGGAATTAATTAAAAGGAGGCTTGGAGCGGCAGGTTCATTGGCCGGAAGCGCAGCTGGCTCGGCCTGACTCCGAGGGGATGGATGGCTGCTCTGGTGGTCACCTGGGTCCCTGGTGCCCCGCAGGGTGAGGCGCCCGGGGATGGGGCTGCCCTGCCTGGACCGGCTGGGGCGGCTGTGTGTTTTGGTTAAATAGGAACGCTTCCAGCATGCGGGGCTCCCGAGAGATTGGAATTAGATAAATAAATTCTAAAGGCTTTGAGAGGTCAATCGCCTTCAGGAGCCCAAGGAGCTGAAATGTGCTTTGTTGGCCAGAAGAAGCCTTCTTCAATGTCAGGCCTACAGCGAGAGGTGAGGGTAGGGAGGCAGCAAGAAATGTAGCAGGTGGGGGGAGGACTGGGGGCTCGCTGGGGAGGTGTGGGTGAGCACCTGGCAGGATTCGCAGCCCAGGAAGAGGGTAAGTGTCCATGTGGGTTCAGAATCCTGGCTGTGCCACTCTCCAGTGGCTGTGTGACCTTGGGCAGGTCACTCAACCTCTCTGTGCCTCCATTTCCTTACCTGGAAAATTAGAACATTGATCACAGCAGTACTCCTCTCTAAGTTAAGACAAAATGCTCCAGCAGCACTTGGCACAAAGTAATGATTATTAATTCATCTGAATTTATTATTATAAAGGAGGCAGAAAAGTGAGGCAAGGGCTCCAGTGCAAACAAATGGCTCCTTCATTCCTCTTGGCCCAGGAAGTGTCAGTTGGGGGAGGAGAGGTGGTCCTCCCAGGAGGGCAGAGAAGCAGGTGAGACAAAGCAGAGAGGTCCTGTCTAGGGCACTCTTCCATGACTCAGGAGAGACATCGTCTGAGAGCTCAGATGCCTCCTTCTCCAGGAAGCCTTCCCTGACCACCAGCAACTTCAGCTGCCCTCTTCTAACTTCCTGCCACCCTTGGCTCCCGCTTAGCAAATCACACTGTATGATGATGTCTCTTGTTTTATGTTTTCTTACTCAAAACAGTTTCATAAGCATTTTTGCAAAGATTCTCATTATAAAAAAAAAATTTTTTTAAATCCAGAAGCATGGGGGTAAAATGAGGAGGTCTCACCCCACTTAACCCTGTGCCCCTCCCTCTACAGTCTGCTGTGTGTCCTTCCCGACCTGCAGGAGGGAGATGGTAAGCGTGTGCATGTGCTACATTGCTTCGTCTGTAGATGTGATTGTAATGTGCACATACACGCACATTTAGCAAAGCAAGTGAGCTTCAAGACAATGTCTTGGCATCTCTCCCCCGCACTGCTAATCTAATTATTCTCTTATTTTTAATTTTTATAAATATTTTCCTGCAACCTATGATACAGACACATGGAAAAGAAAAGTCGTGCACCAGGATTGAAAGTGCCTGTCCTTGGACCGTAGCCCCAGCCCCGCTGGGGCTCTCCGCCCTTCTCCCCCTCGACCTCGCAGAGATTGTCGGCACACACAAACGTGGGTTCAATCTCTGGCCTCTTTCCTTGCCACATCCGTGCTGGGACATACCACACACAATGCTCTGCCCTCGCTTGCCCCACTGAAACCTGCACCTCGGAAGATCAGCCATCACCGACCACATAGCTGTCTCCTCCCTTCTGCTGGATGCATACTATTCCGCGGTACCCACGGGCCAAGAGCTATTCAGGCCCCAGGGATGGGCTTGGAGATTTTAACACACATCCCTAAATTCTCTGCCGTGGCTCCCACAAAGAGGCGAGGTGTCTGTTCTCTTGAATGTGTGTGTTCTTAGGACTGTTTCTGCCAACGGCATTTGGCCAGAGTGATGTTACCTGACCTGGCAGGGACTCGGGCTCCAGTTCTCCCAGACTTCCTGTCCACACCGTGCTCCCTGTGGCTCCAGGAGTCCAGAAAAGTGGTTGGACCCTCTGTCCCACTGCCATGTGCTGGTTCTCCAGCATTCTTCCCGCTGGGGCAAGAGAGTCCCCTTTGCTGATGCACCCCTGTGGGGGGGAGCTTAGGGCTCTGCCAAGACTGGATCCCACCAGGGTTGGTTGTGGTTTGGTCTGGGACTGTTGAAAATAAGACGGGACATCCTCTCCGCCTCTCCTCCCACCTCCCCTGGCTGCCAAGAGAATGGCCCAGAGCCAGGGGCCCAAATGGGCTCCACAGAGCTTGTGGGCATCCCTGGGAGGGAACCACCGCCCGAGCTGAGACCCCCTGAGCCGCATCAACGTCAGGTGGGAGCCCTGGGCTGCTGTGTGCGGGTACGAGTGGGGGGCTGCTCCCCAAGATGGGGGTGAGGGGAGAGGAGGAGGAGACAGGTGTTCTGCGGTAGGGAAGGCCGGGTCCCTGCCAGTAGGCGGGCTCTAGGGTGAAGAGGCAGCCCCAGGAGACAGATGGCTGGAGCTGCCGCCATCTCTTCTTTAAGTACTTTTTAATTGAGGTCTAACAAACCTAGAGTAGACTTAATTAATTTTATTTGCACAGTTTGATGAATTTTTATGTGTGTGCGCACCACGTAAGCATGTCTCAGACCCCAGAAGACCTCGTGCCCATTTCCAGCCAGTGGCCCCTCCCCAGATAACCATGGTCCTACCGGATCACCATGGGTCAGTTTTGCCTGTTCTCAAACTTCGTATGCAGGTCTGTGCACGCTGCCCGGGGTCCTGTTCTGGGTCCGGCTTCTCGTTTCTGAGATTTATCCCCGGGCTTGCCTGCAGCATTGCCTCTCTCTTTCCATTGTTCTGCTGCGCTGCTTCTGGGGGGTTGGTGGTCCCTGCCTAGGGGACATTGGGCAACCTCCAGAGACATTTCCGATCATCAGGACTGGGTGGGTGGCACTGGCATCTAGTGGGCAGGGGTTGGGAACACTGCTCACACCCTCCAGAGCCCAGGACGGCCCCCAGTGGAGAATGACCCGGCCCAGTACCAGCAGCACCGAAGCCAAGAAGCTCTTATCTGCAGCATTTCCCTGTGAACAGACGACGATGTGTTCATCCCACCTGCTGCCGAGGGGCATGGGGGCCATGTCCGGCTGTCACGTGGGGTGTGCCGTGAGTACCTCACACGCACCTCTGGGCGCATCCGTGTGCCGTTCTCTCGAGCACATTCCTGGGATTGGATGCTTGGCTGGACAGCATGGAGCTTCAACACATCCTGCTGCCCCATCCTCCCAGGGGCCTGGACCGGCTACACTCAGTGCTCGGAGGCGGGTCTGGCTACTCCACACTTTGTCAGCACTTGCTATTGTCTATCTTTTTAATTTCAGCCACATGCATGGGTAATGCCATAGGTACCTTTCAGATGTGCAAGTTTCTTGTCCCAGAGCCCTGAGTCCTGACAGGGGGCTGTGGATGTGTGTCATCTTTGACTGCCCAGAGTCTGGCCCTTCCCTTATCTTGGAGAGGCCCCCACATTAGAAATCTTGGTGGGAGGCAGATTGCTCCTCCCACTTTCATGCTCTACAGACAAGATCCTTACTTCCCTAGCCTCCCCGGTGGCTGCATTGTGGTTATTGACTTTTCATAGGATTGTGCTGGGGTGAAGCCCAATATTGGCTCCATCTTACAGATGACAAGACTGAGGCTCGGTAGGGTGAAGCTGTCTGCTCAGAGTCACATATTGGCAGGTGGTAGAAGTGGCCAGTGGACCCAGGACTTTCTGGCTCCAAAGCCTGAGCTGGAGATGTTAGGCCTGGAGGCCTCTTGGTAGCTCTTGTCAGCCTCCCCTCTGGGGATCCTAGGGACTGACCTAGATCTGTGTCTCCGACTCCAACACAGCACAGCTTATTAGGCGATAAGGTTGCTTCTGATCTTAGGTCATCCTCAAAGCCTTTGGTCATGACTGTGGTCAAGGTCACCAAGATGACTTTGGTCTCTCACCCTCTATCATATTGGAAAAGGTCAAGGGTTATCTAGAGCCCCATAGACTGTAAGTCTTGAGGTTAGGCCCTAAGTCTGTCTTCCCCAGGGAGCAGGCACAGAGTGGTTGCTCAATAAAGTTTTGTTTTGAGCAAATGAAGGAAAGAATCAGTTAGCAACCTGCATAGAAATAGAAACCCTGAACAAGACCCAAGTGAAAAAAGAGACTTGGTATCTGACATCATGGGAAGCTGAGAAGGAGGGCTTCAGGCATGTTGTGATCAAGGCTCTGCCTCCATTATGCTGCAAGGTTCTTGGATTTGCCCTCCTCCATATGTTGGCTTTGTTTGTAGGCTCCCCTTACACCCAGGATGCTGTCAGTGAACCAACTCTGGGCAAGGGGGATGGGATGACATTGACTACCTTGCTAGGCTAATTACTGTATCGAAGGGAGTCAGCTTTCCCCCAAAACAGAGGTGCCTGGGAACGGTAGATACCTGAACAGAATTAAGGTATTATTGGGAAAGAGGAGAGGGGCAGTGGTAATTTGTTGGCAGCTGATAACACCCACTGTGTTACTCTTTACATTACGTCTCTTGTTAACTTGGAAGAATAAAACCAACATTCATGCATTCAATTGAGGGCCTGTGTTAGTTATCTGGCGTTATGTAGCAAGCTTTGTGGCTCGAAACCACAGACATTTCCATGGGGCTTTTCCTGGGGACTTTCTTGTGTCCATTTGCCAAAAGGCCAGCTTTCTGCTCTCTCAGGAAAGCTCTGAGGAAATTCGATAAGGAAGTGCCGTCATGGGCCTGGTGGTTTACACGCTGATCCCCCCCGGCCCCCTGCCCTGAGGGGGTGCACGGTTATCGTCCCTGAAGGGACTGGGACACAGGCCAGGTGGTCCACCCAGAGTCTTTGGGCTGTGTGACGCCAAACACACGTCCTCTCCCCAACATCTCTTCCTCCACGGGGAAGGTCTCTGTTTAGGGGGAAATACCCTAGAAGAATTGAATTCTGCTCAAAGTAGCCATGTCGTATCTGGACTTCTGGGCGTGAGGGGACAGGTGGCACACAAACCCCTCTTTTGCCGGAACAGTGTGGGTGACGGCCACTGTCTCTGTGGGACTAGCGCTGTCCTTGGTGGGATGGCCAGTCGGTCCTGAGTCGTCTCATCTAGTCCCCACATCAGGGGTTGCTGAGGAAGGGCTTTCGAGAACCCCCCACCAGAGGGGAGGTGTCTGAGTCCCAGAGATGTCCAGCAGGTTGCCCACAGCTTCGCCGCTGCCAAGTGGCCCAGTCAGGGCGTCTGTCCAGGTCACCTCGGATCCGGGCCCCAGGCAAGCTCCCGATGGCTGCCCCATAAGCAGGTCAGTGGCCACGGAGACCGCAGCACGCGGTCCTTCATCCCAAGGCCATGGCAGATGCCCGCGGAGAGCCTCAGCCTGATGCCGATGTGGCCGGTGGGGAGCGGCGGCTGTCAGCTTGCGCCCGCGCTCCATCAGCTCTCAGGAATGAGAGAAAGGTTGCCTTCCTAAACCACATCTATATTAATCATGTGACTGACAGGCCAGAGGGGGAAATTATACATCTTTCCTTCAGGGGTTTCATTCATCGCCCGTGATCTATTTCGTCTTGGCAGAAGGCAGGGGTTCCCAGCTCACGCAGAGAGGCGGGCGTGCTGCGGCTGGACTGGACTTCTGGAACTCTCGTGCTCTCTGAACGGGGCCGGAGGGAGCATGGCCAGACACCACAGGGCCGTGATGCATGCATGGGGAGGCCAGGCTGCCCTTATGCCTTCATCCTGTCCTGCAGACCCCGATGACCACCTCCTCCAGACCCAGCCCTGCCCTCTTTCCTGAGCGCTGGACAAGCCCGGTCCCCTGGGATCTTCTGTTAATGAAAATGCTCTTTCCCCTCTAAAGCTGTAGCTACCGGCCACCCGAGGCTGCTGAGTGCTTGCAACAGAGCATCTGAGAACCGAATTTTCACTTTTATATATATTGTTACGTAATCTACATGAAACCGGACACAGCTGCCCGCCCAAGTGGCTACTGTGTTGGAGAGCCGTGCTCTAGACCTTTGTTTTCAACTTTCTTGCTTTTGGCCCAAAGGCAAGGGTACACAGAATGGGATTTATTAGGGAAGCACTCCTGGGAGGGGGCAAGCGAGGAAAGACACGCAGCGGGGAGTGAAGGTGTGCTCCCAGCAGAGGTCCTGCTCTGCCTGATCCCAGGGTAAACCGCGCTTCTGAACCTGTCCTGTTGGAGCGTGTCCCGGGGCCCGGACAGTGACCCCGCCCCCCCCCCCCCCCCACGGGAACTGGAGCCATTTTATGTCCTGAACAAAACACCACCTGGGGTGGAGGTCAGTGCACAGGCTCCCCAAGAAATAAGCTCAGGGTCCGTTGGGTTTTCTCAGAGAAGGAGGCCCCGGTTAGAATGCAGATAACCAGACCCTCCGCAGAACTGCAGGTTAGACCCGGTCATTGGAGGGCGCTGACTCCAAAGGGCCACCAGGCAGAATCAGGTTAAACCTCTGTCTGTCCAAGAGGGCAAGGGTGCTGGCTGTACGCTCTTCTCTCTCCTCTCTGCATCCCTATCCTGGGGGGCAAAGCCTGTTGGGCAAGATGTAGGAGGAGATAAGGCCCAAGGTCGGAAAGAGCCATGAAGGGAAGACCCACTTAAGTGTGCCGAGTCTCCATCTGCAGCAAACCCAGGGCAAGGGAGGGGGCGAAGCTTCACGGGAAAGCAAGGCCAGAGTTTTGACTATTACGTGGGTCCTGATGCTTGAATTATAGGCGGCAGGATCTTGTATCTGGTCACGTAAGAGGATCAGAGAGTCACGGGGGTCTGTCCAAGTTTTCATCCAGGGTGAAAAATGGCACCACTGAATCAATTTTCACAGGGAATGGGTGACAAAAATAATACAATTTATGAGTACATCTCGAGCTGCGCTTGTTCCCTGTGAAAGTTGCACAAAGAAACAAACCATCTCGGTACTGAGGGACTATGACAAAACCTTTAAAAAGGGTTTATGTGATTGTGGGTTGGAAAAGATGCCTCGGCTGGAGTGGCCAGGAAGAGCCCCTCTGAGGAGGTGACACTGGAGTGTTGGACTTTTGTGTTTGTGGGAAGATCCTGGGGGAGAAAGTGATCTAAGCAGAGGAAACAGTCTATGCAAAGGTCCTGAGGCAGGAGCAGGCTTGTGGTAGGAGAGAGTGAATTAGAGGAGGAGGGCCAAGTGGAGGTGCAGAGAGGCGTCGGAGCAGCTTGTCAGATAGGGTCAGAGGAGAGGATTTTGTTCAGTGTGATATGAAGCCTTTAAAGGGCTTTTAGTGGGAATTGGAGGTGGGGGATATTGATTCACACCTTTTAAAGGTCAGGGGCTGCTGTGTGGAGGATGACTGGGAGGCAAGCAGGAGTGGCTGCAGGGAGTCTGGTCTGTCGGAGGCAGGATAGAGCCCGGACTGTGGTGGTTGCAATGGAGGTGGTGAGACGTGGTCAGGCTTAGACCATAATTTGGGGGTGCAGCCACTAGGACTAGCTGATGGCTCCCAGGTACCACACAGAGGGGTAAGCATGGCAGTGAGGTCTGAGCCATGCAGCTCGGTGGATGTTGGTGCCATTTCCGAGATGGGCGAGATTGGGATAAAGCAGGTTATTCTGAGGAGGGGAGCCAAGAATTCTCTTCCGGCCGAGTCTTGTGCCCCCCACTAGCGCCTTGGGGTGGACAGCAGGGTGACTGAGAATTAAGGTTCTATTGTCCAGCAGTCTGGGCTTAGTTGTGTCATCTTTGGCCAGTCACTTAATTTTTTTGAGAAAAAGTTTTCTCAGCTATGAAATGGGGAAAAAAAAAACCCAGCATTTGCCTCACAGGCTTGTTACGGTAAAGGGAAGCTCTGGGTAGTGGGCCTGGCACAGAGTAGAGCACAAGAAATGAGAAAAATTCTTGGGAAATGTTTCTCTCTGACAATACTTTTCATCTCAGAGCCTATTTTATATGATAGTAATATAGCTGTGCCCTAATGGTTACTACTTGTGTGGTACATATTTTTGGTGTCCATTTGCTATCAGTCACCTCGGGCATATTGTGTTTCTTGAGGATAGTTTAGAGTTTCATCCTTCCCCCCCCCGCCCCTCCTCCAGTCCACTCCAATGGTCTCTGTCTTTTCTTTTTCTTTTTAAGTGGGCTTAATGCCCAGTGTGGAGCCCAACACGGGGTTCGCACTCAAGACCCTGAGATCAAGATCTGAGCCGAGATCAAGAGTCAGACATTCAACCGACTGAACCACCCACGGGCCTCTGATGGTCTCTGTCTTTTAAATTCAAGCGTGTATTACATTAGTATTTAGTGTAAGTAAGTACTGATAGAGTTAGATTTGGGATCACACATTTTATCATTTTTCTGTTCTATTTGCTTCCTCCATTTTTTAAAATTTGCTTTTGTCATTGTTTCTTTGCTTCTCCCTTTTTACTTTTTGATGTTGGGATTATCTGAAGTTTGTTTGTTTGTTTGTTTGAAGTTTTATTTATTTAAGTAATCTCTATACCCTACACAGGGCTCAAACTCATGACCCCAAGATCAAGAGTCACACCCACCCCTGACAACCAGCCAGGTGCCCCTGGATTTTCTGAAGTTGTTTTTTTTTTTTTTTTAATTAAAAAAAAAATTTCATTTCTTTTCAGTGTAACAGAATTCATAGTTTTACACCACACCCAGTGCTCCATGCAATGCGTGCCCTCCGTAATACCCACCACCTGGCTCCCCGAACCTCCCACCCCCCGCCCCTTCAAATTAGAATTCCATTTCAATTTTCCTGTTGATTTTTAAAGCTATACTTCTTTGCATTATTTTTTAAGTCTTATTTATTTATTTATTTATTTTTAGAGCTAGAGAGTGTGCAAGTGGGGAGAAGAGGGGCAGAGCAGAGAGAGAGAGAGAATCTTTTTCTTTTATTAAAGATTTTATTTATTTATTTGAGAGAGAGACAGTGAGAGAGAGCATGGAGGTGAGAAGGTCAGAGGGAGAAGCAGACTCCCAATGGAGCTGGGAGCCCTATGTGGGACTTGATCCTTGGACTCCAGGATCCTGACCTGAGCCGAAGATAGTTGCTTAATCAACTGAGCCACCCAGGCACCCGAGAGAGAGAATCTTAAGCAGACTCCATGCTCAGCACAGAGCCAGATGCAGGGCTCAATCTCATGACCCTGAGATCATGACCTGAGCCAAAATTAAGTCAGATGCTTAACCAATGGAGTCACCAGGTGTCCCTCTTTGCATTTTTAAAAAAGATTTTATTTATTTATTTGACAGAGAGACACATTGAGAGGGGGAATACAAGTAGGGGGAGTGGTAGAGGGAGAAGCAGGCTTCCCACCGAGCAGGGAGCCCAATGTTGGAGTCGATCCCAGGATAATGGAATCATGACCTGAGCCGAAGGCAGATGGTTAATGACTGAGTCACCTCTGCATTATCTTTTAATGGTTGTTGTAGAGACTAGAATATACATCTGACTTTTCATATGCTACTGACAGTTGATTTTGTACAACTTCATGTAAAATATAGAAATCTTACAATTGTGGAAGTTCATATTTGCACATCCTTTATGTTATAGTTTATGTATTCCATATATATACATTTTATTTTATTTTTTATTTTTCATATATACACATCTTAAACCCCACAAGACAATGTTATAATTCTTCCTTTAAGTGGTTCTATGGTTTTGAAGAGGGAAAAGAAGATAATCCTTTGCAGATATCCATATATTTATCATTGCTAATTTCTGAGGATCTCAGTTCCCAGCCAGGCATCATTTCCCTTCTGCACGAAGGACTCCCTTCAGCATTTCGTGTAATGAAGACCTGCTGGTAGCACATACTGTTCATTTTCTTTTATCTGAGGATGTCTTTATTTTGCCTTCATTTTCGAAGGATATTTTCACTAGATGTATACTTCTTGGCTGACAGGTTTTTCTTCTAAACTTTCATCCCTTGGAAGATGCTGTTCCATACCTTCTGGCCTCCATGACTTCTTATGTGAAGTCTGCCGTTAACTGGGTCATCATTCTCCTGCATGCAACGTGCCACTGTCTCTCGTGGCTTTCAGGTTGCAGTAGCTGGCTTTCAATGGCTCTACTATAATGTGCTTGGCTCTGGGATTTTATTTTGCTTGGTGTTCACTGAGCATCTTGATTCAGTACATTTCTGTTTTTCACCGAATTTGGAAAAACTTTGACTGTCGTTGTCCCCAATATTATTTATGTTCCATTGTCTCTCTCCTCTTCCTCTAGGATTCCGTTTGCATATATATGGGACCCTTTCACATCATTTAAACAGGTTCCTGAGGCCCTGTTCATGTTTCTTTAAATTATTGTTGTCTCCACCTTAAATAATTTCTATTAACCCATCTTCAAGTTCACCAACTCTTTGCTCAGACTTCTCCATTTGGCTGTTAAAAGTCCAGCCCTTGCAATTTTCATTTCAGATATTGTACTTTTCAGGTCTGGAATTCCCATTCCGTCCTTTTTCTATTGCTTCTGATTCTCTGCAGAGATTTTCTATCTTTTCATTACTTGTGAGTACATATAACTTTATGAGAGCCATTTTAATAGCTGCCGTGAAAGCCGTGTATTCTAACTCCAATATCTGGTTCATCTTGGGATTTGTCTTGGTTGACTTCATTTTGTCTTGAGAATTTCTCCATTTCTTATTTTTTAAAAAATTTTTGAAGATTTTATTTATTTATTTCAGAGAGAGAGACAGTGAGGGAGAGTGAGCGTGAGCAGGGAGGGAGCAGAAGGAGAGGAAGAAACAAACTCCCTGTTGAGCCGGGAGCCTGATGAAGGGCTTGAACCGAAGACCCTGGGATCATGACCTGAGCCAAAGGCAGACGCTTAAATGACTGATCCACCCAGGTGTCCCCATTTCTTTTTTTTTTTTAATAAATTGTGTAATTTTTAGATTGCATTCTGTTGTGATAATAAGAATAAATCCCCTTCTAGCCCCAAAGGTGTCCACTTCCTCCTCCTGGGAAACTGTGTGTATGTTAACTTGCATAACAAAAGGACTTTGCAGATGTGATTGAGGGTTTTGAGATGGGGAGATTTTTCTGGATTCTCCTAGTGCCCTCAGTGTAATGACAAGGGTCTTCACAATGGGGAGATGTACCTGTGGAAGAAGAAGTCTGAGTGATGGCAGGAAGGGGTCCTGAATGTCTAGAAGCTGATGAAGTGGGCCCTTCAGAAGGAGCAGTTCTGCTGACCCACTTTTGACTTCTGACCATGGAATCGTGACATAGTAATAGTGTTTTTTAAGTCACTACATTTGTGGAAGGTTTACTGCATCGCCAATAGCTCCAGAATACGCCTGGCTATATGCTGAGTTGTGAAGATTCTGGTATTTTGTTATTTTTCTCTGATGAGTGCTGTTTCTTGTGTGTCCGTAGGTGGGATGCGGCTGAATTTGAACTTCAAACTATGTTTCTAGGGTGGCAGCTACAGTGTCAGTTCGCCTCTTTATCTTACCTGGGCTGCCTTGGCTTTGGTCCAGGTGCGCTCAGGTCTCCATCAGAGACGTGCGTGAGCAGAATTTAGGGCTCTCCTTTCTGAATCTTTCCCATCCAGGATGCCCTGCTGTCTTCAACTGCTATGGTTCACCAGCTTCTGTATTCCCTGTCCTGAGGCCAGAAAGACCAAGTTCCCCCCGCCCCCCTGGGGTCTCTGTTGTCTTGTGCCCCATGCTGTGCCCCCTGCACCTAGCCCCAGCCAGAGGCTGCTTTGTCCAGTCCCCTCCTCCCCCTCCCCTGCAGATCTGCTTCTGCTCACTGTCCAGAAACTTCAGGTTTTCTCTTTTAACATTATGGTCAGGTTTTGTTATCCTATTCTGCAAGAGAATCAGTCCCTAATTGCTAGATGTGGAAGTCTTCTGGTTGAATCCCAGGGTCCTTTGAGTGTCCCTTTATCTCCTAACTGGTTCTTAGAAGGAGAAGGGAAGAGAGGAGAACTTTTCCAGCACTGGGTTCCAGCTGGTTCTCTTCCTTACCAGCTGCATGTCCTTGGGCCGGTGACCCCCGTAGGCTCAGTTTTCCTGCCTTTGGAACCTGGTGCCGTAGGAGCACCAGATAAAGGACCAAAGGCATGCATTTTTTTACAGTGCTGGATCCAAGCTTAGTCTCATCACTGCTTTCACAGGGATCTCTCTGGTGCTCGTGGCAGAAGAAACTTAAAGCTGAAGCTGATGGCCAGTTTTCAGCCCCAGCAGTTCCTTCAAGTGGTTAGCTCTGGCAAAGGCATCATTTCATTTCCTGCTAGGAAAAGGAACTTTAAAACCCAATGCACTGCTGGGGCACAAGGTGTTATTGGGAATCTTCACGTTAGATTTCCCCAGTCCAGCTCTGCTAAGTGGGCTCTGCTCCTAAGCCACGGCCACGCAGAAAAGGAGGGACCCAGAGTGCCTGTCGGGGTGTGGGCAAAGTTCTGGAAGCCATGCAAGATGCCAGAGACTCGGGCCCGGGACCCAGGCAGGCTCCTGCAGCAGTTGCACTCCCTTGCTTCAGAGACTGGCTCATTTCTCTATTGGACACTTGTTTACTGAACGTCCAGCATGCCGGTCGCTGCCCTGGGGCTGGGGCCACAGGAGTAAACAAGACAGACAGGTCCTGCCTTTTACAGAGTGGGCGCCCGTTCGGAGGTCTGGATGTGAGCCCCACTGTGGCACCCCTCACCCCACCCCAGTGTAAAGCCACAGATGTACTAAGGAGGTGGTGGGTTCGGGGTGGGGGGCATGGTAGTGTGTGTGCCTAAGGCAAGAACTTGATTTGCCCAGGGAGGCTGGTGGGATGCCCTGGGGAAGTGACATTTGAGCTGAGGTCTGGAGGATGAGTGGAATTTAACAAAGATGAGGCACTGGCCCTGTGGTGGGTGGGGCATGGTAAGTTCCAGAACAGATGTGGGGTTGGTGGGGGACAATCTGTGGGGAGACGGGCAGGGGAGGTGAAGTCATAGAGGTGTGCAGTTGAGCTGCCAGATTTAGCAAGTGAAAATACAGGATGCCCAGTTCAATTTGAATTTTAGGTAAGCACCAAAGAAATGTTCTTGGTATAAGTATATCCCAAGTATTGGAGAGGATATACTTATATTAAAAATAGTTATTTGTTGTTTGTTTGAAATTCAATTTGAACTGGGTGTCCTGCATTTTTTTCTGGCAAAGTTATGGGCAAGACCTTGCAGGTCAGGCAAGGAACTTGCTCCCAAACCATGAGCGAAGGCAGGATGTCAGCCAGGAGCAGCATGAACTGGGTGGCATTTTGAGCCGGTCAGCTGGCAGCGGAGGGAGAAGGGACGAGAGTGGCCGGGGGCAGCAGGTGGCCAGGACAGAGCTGCTGAAGGGCCCAGGCGGGACCCTGCCTGGCACCTGAGGCTCTCAGAGGAAAAACCAGGCACTGCTGTGTTCTGGTAGCGTGTCCTGGCCAGCTCTGCTCCAGGGACCAGAAAGTACTGCCCGTGTCTGCTTTTCCCCACCGGCTGTTTGGACGGGAGGCCACGCTGGTGAGGAGGCCATTTCTCACTGGGTGTCGGGATGGGATGCAGTGACAACAAAGCAGCTGGGCCACGGCCCTTGCTTCGTGTCCCCAGGAGCTGTCACCCTCATGGCATCTCGGCCTAGACAAACATCTTACATTCTGAGTCACCCACTCCAGGCAAGAGGGTGCCCAGGGCTTTTGCCCCGGCTGGGAAGGTGGGAGTGATGATGGCTGGGAGGGGCAGGGTGATCGCTGGGGGTGGTGGTGGTGGTGGCCGGGAGGAGGGAGGCCGTGGTGGCTGGGAGGGGGGAGGCAGTGGGGATCTCGAGGCTGCGGGGTTCAGAACCAGCCTTCTGTCTGTACGTCTGTTCATTCAAGTACAAGAGACCCAAAGGCCCCTGAGCCAAGCAGTCCCATGTGTGAGTCCTGACTCTTGGCATCTGATTATCTCATCTTTTTGAAACCCAGTTTCCTTGCTTGTAAAACAGGGATGACAATAGTGCCTCCTTCAGGGGGCTGCTGGAGGACGAACTGAGAGAGGCTTGGGATACAGCAGGTGCTCATTAATGTCACTTGACTGTAGCTCTCCTCATACCAGGTGACACTGGCCAGCCTGCACCCACCCCTCTGGGCCTTGCTGACAGGGACCCCAGTTCTCCCGACCTCTGAGACTGGTGAGTCCAGGAATCTCCACAAGGCGACAATGTCCCTTCTCAGAGCATGACGTGTTTCTCTTCAGTCATTCTTTGTTCACATACGAAAGTTTTCCACAACAGCTCTTGCAAGTTCCTGATGGAATCAATTCCTAGATACTTTCGAGTGTTTTGTTTGTTTGTTTGTTTAGATTTTATTTATTTATTTGAGAGTGGAAGGGAGAGAGAGGGGGAGAGAGAGAGAGAGAGAGAGAACATGAACGGGGTCGGGGGCAGCAGGAGAGGGAGAAGCAGACTCCTGGCTGAGCAGGGACCCAGACCGGATCTGGGACTCGATCCCAGGACCCTGAGATCATGACCTGAGCCCAACGCAGATATTCAACCAACCAAGCCACCCAGGTGCCCCACTTTCTGGTTCCGATTGCTCTTGTGAAAGATACCTTTCTGGTTTCCAGTTGCTGACTGGTGGTGTAGAAGCGCCCTTTTGAGTTTTGCTGACTTTTCTGCTGGTTTCTGTTATTTGCTCTGGAGGTTTGGGGGGCTGCCCTGTGCCAGGTGTTGTGAGGAGCCCCTTACACACTGTGTCCCCACCTGGAGCCAAAGTGTAGAGCGCGGGAGCATCCTTGAGGGACCTGTCTACACTGGCAAGAACACCTCCAGATAAAGAAGGGAGTTCATGTTACTGAGAGCACTGGAGCTGGAGGGCTCAGTGCCCAAACCCGGAAAACCAAGTGTTCACTTTTTTTTTTTAAAGATTTTTTATTTATTTGACAGACAGAGATCATAAGTAGGCATAGAGACAGGCAGAGAGAGCAGGAAGCAGGCTCCCCGCTGAGCAGAGAGCCCGATGTGGGGCTCCATTGGGATCATGATCTGAGCCGAAGGCAGAGGCTTTAACGCACTGAGCCAACTAGGCACTCCAGAACCAAGTGTTCAGAGAGATAGGAAGATGGGATGTCTACTCAGCAAGATAGGGCTGGAGGCAGCTTGGCTGGACCCTCACGTAGGTGTCACTCGCCCAGGACTTTGCCCCATCCCACGGCTCCCTCCTCTCATGCCCGCTTTCCTCCGCGTCTCAGTCTTCGTTTTGCCTGGAGCGCACCTGTGTGCAGTCAGCCAGAAACATGATTTCATCCCTCTTTATAAAGGACCCAGTTTTCCCACCAGCACCAGGGAACTTGGGGCCCTGCTTTGGTTTCTTCCAGTCACCCCGGTGAGGGTTCATGGCTGGGGATTTCTGCCTGTGCGTGTAGCGTTTTCCCAAACAGACCATCAGCTCCGAGATGGGAATTGTTTCCTCTTGCTCACGGATGGCCGCAAGCCCACACGGCAGGGCTCTCTTCTGTTCATCCAGCAGGCGGCCGGGGCACACAGCTGGTGCTTAATGAGGGCTTGGTGAACAGAAGAGTAACTAGACAAATGAGGGACTGGGGATGGATGGCCCCGGTCACAGTGCCAGCTCAGGATAATAGGTAGTTGCTTTTTGCTCAACCATCTGAGCCCCCACGTCCCCCATGTGCCATTTGCAGGGTTCAGTCCCTCTCCCCGTCCCTGGGTTGCAAGGACAACCAGCAGGCACGATGGGGGAGGGCGTGGGACAGGGCCCATGAAGCTCCTAGTCATGACAGTGTCTTGGGCCCCGGGGACTTTCTTGGAGCCGTGCATTGCCTCTTGCTGTGGGGGCACGTGCAGGGCTCGCCTGCAGATCCCTTGGTCAGAAACGCAGCCAAGTGGGGAGAACGTCACCGCCTCTCCCCGGTGCTCCTGTCGCTGATGTGCGCACTTGAGCTCAGCCTCGGCAAATGCGAAGCCGAAGTCAAGGTTCTGCTTGATCTGCTGTGGGAAAGACAAAATCTCCACCTTTCATGGAGATGGGGAGCAGAACCTCGGGAAACAATGGGGACTTTGGCAGAACTCGGTTGACAGGTAGCTCCAGTCATAAGTGCCCGTGAAGTGCCCCACACACCACGGGCGACGCCCCGACACCCACCTCAAGACGGCTCTGCCCTCTCGAGATTGGGCTGCCCCCGGGATGCGGAGACCATTTCCAGGTTTCTGGCCTGAGAGCAGGGAGAACTGTCCCCGGGGACCGCTTCAGCTTCCCTCTAGGTGCCTCCTTCCCCTCCTCCCCGTACCAACAACGCAGGTGAAGGCCTCGGACATGCTGTCTGGGGCTCAGCTGGCAAAACAAGGCTCATGGGGAAGCCACCACTTACTTCGCAGAAAAGGCCCTAAAAGGAAATATTGACATTAAATCACAGCAAGAAGGCAATAGGGGGATAAGTGTGTCCTGCAGCGCAGCGAGGGGGGTGAGTGTGCTGCGGTGGGGGGAAGGGCACAGGCAACAGAGGGCACAGGACACAATTGCTGTGGGACTATCCCTGCACTAGGGAGTGCTCGTTTCCACCAGAGGAGACCAAATCAGAAAACTTACGTCAGTCTCCACTTGTCTGTTCATCCATGTAGCCCCGCACCTTCCCATCCAACCATCCATCCATCCATCCTTTCATCCATCCATCCTTCCTTCCTTCTTTCCTCCCTACCATCCATGCATCCATCCATGCATCCATCCATCCATCCATCTATCTGTGTGTCTACCCAGCCAGCCATGTGTCCATCTATCCCCCCATCATCCATACTCTGGGGAAAAGTGAGTGAGGATGCTTGTTGAGGGAGTAGAGGAGCTGGCACCTGGTCTAGTCACTTGGTCAAAGTAGGTGTTCCTGGGGGAAACTGAGGTTAGAGAAAGGGACAGATTCTTTCTTTGTTCCCTTTCTTCCTTTCCCAAATACCGTGGCCATTCATCCATCCATTCATTCATTCACTGGGGACCTGTCCCCGCCCCCCCCCGGCATTGTGCTAGGCACTGAGGGCATGGAGTGAGGTCAACACCCTGCCTTGACCTCGTAGACTTACACTGTACCTGATGAGACAAATAAAGCGGCGACATGTACAATAATTGCAGGTTGAAGTGGGTGCTTTGCAGGAAACAAGCAAATGTGTGCAGAGGAGTCCATCTGTAGAGAGCAGAGTCTGGGAAGGGTTCCCTGAGGAGGTGCAGGTGAGCAGCTCTGAGGACATCTGGGAACAGTGTTCTATCAATGGGAACAGCAGGTACAAAATCTCTGAGTACTCACAAGGAGATGTGAGAGGGTCTGGCAGGCAGTGACTGCCCAGCCAGGGTCATCTCGGGCTCCCACAACAGGGCCTCCAGCCCCTGTTTCCCAGACAGCCCCCCTTTCCCATCTCTGCAACACAAAGAGCCATTTTTTCATTAAGAGTCCAGTTCAAAGGTTTCCCAAAACATCATTAACGCTCAACAAAGGGAAACCATCGGGCCGCCTTTGCAGGAAGACTGTGGACAGCTTCCCAGTTATCAACTGGAGATAATTAAATCATGAGTTTACAACAGCCCCCTCAGGGCCAGGCAGGCTTTTTCTCTTCCCTCCCAGTTTGCTGCCTGCAACGGGGAGAGGGAAATGGGTTTGTCCCCAGGAGAGAGAAGGGAAAGCAAAACATTCCTCATCAGAGAAAAGCACGGGAATCATGAGGAGCCAGGAGCCAGCCTCCAGAGCTTGAAATGGTTTCCTGATGAGCAGCGAAGCGCTGTCAGTCGCCAGGGAGGGAGCATGTCATCCGGGGGTGTTCGTGCCCCTGACCGCCGCTGCTTCTCTGGGAACAGCGTGGCTCCCCAGCCCAGCCCGAGGCTCTGGGTGGTCACCCGGCCACATTTCTCTGAGTGATCAGCATATGGCTGACACTAGCTGAGAGTTTTGTTCTTGCTTTTTCCATTCACCCAAAGGCTCCACAAGGCACATCCTAGCCCATTTTACAGGTAAGGAAGCTGACACTCAGAGAGGGTAGGTCACAGAGGTAAGTGCTAGAGTCTAGAGGCAAATCCTGATTGGGCCAGCATCAGACCCCTGCTCTGGCCTTCTCTGTGGTTCTCCATCATGTTCCCCAAATCAAGGCGTGAGCCTTGGGCTCTGAGGTAGCTTGAGCACGGGCCTCCTGGGTCACTTGCCTGCCCCTGCCACCTTCCTCTGTGAGTCCCTGGGAGCAAGAAGGCTGGGAGCCTCCCAGGGCACAACTTGTATGAGTGGGAGGTCAGTGATGGCTGGATCAAGGCTCCAGGCCCGGCCTCCCCACTGGGGAATGTGTCCTTTCCCTGCCTTTCCCTGCCGCTCTGCTCGAAGGTGCTCACGAGGCCCCAGGAACACAGGAGTCTGGGGACCCACGTGAATGGGACCTCGGCAAAACAGTGGCAAGGACAAGGTGAGTGAGTTCTGTCTATGACCGCGTAAGTAGCAGTGTGGGCACCGCAAGAGGCTGTGCTTCCGCCCGAGTCAACTCACTTCTAATGCAGAAAGAAGGCAGGGTTGTTCTAAGAGAAGCCGGGAACCCTGTCCTGCCCTTTCCTCTGTGACTTCCCTGGGCCTCTGCCAACCGTTTTGCTGAAAAGAGCACCGTGGAAGGAAAGGTTGAGACCAGGCAGCCCCGCGTCTTTCCCCTCCTGTCCTCCCAGGCTCACCAGTGAGCCGGAGACCGAGCGGGGGTAGAAGGTGAGCACGTCAAGAGGTCAAGAGGAGACATTACAGCCTCTGAGTTCTGTGCCGCGTTTCTCGTGTCCTGGGAAGAACAAAACACACGTGCGGCTTCGGGCGGGACCTACAAACTGTGTGATTCTGGTGAATCTGCACATGAGTTAAATGTTCTCGTATTTGTATTAAAGCTGTTGTTGGCTAATAGAAAGATGAATGATAACATTCATGGCAGTACTTGGAAGAATTTTCCTTACTTAGGCCTGCTGTGAATGGCAAATGGAAAGCACCGTGGCGAGGCGAGGGGAAGGCCTCCCAGAAGAGGAGTGAGCACTGCAGTGTGGCCGTTTTCCTGGTGCTTGTCTCTGCCTTTGGAACGGGGTGCCCCACATTTTTATTTCATGCAGGCTCCCACAAATTGTGTAGCTGCCCTGCTTCCAGGCAAAGCAGGGAACTGGTTCTTCTGTGACCAGGCCCCTGCCCTGTTTGCTGTTGGAAACCAGGCAGGTAAGGATGAAGAACCAGCTCTCACTGCGAGCCCCAGGGCCATGGCATGTGCTTGGCAAGAATCACATCACTGGGGGTGCCTGGGTGACTCAGTGGGTTAAAGCCTCTGCCTTTGGCTCAGGTCATGATCTCAAGGTCCTGGGATGGAGCCCGGAATCGGGCTCTCTGCTCGGCAGGGAGCCTGCTTTCCCCCTGCCCCCCACCTGCCTCTCTGCCTACTTGTGATCTCTGTCTGTCAAATAAATAAATAAAATCTTAAAAAAAAAAAAAAAGAATCACGTCACTGAACATTCCCAAGAGCACCAGGAAGTGGGAGCTGCTGTTATCCCCAATTTACAGATGAAGAAAGTGAGGCTCAAGAGGTAGAATGACTCGTGCCAGCCAGTGGGGGACAAGCTGACATGCAGATCTGTCCTGATACCCCAGGCATTCCCTCCCGCCCTGTCATCCCATTTTGCAGATGGGTAAACAAAATCCCATCACATGGGCTCTTTGCTTTGCAAGATCTCTTTCTTCTCAGACTTTGGTTCCAGAAGGCCCTGGCATCCTGTCACCAACTCAGAGAAGTGTCCACATAAAAGTCCAGAAAGCTACAGGAAGGGGAGGAGAGGTTGAAAAGAAGCGGAAGCTTTTCATGGTTTATTTATTATTAGGCTTCCGTTGTGCCCTTGCCTCAGCTGGGCTTGGATCGTTTGCCTTGCTGTGCGGGTCAAAGCCACCTCCCCAGGACCGCGAGCGCCTCTGTCCATGTTCGATATATTTCCCTGTCTGCCTATACACTCCAGTTTGCAAGAGCTTGGGTATTCTTGAACTAAATGGCGATATAAAATTGAAAACAGCTAGCATTCCTGAATTGATTTTCACACCCTCTGACGTGGAAGCGTAATTCACCTCTCCGTCTTGCGCTTGCGTGGAGATGGGACGGCTTCACCTTTGCCGTGTCTTTTCCTGAGGAACAAATCAGTCATCCGCAGCGTCTCCGGGACTCCGCGCCCCTCTGAGCCCTTAAATAAAAGCAAGAAATGCCAAGTCTCCCCACTTTATTAAACCATGTGGGCAAAGGAGTGCAGGGAAGATGTATAATTTATTTGCTGAACTGGAAAGACAACCACAAAGAATCCAACCTATAATTGTGAGGATAATCACTCCCATTACTGAGCAGTGGTTGTCTGCTGCGTGGGGAGGGCGGCGGGGCGCCGAGCTTGCCCGTGTCAGAAGTGTGACACCCGGCAGAGAAGCACGCCTTGCTGCCATGCCACTTGGAATAGGGTTTTCTGGAAATGCACACAGATTTAAATATGGGGAATGCGTGCCCCTCAATGCATTTTTGCACCTGGCACGTGTGCATTTTGTATTTTGCACCTATGCATGCCTTTGTGACCCTCACTGTGATTAAAACATGGGGCATTTTTCCTGCCTTCTGTCCCTGCAGATGAGTTTTTCTTGCTCTTGAACTTTGTACCAAGGGCGCAGTAGGGCATGGGGTCTTCGCCATCTTTTTTAAGCCACTCATGGTTATTTTTCTACATCTCTTCCGGGTCTGGTGCATTATGGGAATTCACTCTTGTTTCTTGCTGTGTAATATTCCATCACGTGGTTAGGCCACAGCGGGTCCAACATTCTGCTGCCAGTGGCTATTCCAGTTGTTTCTGCATCTCTGGCTGCTAGGAACCCAGTCGGGAGGTCTGTGTTGCTCGTATTAAAAGCGGGCTCGTCCCCTGTGCGTGTGCACGTCATACTCACGTGTGTCACACTCACGTGTGCTGGTATCCCCTCCGGCCCATTCTCGACTCTTCCTCCTCCTCAGCCTTGACTTCTCAGGGGCCCGGAGAGCAATCACTCCCCGTGCCTGACTGGAAGGCTTGGGTCTGCTTCTTTCAGGAGGGGAATTCTCCATTTCTAACCCACTGGCTTCTTATTCTACGGCTCCTGTGAAGTCTGTGTGGTCCCGGGAGATTTCGCTTCCCTTCCCAGTTCCCAGCAGCACGTCGCCTTTATTCGGAGTTAACTACTAGACCTAATTAAACAGCATCATCTCCTCAGAGCGGCTGATTTGCTTCCCTTCTGAATACAAATTAAACTTCCATGCCGTTAACATTCAGGTCGGTTTATGAGCATCAACCTCTTTCAAAACTCAAAGGCCAAAGTGATTTCAAAGTCAGTCGCACACCTCCCGTCTGCTGGGAAGGCGCTGCCGCGCCGGCGCTCGCATGCTGACTCCCTGCGAGTGGCTGGAGGAGGAGGACTTTGCGCACAGCGGGGTGGGCAGCGGGGCTGGGCGTGCTCCCGAGCGGGAACAGTGATCAGCCCCATGGTGGGGGCCCGATTTGTTTGCTATTTCACTCATACTCTGCTTAGTGGAGATTCGAAATCTAGTGTCACTCGTCTTGATCCAGCATCTTCTACGTGCCGGGCCTGGGGCTGGGCCCCGCCGACACCGCTGTGTGCAGGACACACGCATCAGGGACACAAAGAGGGAACAGGGTCACCCGATCTGTGTGCACCACCTGCCGAGGCCGTGGCGCCAAGGAATGACCGGGGGCTGGGGAACTCTTGCGGGATTCTCACTTAGGCTGAGGCTGGGGCACGGACAGGGACCGACCCGGGGCTGAGTTCTATCTGTCATTGGGGGAATGGCACGGCCAGTCACGGGCCCTTCAAGGCCTGGTGGGTAAAGTCCTTTGCGGGAGGGTCTGGGTGGTCCAACCTCGGGCCACCACGCCCTTCCTTCGCAGGTGGATGGCACTGTATTCTATCTAGAAACAACGGACGGGAGCCTGGCACAGAGTAAGCCCCGTATTCGGCTTAGCTGTCATTATTGTTACCAGGTTCTAGAGTGTGCTTGTGTGTGCTGATGGGACGAGAGAAGTCGCTGCACGTCTGTCTGTCTGTCTGCCTCCGTCTCTCATGGTTGAGGGTTGAGGGGAAGCTGCACTTTACTTTGACCTGGAAAAAGTGTTTTCCTATTTTGAAAGTACCTGGTCACCGTGATTAGTTTTTGGAACGCAGCCGACGTGGTTTGGGACTCGCTTTGGCTTTCTGTCTGGAAGTGAACATTTCCTATTTACTTTGCAGGCTTGGGACTGTCTAGTCTGGCCCGTGTCCCTGTGCCCTGTGCTCTGTGAAAGGGGTTCCGCTTTGTCCCTGGGCGGGTGGGCCCCTGCTGCTTGCTCAGGGAAGAAGGTCTGGGTGAAATCCTGCAAAGAAACAAAGGGACCTGAGATGGGGAGCTGGCAGTGGACCGTGTGTGCGTGTGAGTGTGTGCATGTGTGAATGTGAGTGTGTGAGCGAGAGTGTGGAGATAAGTGAATGTACAGATGCGAGTGGGTTGTGTGTGTGTATATGCGAGTGTGTAGACGTGAGTGTGTGTGGATACATGGATGAGTATGTGAATGGGTGAGTGTGAGACTGTGTGGATGTGAGTGTGTGAGTGTGTGTGTGGAGGGAGAGCCGAGGGAGGGTCTGTTGAGTGGAAGGGGGAGGGCATGCTCGGACTGGGAAATGGAGAAGGAAAAAAGCAAGCATGGCTGCTTTTGTAATTTTATTTCAGAATGGAAACTTCTGAAAAATTTTTAGATATAAAAATAATGCATGCTCATTGTAAAAAAAACCAAAAACTTATGTTTAAAAAGCCATGAAGAGCAAAATGAAAATTGCTGGGAATCTTATTAATTGGAAAGGACCACTAGCATAATTTTAGCGTATGTCTTTACAGAATTATTTCATGATATTTTAAACAAGAAGAAAAAGTTTTGAAGAGGAGATGTAGTCACATGGTTCAAAACCAAACCAAGTGAGAGGCACGTGGTGTGAAGTCTTGTTCCCGTCCCTTGTTCCCCCCGCCCAGTTCCTTACCCAATGGAGGATGGCTTTTTAGAATATTTTTTGTAAAGATTTTATTTATTTATTTGACAGAGAGAGAGATCACAAGGAGGCAGAGAGACAGGCAGAGAGAGAGGGGGAAGCAGGCTCCCTGCCGAGCAGAGAGCCCAATGCGGGGCTCGATCCCAGGACCCTGGGACCACGACCCGAGCCGAAGGCAGCAGCTCAACCCACTGAGCCATCCAGGCGCCCCGAGGATGGCTTTTTAAAATTTTTACGGCAAGGATCTCTCTGTAGTTACAGACAAATGCAAATACATATTTAATCCCATTTTTTACACAAAAGGAGTCATATTTGCATACCGTTCTCTACCTCGGGTCTACACCAACAATGCGTCCTAGAGGCTTTCCTATGTGGGCA
The DNA here is from genome assembly GCA_004024625.1 of Mellivora capensis. Lineage (NCBI taxonomy): Eukaryota > Metazoa > Chordata > Mammalia > Carnivora > Mustelidae > Mellivora > Mellivora capensis. Next base: position 253,218 of record PISX010000215.1, on the reverse strand, counting down.
CGTTAGCGTTTCCTCATTTTTTTTTTTTTTTAAGATTTTATTTGTCAGAGAGAGAGAAAGAGACCACACAAGCAGGGCGAGAGGCAGAGGCAGAGGGAGAAGCAGACTCCCCGCGGACCAAGGAGTCCGATGTGGGGCTCAGTCCCAGGACCCCGAGATCATGACCTGAGCTGAAGGCAGAGGCTTAACCCACGGAGCCACCCAGGTGCTGAAATCAGTTCCCTGATTTTTAATGACAGCTGGATGACCTTCCATCGTGGGGCTGCACACATCTTCCTAATACTTTCCTTTGCATGCAAAAATATACCCTCATATACATTTTAAACCACAGGCTTATTTTACCCGTATGACATTGTTAACTTTTTTTTTTTTTTTTTGCTTTAACGATCTACAGTGAACATATTTTCACGTTCACCAAAATTTGACCACATCGCCATTGTTAACAATGTCACACCATCCCATGGTCTGGATGAATCTTACTTTGTTCTGTATTTCCCTACTCGTGGGCAGTTAGTAGTCTCTGCCTTTTGCTCTTACAGAGAGAGCCAGGAATGAATATCCTTGTACACGTTTACGGACTTGTTTCCTTTATTTCCTAAAATAAATTCCTGCAAACAGATTGTGTTGTCTGCAAGGGCCGTGTGTTTCTGGGGTTTTGGGCCAGGTGCCCTCCCGGACAGCTGTGCCGTCCACCACCAGTGGATGGGAGGGCCGGTGTCCTGCTTGTCACCAGCCCTGCCTGTGATCAATCCTTTCTCCCTTTGCCCACCGAACACTTGAACGGTGGGGTGTGATTGCTGCAGAGAGTGTAACCCTACGCTTGTCTTCTCCAGCAGAAATCAAGATCCTAGGACCCAGTTTAAAAAGGGATGGTACAAGGGTCCATGATGTACATCACAGAGAGGAAAGTACTGCACAGGGAATTTGGCCAATGATGTTGTAATAATGGTGGATGGTGACAGAGGGCGACCCCACCGAGTGTGGTGAGCACTGAGTAACGTATAGAATTGAGGAGTGGCTACGCTGTGCACCGGAAATTAATACAATATGGTATGTCCACTGTACTTTAATAATAGTTTTTTTTTAACGGGATAGGTTCTAGGGTGACCTGGCCTTAGGGTGGCCCCATCCAGCCTGTTCCTTGGGAGCCCTGACTTTGGGTCCCTGAGCTGGTTGGGAGACCCTAGGGCAGACCTTCCATCCTAGAGAATTATTCTGTGCTTTCTGAGTTTACCTGGACTGGGTACTTTTTTTTTTTTAAGATTTACTTATTATTTGAGAGAGAGAGAGAGGACGGGGGAGTCGCAAAGGGGGAAAGAGAGAGAGAGAGAGAGAGAGAGAGAGAATCCCAAGCAGACTCCCTGCTGAGCACAGAGTGCACCAGGGGGCTTGATCTCATGAACCAGAGATCACAACCTGAGCAGAAATCAAGTCAGATGCTTAACCGACTGCACCTACCCAGGCGCCCCTGGATTGCTTCTGATTAGAGCGGGGGTGTTTCAGCTCACTGCCCTCTGCCGATGCTCTAAACATATTTAACATTTGTGGGGTGCTTTTAGGGGCCATGCATTAAATCCAGGATTTCTACGTGTATTGCGTCATCGAATACATCCAAGAGCTTTCTGGAGAGGTGGTTTTCCGTGTCTGCGTTTGATGGAGGAGGAAGTGGTGAGCCACAGCCTTCAGTGGGCTTTCTCAAGGTTCTCCACAGGAAGCGACGGGGATGGGCTTTTACTCCATTTTTTATTATGAAAAATTGTCATATATACGGAAGAGTTGGAAGGAGAATACTGACTTCCCAGATTCAACAAAGGTTAAATTTTGGCCAAGTTTGCTGGGTCTCTGTAAGTGTGAATGCATGTGGCTGTGTGTGAGCATGTGTGAGCATGTGTGGGGGTGAGTGTCTGTGTGCGTGTGGGTGTGTCTGTCTGTGCATGTGGGTGGGTGTGTCCATGTGTGAGTGTGCGTGTGTTTGTGAACTACTTGAAGGTGTGGCACTTGGAGAAGATGGTGGCCACTCACTTTCCCCCTGTGAAAAGTTCCATGTTCTCTTTGGAAATTATTCTATAGGGGGATATCTTGGTCCCTTGCAAAGAATCTGTTCTCCCAACAACCTGTCACCTTGTGGTTTTAGCGTCCATTGATGAGACTTTTTTGAATCAGTTATTTCGTTGGGAGATATGAATGGTGAATCTGCTAATTTTCTTTCCTCTTGCGCTGAGTGGGCATTCTGCCACAGGGAGAAGTGTCCTTTCGACCACCGGGACAGGCCAGTCCCTCCTGAAAGGGCTGGGTCAGTGGGACCCAAGATCCCTCAGCCCCAAGATCCAGAGTGGGTACTGTTCTCCTCCTTCCCCATAAAGCATATCAAAGTTTTATCCTTTCCCGATTCTAAAAAATCTTCCAACATCACCCCGTTCTCTCTCCTGGGTTAGCAGGTCCCTTTAAAGGTTTGGGAGTCCTCTCCACCTCCCCATTGAGAAAACTGTTACGGGTATTCCCTGCAGGGCTACTTCTAGGGAGCGTGTGACTCAGCTCCTCTGGGACACAGCACGGGTCTGGCTAGCTGAGGGCCTCTGCTGGGGGTGACTGAGTGTCAGGGGGCACCGTGGAGCAGCCGTGAGCCTGGGTAGCAGGGTCTGAGCGAGCATGGTTCCAAGCTGTCTGGCTCTGGCTGGGGGACTCTCTAAGTGTCAGTGTCCCTGCCCTTGTCCTGGGGATCATGAAGGTGACGCTCGTCTCAGAGGCTGGAGATGATGATCACATGAGATAGTGCATAAGAAAGGGCCCAGCAAGGAGTAGGTCCATATCATATTGTGGCTCCATTAGTACAAGGAGACATCAACCTCGGGAAATGGGCTAATGACAGCATTTTCGTGAATTTTGTGAGAATTGAGTATTTACTGGTACATTGTAGTGCCTCACGCAGGAACAGTCACATAGAGTCACTAAAGTACCTGATGTTGTTAATACCAGTAATGGGAAGGAGGAGAGAGGTGGAGCTGGGAGGCTCAGAGAAGCTCTGCTGTGGCCCCTCCACCCTCCCTCTGCTCTAGGAAGGGCGCAGACCTGAAGGGGGGATGGGTGTGGTAGGCAGGTGTGGTCATGTGACCCCCGAGGGCTCTCCCTCCCATCCTGTGTCCGAGGGCCCCACTATGAATTAAGAAATTAGGTGGAGGGGTGTCTGGGTGGCTCAGTGGGTTAAAGCCTCTGCCTTCGGCTCAGGTCATGGTCCCAGGGTTCTGGGATTGGTCCCAGGGTCCTGGGATCGGGTCCCGCATCGGGCTCCCTGCTCAGCAGGGAGCCTGCTTCCCTTCCTCTCTCTGCCTACTTGTGATCTCTGTCTGTCAGATAAATAGATAAAATCTTAAAAAAAAAAAAAGAAATTAGGTGGAGAAAGAAAGAAAAGAACATTTACTGAGCACCCCTGTGTGCCAGGCACTTCCCTGTTTATTTCTCGGTTTTTGTGTTTGTTTTTTCCTTCACGAGAGCCCAGTTGGTTGGGTGGTTTCAGTAGTATCAGGACTCCTAGGGGGGCAAGCAGAGCTCTTGCTTTGGCTCTAAGCAAGAAAGAGAATTCATGGGGTGCCTGGGTGGCTCAGTCAGTTAAGTGCCTGCCTTTGGCTCAGGCCATGATCCCAGGGTCCTGGGATCGAGCCCTGCGTCGCACTCCGTACTCGGCGGGAAGCCTGCTTCTCCCTCTCCCACTCTCCCTGCCTGTGTTTCCTCTCTAACTCTCAATCAAATAAATAAAAAATACTTATATTAAAAAAAAAAAGAGAGAGTTGAACAGAACTGGATTAAACTTCAGGTGTGGCTGGATCAAGCGCCCAAGGCGATAATGCTACCAGCAGCCTCTGTCACTGACCCCACCCCTGGGCACGGCTTTTCTCTCTGTTGGCCTCAGCCACAATCCAGCTTTCTCCTCCTGGTGATGAGATGGCGGCCAGAAGCTTCAGGATTCCCTCCCCCTCGCAGAGTGGCTTAAAAGACAGCACCCCTGTCTCTCTGGCTCTGGCCGAAGTCCAGAGAAGTCTCTCATGGCAGCTCTGGGTGACGGGAACATCGCCAAGCCAGTCATGGTGGCTGGAAGGACCCCATGTTCTCATCCGTCAGCTCAGCAATGGGCCCCACCCTGAGACTCCTTTGAGGGCAACTTTGTTCCCCAAAGGAAAATGGGGTGCTATTCCCAGAGAAGGGGGGAATGGATGCTGGACAGACAAACCGTACGTGGGCCTGTGGACAGACTGTCGACGATGACGGGGTTGGGGAGCACCCACATGTCTGGCCACCGAGAAGCAGAAGAGGGGAGTCCCTCAGTGACGCTCCGAGCAAGACCACCGACTCGCCGTGAACTCTTGGCTTCAAATGTGATTTATATTTAGCACGAGGAACGCCGTCAAGCTCTTCAATATGCATGGGGCTGGCAGAGCCAGGAGGGAGAGAAAGTGCAGATCCCGCATGTGCCAGCGAGGAATTAATTAGAAATAAACCTGATACGAGAAGCTGTCGGAGTTCTGTTCTGCTTTTGATCTGGCTGCCAACCGACGATTTGGGGAGCTCTCCGCCGAGCAGCGATCCCCTGGGCCTCTCGGGTGCCCCCCGAGAGCCCTGAGAGCACCGCAGACCTGCTCCCCACTCCGATAGATGGGGAGGGCCCGGGACCACCTTCCTCTGCCTCACCCTGTGATTACCTCTTGGCGTGGGGGTAACTGCCTCCCTTGGGGCCTGTCCCTGGGGAGGTGGGATTGTTTACGGAGCCTGGGGTGGACAGCACCTGAGTTATCAGCGAGAACCATCAACCATCTGCTGTCCTTGCTCCTGCTGCCTACAGGGAGTAGGAAGCCCCCTCTCCCAGGCCCTGTGCACCTCTCCCCTCGTCTGCGCACTGACCATTACTGATGTCCAGTCTCAACCCTGGGCCTTGGCCACAGCCGGGCACACAGTAGGTGCTTTCTCGATGCCAGTTAGCATCAAAGACTCTGAGCTAGAAGGGACATGGAGCCAGAATGATCTTTTGAAAACTTAACAACTTACCAAGTCACAGCCCCACCAGGGATGAAGCCCCCTGGCCCCCACCATCAGCCTGTGCTGGGTGGGCCCCTCGGTTCTGCCCGACCCCCCGTCTGTCCCACTCCTCTTCCCGTGTGCGAGTGTCCTAGGGTCCTCCTGCACCCCAGTGTTTGTAGACCCTCTCCTGGGCTGGGCTGACCCCCACCTCACTCCCTGTGCCCTACAGCCCCCTCTTTCTGGAACTTTCTGGCCCTATATCTTAGGTTACACTTAGGTTTTTTCCTGTGATTTGGATTTGATGTCATTTGTCATCTTCTCAAGGACAGCCCAGGGTATGAGTTGGAGGTCCTAGAGCCAGTGCTGACAGCCCCAGGTGTAAACTGGGGGGTCCTGGGTCCTGCCCTGACAGCCTGGGATGGGCGGGGAGGTCCTGCCAGATGCTGGCAGCTACTTTGGGCCTCACTCAGCAACCCCCATGGTTAAATCACCCATGTGTCCTGGTCACTCTGGAGCCGAGGTGTCCTTCTAAGTGGGAGGTTCTCTGGTTGACAACACCTGCTCTGCTCTCACCCCCACTTCCGGTTCCCGAGACTCAGGCTGGAAGGGGAGGTTAGGGCCCAGGGGTGGCTGGCGGGCACGACTGCACCCCAGACCGCTCCCCCTGGAGTGTTGGGAAGTGCACCCACTCTGTGACCAGGGCTTGCCCCAACCTTTTGCCTGACAGCTTATTGAATCCCAGCTGAGGGAACCGAGGCCGGGTGGAAGCAAAGTGACCCGCTCACACTTCCACAGCTCCTAGGAGGCCAGGCTGGGACTGAACCCCGACTGGCCGGTGCGTACAGCCGAGTGTCTGTTTCACCTCCTCTGACTTTGAGGGTCCCTCCGGAACAGCAGCTGGGGGGTGTCCTTTCTAGAACAATCTTTATCAGCAGGTTCCCTCATGCCCTTTGTGGAGACCCGCCCCAGCCCTCCACATTCGCCACAGTGTGGGGCTGATTTAATTCACACTCAGTCGTGTTCGTCCATCCTTGCTCGAGTTTCGGGAACCCTACTCAAGATTCTGACTTCATCCATTTTTAATTTTTTTTTTCCTGTGAAGACAGGAATTCAGGGATATTTATCTCGCCGGGTGTGTGAAAGCTTAAATAAAATAAGCTTTATCTGTTGGGAAGCTGTCAACTGATAAAAAAGGAAAGAATTAAGCATATTTCTATTTAATGAACTCTCCAGGCAGAGGCAGATTTCTGTCTTTTGGCTTAGTTGTTTTCTGCAGAAATAGCCCTGTGCCCAGTCGGAGAACCGTCTTGGGACTCCACTCTCTGGCTCCCCCCCGGCCTGTCTAGACACCCCAGACATCCTGTAAACAGAGCAATTGCCAGGGAGGCAGCAGCATGGAGGCTGGGTGGTGTTTGGCACGTTGGGGACAGCCCAGTGAAGATGCACGGTCACGCCATGTTCTACTTTCGACAAAGCATGCCGGCCACCTTCCTTTCCTGGAGCTCTTCCCTGGGTCAGGGCCTTCGGCGGGACAGCCTCATGCCCTTCAGGGAGCCCTCTATTCTCTTGCTGGGATGGCCGCCTGAGGGGCCAGACCGTGGGGGCTGGAGGTGACATGGGCATCCTGCTCAGCCATGAGGACCCTGTCCATTGCTCAGGAGATGCAAACCAACGCAGATTAGACCAGACCTGCCCACGTCCACTGCCTCCACCATGGGCCAGGCCACCGGTCTCTCCTGCGTGGATCACGGCAGTGGCCCCTCCCTGGTCTCCCGGCTTCTGTCCTCACGCCCCCAGGTGCTCCAAATTATAGGTCCGAGCGTATCGCGCCTCCGTTCCAAACACCACAATGTTCCCCTTGCTCGGGGCCTCCTCAGGCTGGTTCCCCGAGTACTGTCCCCTGCTCAGCCTCACCGCCTTCTGCCCTGCCCCCTGCTCACTATGGCCAGACCCACTGGCTTCTTTTCAGTGCCTTGAACATGCCGGGCACATGGTGGTCCTTGCCTTTGTGGGGTTTGTGCCACGGGGAGATGCTTAAGTGTCCAGGCAGGACTGATACAGAGGCCAGAATGTGACAGAAGCTCAGGGTGGTGGGGGTGGGGCTGGACCAAGGGGCCCTGACAGCTGCTGGAATAGTCTGGAAGAGCCTCTGAAGAGGAAGGACCGTGTCGGGCAGCCAGGTCCTGGAGGATGAGCAGGGGTGGGCATGCGGAGGAGGCCCGAGGCCGGCCTGGGCTGGCTTGTGGGGTGGAGAGAAGGTGAATGTTTTCTCTTCTCCTCTGGGCCACGCTCTGACTTTGTGATCTTGGCCTCGGCCTTCCCCTCCTTTGACCTCAATGACCCCAGCAGTTCAGTGTGAAAAGGCCCAAGGGGCCTTCGGATGTTTGGCCTCTGGCAGGGAAGGGAGGCGTTCCTGCAGCGGGAGGGGCCTCCCCCCTGCCCCCCTTGGCCCATCCGCTTTGAGCCTCTTGCCCGAAGCAGGCCGGGCAAACACCAGCCTGACCCCAGGATGGGCCGAGGTCGGAGCTGCGGGCAGATGGACTGGCGTCTGGCCTGGTCCCCCCAGACCCGCGCCGCTGGGCTCACAGCTGGTGACAACGTTTCGAGCGGACGCCTTGATGCTTTGTCAGGCCGTTGACGAGCCCCCTCCGAATCCTAACCCTACAAGGCAGTGATAAAATATGCATTCTCAGGGCAGGAAGGCCCCAACAGCCCATTACGGGAGACATTACCTTGTTTGAATTTAGAAATGAGGTCATGGGGGCGGCATGGAAATGTAGTCTCTGTTTGCCGCTGGGGCCGGCCAGCCTCCCGTTCCGTGTGGAGACACCGAATGCCAAGTTCACATTTGCTCTCAGGATGTTTGAAACCCTTCAGCTGATGTCTGGAAAACACAGTGGCTTGCTAGGCATGGGGTCTGCCTGAAGCCAGGCCGAGGAACTCTCTGGAATCTGGGAAAAGATGGGAAGGAAACATCCCAAGCTCCGATTTCCAATCTTCACCGTAACTGTAGCGAGGTTCCGGAAAGAGGTCCCCTGGCCAAAGGCTGGCTGGCTGCCCTCCCTCCGCACAGGTGCCCCGCGAGGTTCAGGGTGTCAGGGGCGCCAATGCATCCGGGCCAAGAGAGAAACCTGGTGGAGCCAGTTTTCTGAGCGTGGCTCCTCTCACTTCTTAACCAGCCTCGTCTGTCAGACTGGATGCCACCACATTGGTCTGTAGTAAGAAATACCTCTTGTGGGAAGTGAGTGACCGGCCGCTTCCTCCTCATAGGCAGAACCCATGCTGGGAGATGAAACCAGAACTGTCGCGTGCCCAATCATGAGAGAAGTTTCTCAGCTGATGCAAATGCTTCCCTGCAGTGGTCCAAGGAACTAGAAATAACGCTCCCATTCAACGTGTACTACCGTGGAGTCTTTTTTTTTTTTTTTTTAAGAATTTATTTATTTATCAGAGAAAGAGAACGAGAGGGGGGAGGGGGGAGGAGCAGAGTCCCCGCTGAGCAGGGAGCTTGATGTGGGACTCGATCCTGGGACCCCAGGATCATGACTTGAGCCAAAGACAGTCACTTAACCAACTGAGCCACCCAGGCATCCCTACTACCATCAAGTCTTAAAGGTTCACATGTTTATGGTGTTGAATCATTTCAACCACAGGACCTTTGCATGTGACAAGGTCAAGTTTCTATTCACCGCTCCTTGACTTGGTGGCCTTTATCACAACCCTACTTTTACGATTGTACATTTGGTGACCTGGAGAATGTCTGCCCCCTCCCCAGACCATGCTGCCTGGGGCAGGACAGCTCACTGTCTTGTTTCCTCAGAAATACCACAGGACCCATCATATAGTAGGTGTCCCATAACTGTATGCTGAAAGACTGGACAAGAACCCTGATAAGGTTGGCTTTGTCATTATTATCCTTTTACAGAGGAGAAGACCAAGAACTGAAGTCACGCTCTCAGCTGGCTCGGCTGGCACAGCTGGCACAGCTGGCAAGCGGCGGGGCAGGTAGGATGCACGCCCAGGCTGTGGCTGATGGGAAGCCCCTGGGCTTTTGGTGCCAGTCCTCTGTGCTCTGATTTCATAATGTGCCACGCAGCCAGAGGGCAATCTCACAGCTAGGGTTCTCCCTACACACGGCAGGCTCGTCATGGATGCCCAGGCGGGGGTACAGAAAGGTTGAACAACTCTCCCCAGAGCATGGGGTAAAGGAGGGACTTGAACCCTGGACCCTCCGACTCCAAAGATGATGAGCTTCCCATGTGGCACTGTGTCCCTGCCACCTTTCATGGAACATCTGTTAAGGGTGGGACACTGCGTGCCCCACTTCATGGGACTGTCAACACCACAGTGTGAGGTGTGTGTCTGACCCAGAGTGACCCACTGGCTCTCGATGGGACCGTGGGGAAGGTCCAGGAGCCCCTCACTGTCAAGGTTTTCTGGAACCAACACCTTCTCATTAGGGTGCTGGAATCTTCTCTGCACCCTCCAGCCCATCTTCGGCGAAGAGCTTTGTTGAATCGCAAAGAGCACCTTCATCCTGAGAAAGGCTTGTTGATAAATTGCCATCTTTCCTTTGATAAGCTTGATGGGTTGGTTTCACTTATAAAGTGAAATTTCAGAGTTGTCGTTCTAGAACGTTATAGGGTGGGGAGCAGGTGGGGGATGAAACAGCTTTTTCAAAGCTGTCGGGAAAGGCTGAGGGAGGAGGTGACATACTGCAGTGGGGAGAGTGGGGGCCCCAGAGTCAGACAGCATGGGCTGACGGAGGGCTCTGCCGTGGGCTTTGTGAGTGCGGGCAAGGGGCTCAACCACTCTGTGCTTCAGTCTCTGTATCCGTGAGACAGGAACAGTAATAGTATCTGCCTCACGGTGTTGTTACAAAGATGAAGCATGTTATGGCACGGAAAGTGCTTAAGTGCGAAGAAATGACCTTTAAGCTATTAGTTTGGGTACCACCATCACCGCCGCCAGCAGCAGCATTGTTAGTGTGGCCAATAAGCATGAGAACACAGCCAGTGCGTGATCTGCCGATTAGGAGCAGATGATTGTTGGCAACAAACTTCTGCTTAGTAGAGGCTTAAGATCAAAATTTATTTCTGGTTTCTGGGTTTTTGTTGTTCCTCCATCTTCAGTGTGTGGCTTCCAATCCCATTTGCATTATGGTCTAATATGGCTGCTGGAGCACCGGGTAACACCTCCATGTTCCAGGCAGGATGAAAGGGACAGGGTGTGCTATGGCTGCTGTGGGATCTCACTATTCCCGCCCCAGCTGAAGGCGTCCTGCCACCCGCATGCCTCTGCCAGAAGCTCTCATGGGAGGTGAACTGGAAGTGCAGCTGGGTTGGGAGAAGGCCTCCATGATGAATGAGAGTCCGCAAATATGCGAGGGTGGAGAAGTACTCCAGCTTCCTCGCCTCTGAGATGGGAGAACTCCGAGAGGCGTGCTCTGTACCGTTTCCCTGCGAGGTACAGCAGGACTGAGCTCCAGCTGCCCACAGCTGTGACCTACTCATCTACATGCTCTGTGTGGGCTTCCTCCCTTCCTGGCTCACCTCCACACTGTCCTGCCTTGACCTTGAAAAAATTCATTGGCATTTGAGCTTTCAACTTAGAGTCTGCTTGTGAGAGAAGCCAGTTAATGACAGGGGGCCGGGCAGAAGGGGACACCCCTAGGTGTCCATCTCTCTCTCAAGGAGCCCCTCCGCCCAAAGCTTCAGATGCAACGTGCCCAAGCTGCAAGGGCTGCTGGGAAATGTAGTCCATTAGCCAGGGGATCGACTGTTCAGGAGGGAGACCAGGAACATGGCAATGGGAAGGCAGCCAGCACTCTGTCACCATGAGAGAAGTTTCTGCCTTCATCTGGGACCAGATCTGACAAGGACATATCTAGTCCCTTGGACCCTTGTGGTCTTCTAAGAAGAAAACTTCTGGGAAGTTTTTTCATTTATTTCATGCCACTGATGTAGACTGAGCCCCTCCTGAGTGCTTGGCTGTGGGATGCCACTGAGAATCAGATCTTGTTCTCAGTCATGTGGTACTTACTAGGAACTATAAGGAGGCTTCCGTGGGTGGAAGCAGAGAACTGGGGCCAATGGCAGATGAAGGCTGGCAGATGCCCTTTGCCTATGGTATCCAATCCCTAAGCTTTTTCCAGGGGGTGACCCTGGCACCTGCTGGGGAGGCTGCCTTATTCTGCAATCCAAGGGTAACAACACAGAACCCAGGTCTGCAAGGGTGAAAGCTGCATGCGCATCTGGGTTGGGAGGGGGCTCCGCTCAGCGGGATGAGGTTGGCGGGGGCCGCCATTTTGAATGTGGCTGGCAATCGTGCCAGAGCCAAAGAGCTCTGAGAGATGGCCCAGCATCCCCTCGTATGCAGCCTGGAGGTGGCTTCTGGAGACTGCTGCTCACACTGATTGGTCAGAAATGGCCACATGACCCCACCCAACTTCAAGGTAATCAGGAAATGGAGTGGATCAGGAATACCTGGAGAACAACATGGTGGCCACCACCCACTGGGATCTTACTGCTGCCTTTCCTTCCGGGGTCTTTCTGTTTTACATGCATAATTCTGTGCCCACAGAGAAGATCGAATGTGTCGTATTATAACGATCTTTCTGAAATGCTCTATGTCAGAGGGCTTCTATGCTGGGATGTGCAACTCTGTTTCATGCTGTTAAAGGCTACAATGAGTGTTGCGCTTTGGACTTTGCCGGCCCCCTACGGAGGGACTTTAAGGTGTCAGCTTTTGCTATTATGAACTGCCTCACAGCAGTAAGGTGGTTCTTACCTGTGCTCTTCAGGGCACAGCCTTCAGAAAATTGTGCTGACTGGCATGCTCGAAATGTCCCCCAGGTCCTGGAGGACAGTCCTCCAAAGTGCCTGCATCGGGGGCACTTGGGTGGCTCAGATGGTTAAGTGTCTGCCTTCGGCTCAGGTCATGATCTCAGTGTCCTGGGATCGAGCCCTGTTGTCAGGCTCCCTGCTCCATGGGGAGTCTGTGTTTCTCTCCCCTGCCTCTCCTGCTGGTGCTCTCCTCTCTCTAAAATGAATAAATAAAATCTTAAAAAAAAATGACATCAACACACACTATCCCCCCACCCCAGCCACCCATTGCCTGCCCCCAGAATGGGCAGCAATTCCCCACGTATCTACCAATGAATAATATAACAAGGTTTAAATTGATATTTTAATCTGATGGGGTGTTCTCTTTTATTTTTCCCAATTAAAAAAAAGTTGCTTGGACCAGTTTGAGCAGTGAAGTGTGTGTGGCGCACACCCCGGGAGTCCCCGTTGGCTTTGTCTCATTTCATGCCCCGTGTTAGAGACACCAGTGTGCAAAGTTTAAAGAGTATCCTTCTAGATCTTTCTTTACACATTTATGTAATATGCATTCATAACTATATGTAGATCTTTGAGTGTGTAACTGTTTTCCCGCCATGTTATGTATTGTTATATGTTGTTCTGAACCTTGTTCTACTACCTGTGTCCCTCTCCAACCCTAATTTTTAGCATCTCTTCTTACACTCGTTTTCATGATATTAAGTTTACTGGCAGCTCGGGTTTTCTTTGCTCTGGTTTTTCTGTCTTCTCACACATCTCTGGGTGGGAGGAGGAGAAAGGGAGGGGAAGCTGATTATGGGCTGTCTGGTTTTCTCCCCCTTCCCGGAGCTCCGTGGGGCGGAGTGACCAGTGTCCAGACGTGTCTCTGGGGTGGCAGCAGGAAGAGGAGAAGGCACCGGCTGCAGAGTCTCCGACGGGGAGGAGGGGCGGCAAGAGGCTGGCTGAGGAAGGGGATGTAATGCAGACAAGAACCTTTCCAAACTCCGGTGGGGACATAGAGCTCTCCTGTGGCGAAATTCAGCAAAAATGCTATTAAAGATAAATTTTTTATTGTTCTGTCCTGCAGGCAGCTTGGGAAAATACGTCGCCTCAGCATAAATGAGCTCGCCTGTCTTATTTTATTTTGAAAGGACGCTTTCTGCACTGGTTCTGATCCTGGAATCAGGGAGTGGTCCCTGCAGCAGCCACAGACGCTGAGGGCGGAAGCCGCCACGGCTCTGGGAGCAGATGGGGTCGGCCCTCGGTAGAACAGGGGCCGAGCTGGCCAGGGTGCTCTCTCCTCCCTGTCCCCCGCAGGGGTTAGGGGAAGGAACCAGAACAGTCATCCCTGCAATTCTGGCCAAAGAAAAATCAGATAAACCCAGTGAACACAAACCCGAAATCTAGGTAAAATACCCATGTGTATTTGCTTGTTCACAAACCCTTATGGGGCGCATCTCACAGGCTGGCCATTGTTGTGAATACAAAGAAATACTCATTTATTTTTCACAACCACTCTGCCCGGGGAGCTTGATTCCGCGGCCTGCCGTGGAGGTGGTGGGTGGGTCCCGTGTGGCTGGGACATGCGGTGTACACCTAGGCCGGTCCCAGTCACTCCTGGTTCCGTGTGGCCTCACCTGCTCCCTGGGCCTCGGCTGCTTTCCCCAGCAAAGCAGCATCCTGTTCCCGAGGCTGTAAAGCATCAGGCAGCTCCGCTGGCACGTCCCTGCTCCCCAGCTCAACCCCGGGCCCCACGTCCAGTGCGGCTTGGCACAGCCAGCATCTGGTCCTCAGCGATGGGGCCATGGCTGCTTGGGCCCCAGGTCTACAAGGGAGGACCCTGAGATGCTCTGGTTTCTCCAGGGCCCTCCCCAAGGGGCAGAGCAACACCAGGAAGTATGGGGGAACAGTCCACACCCGACAGGAGAGGGGAAGGAGCCAGGGGCTGAGCCACTCTTTCCTCCTCCCTGGGGCAGACTGATCCCTGGGGCCACTCTGGGGACATCCCACTGGACCAGGAGCCAGCTGTGTCTCCTTGACCCGCCGAGGGCCCTGGGGTGCCCCATAACCTCTCTCCCCATCCCCCTCAGGCTTGCTTTCCCAGGACTGCACTTGCCCTTGGCGTGGTGTTGGCGCAGAGCTCTGCCTCTAGCTCTGCTTTCCAGTCAGGAAACTCAGGACCCCTCAGAGAAACCTGGGGCCAGGGTTCTGGCTATGGTTCATACTGGCCCAAATGGAAAGACCAGGAAGTCTAAGGCTCTGAGTGCGCTGTTGGAGAGAGTGGGAGATGGGGAAAGAAAGGCTTGGGCAGGTCGTAGGAGGGTTTGGGTGCTATCTTCAAGCACTTCTCAATGCCTCTGGGATAAAATCTAGAACATTCTACACTCCTTGGTATGCCACATGCAGCCTGCACATGCTCTCCCAATACCTTCCCCTCATCCCACGCCTCTCCCTCTTCAGCACTGTCCTGCATCTCAGCCATCTGGAAGAACATGCAGGTCCTCCAGGGGTCCTCTGTCCCCCCTAGTGCTTACTGTTCCTTCTGCCCCAGCCACCCCTCCTCCTCCACACCCTTTCGACAATCACCTGTCCTCTCCCCAGCCTTATCCCAAGTGATCCCTCTGTCAAGCCTGCCGAGCCTGGTCAAGTTCAGCCCCTCTCCTTGGGGCTCCAACAGCCCTGCCTCCCATGGGCATATCATCGCCTGACTCTTTGCCTATTTGCAACTGTGCGCTCAGGTGCACAACTGTGTCTCTAGCTGGCACGTTGCAGGTGCTCGACAAATACTGGGGGAGGAATGAATGATGCACAAATGAGTGGCTATCCATAAGCAAGAAGGAGCAGACTTATGCCTTGTGCCTCCAAAAGGCAAAACCAAGGTCAGTGGCTGAAAAGGGCAGAGAAGCTGATTTTCATTTCATGTAAGAAAAGCCTCTTTGATAATGGATTTCTTTGCGGGTGTGGGGAACTTCCATCCCACCATGGAAGCTTCTCAGTGCACTCATGGGGGTGGGAGGTCACTTAGCCCCCTCCTCAGCACACAGCCAAGCCCTGGGAGGCAGGAGAGGTGTATCCCTTCTTACACCTGAAGCTGGAGCTACAGAAGGCAGCTGTAAACACATGCTAAATGGCTGAATGTGTCCGTCTTCTAACCCCAGAAACTTCTAGAACTGTCCAATATGGCAACTTCAAATGTGCTGGTCTAAACGGAGCCCTACAGTAAGTTTAAGAACACACAGGAGATTTCAAAGGCTTGATATTTACCAAAAAAAAGGTGGAAACATCAGTAATTTGCTTTGTATGTTGAAAGGCTAATATTTTGGATATATTTGGGTTAAATTCAATATATCATTAAGGCTCATAGAACCCGTTTCTTTTTACGATTTATTTTTCTTTTTTAAAATGGGATTCCTGGAAAATTGAAACTGTGGCTTGCATTCTTTTCCATCCCACAGGGCTGACCTAGAACAGCGGTTCCCAACTTCTTTGGGGTCACTGCACCCTTTCAAATACACACAGATGGGGAATTTGTGGCAGCATATCTGAAAGGATCCAAAGACTCGAAACAGCAATTAACTGTGACAAACTCAGCATCGTCCTCAGGCACTTGCTGGGCTGGCCCCTGCTCTCCCTCCCCCCGCCTGGCGGCATGTGGGTGGCTGGAGGGGACCCTTCACCGCACGGCCCTTGCCGTCTCCTATGCAATTAACACACCATCCATCTTCACAAATAAAGAGCCGCTGGCTCTGTGGGCACAATCCCCAGCACGTGTTCTGCTCGGTCCCTGGACCCACTCTGCTCTGTGCCCTCCCACACACAGGTCAATGTGAGACTTTTGTATCCTCTTTGGCAGAAAAAAATAGCCTGGCAATTTATATGAAAATAAAAGTGCACACCCCTTAACCCAGCAATCCCTGTTGTATGAATGGATCTCAGAGTGATGACAGCATGGGAATGTGGCCATCCTCGGTCCTTTTCTCCTGCTCAGCCCTCCTCGGGCTGCCCACGGCCCCCATCGCTCAGGGCGCTGGAGGCCACCTCTGTCCCATGGGGTGGTGCCCGAGTCAATGTCAGTGGCTGGATATTTTGGCTTTCACACTTGCATACACAGATGCTGATGGCAGGGGGATCTGTGCTTAAAAAGAGCAAAACCAGGAACAACCTTCATGCTCTTCATACACAGGGCGTGTAAGGAACATCTGCTGCTATGAGAAGTCGCAGCTCAATCCCTGTGAACAAATGAGAGATGCCACTGTGGGTCTTTAAGGGAGAACAGTCTTGCGTGGTGCTTAGGGCACGATTACACTTTGCGGGGGGCTGCCAGGGGTGCTTGTGGGGGAGCAGGGAAGAGGTGTGGATGACCGTGTGCGCCTGGTAGCGGGGCAGGAGGAGGGATGGGACAAGCCAATATTTTCTGCACATTTACCTTATTTGATGTGTCCTGGCAAGCGTGTGAGGCATTTATAATCGTAAAATAGAAGAATGCAAGAAAACCTGGAAGTCCGGCGTTGATCTGAGTCTGGTGGACCTGGGGAAGAACCGGGGCGGGGGGGGGGAGGGGCTGGCGGGCCAGGGCACGGACATAGGACCCTGCGTTCTGTTCCCTGCTTCAGAAAATTCATCAGGGCTGCGGAGGGTGGGGCGGGGTGGGCGGGGAGAGGCTCTGCTCCCTGCCAGCCCCGGATCTAGTTTGTTTTTCAGGCATCGGAATGTGTGTGGCTTTCCCCGGGTGGGGATGGATTCTCTCTCTACCTGCACTGAGGCTGACTCCCCTCACTTGTCTGGTCTGGGGTTCCCACCAAGACCTGGACTCAGGAAAAGGAGAAGACCCAGGAGAACACAGTCGAATGGTCACTGGGGTGATCTACCAGCAGTCCCGTTTTACGGTGGGGGTCCTTCCTGGTCTGCCCTCCATCTGGGCCTGTTGGGACACCCTGATTTTTATTCCACCGCTCGACTCCCCAGGAATTCCTCCCAACCAGTACAGCGTGTCTCCTCTTGCTCCCACCTTGAGGCTTTCTGAGGCTCACCAGGGTGTTTCTGATGCTATCTGCGCCGGGGCCACGGGCAGGTGGGGAAATTCCTGGAGGAGAGAAGTCCCTGCAGATGTAGCAGAGCTGAGCTCAGGCATGGCTCTGGGGTCCAGTGGGGCTGGATGCATTCCCAAGCACAGATCTCTAATGTCAGTCGAGCCCAGACAAGGAAGGTCCAATCCAGGAGGCTCTTGGGGTAGACGTTCTGTTGCTGGGAAAGCCCGTGGGTGCTGGGGACAGAGTGATCTTGATTCTGGGGACTCAGATCTTTATTCAAAGGCTGGGACTCGCTGGGCCACGGGCGAGCCTGGCGGCTGGGGTCAGCTCCCATGCAAACTCAAGGCCAGCGGGCTTTAACAATAAAGTTGGTGTCTTGGGAGCCACCATAACCAGAAAGTCAAAAGCTGGTGTGGATTTAGTGGCTCCAGCAATTTGGCCAGTCATGGCAGGCGGCAGGGATGGGAGTCGCCCCGAGTCGGAAAGTAGGTTCTGACTGTCCCAGAGTGTGACCTGGTGCCACCGACTCCCTGTACTGGGATCTTGGGCTGTCTTCTCTGAGATGGTGTCCTCATTTCCTGGGGCTGATGTCTTAAAGTAACACAGATCTGGTCCCTGAAAACAACAGAAATTTGTTCTCTCATACTTCTGGAGGCCAAAATCAAGGTGTCACAGGATCACGCTCCCCCCAGAGCCAAGGGGCTCCTTCCTTGCCTCTTCCTAGCTCTGGGTGGTCTGCCAGCAACCTGTGCCTTCCTTGGCATGTGGCCATGTCCCCCCTACCTCTATTCTCACCGTCACGTGCCACCCTCTTCGTCTGCGTCTTCACAAGGCCATCTTATAAGGACATCAATCATATTGGACTAGGGAGCCCACCCTGGGCCGGCGTGACCTCACTTTACCTTAGCTAATTCCCTCTGCGATGAAGAACTTCATTTCCAAGCAAGGTCAGACTCTGAGGTACGGGAGGATTGGGGGTTAGGACTTTCGGGAGGACACAATTCGACCCATAATGGAGGGGACAAAGATGCCCAAAGGGCTGTGGGGCAGACTGCGTGAGACCAGAGGAGGGCACGAAGCCCAGCGTGTGCACACAGTTGGTGCTCCGTCCTGCACAAGTACCCTGGGCTCGAGGGAGTGGGTTCTAGCGGGTCGCAAACCGGACCTGGTGCCTGGCAGCGGTGGGACTGAATCCGCACTGTGGGATCCGGGACAGCTTACTCAACCCTTGTGGGCCCTTTTCCTCTGCTGTGAATCTAATCCGGAAGATCCCGGTGACAGCTGCGTACGCGTTCGGTTAAAACCCGTCTTCTGCGCTGGATTCTTAAGCCTTCCGGAAGCTCAGTCACCGTACCTGTCGCAGAGGGGCGGTCACTCAGCATCCACACCAGCACCACTGCCAGGAGCCTGTGAGGACACAGGGGACGACGAGCTCGGAACGGGATGACCCTCGATGCAGGGGCCGCCCGGTCGGAGCGGAGCTTCCCGGTGAGGGCTGATGGCGCAGTGATTCTCTGTGTCTGTGGTTCCCTAAGTGTGGCGACTGGGAACTTTCTGGGGATGAACAGACCAACCCTTTTCACTTTAATTAGTAGCATTTGTTTTAGCGTGGACTAGGAAGAACCAAAGTTTCCTCTAGTGGGGTACATTTTAGGTAAAAAATATGGGGAGCATTAAATAAATACACCAAGTAAATAAAAAGCTCAGAGAACCATGACAAAAGCCCCAGGTGGGGGACAAAGGCTGGGGATGGCAGCATGCGGCCCTGGACGGGCAGTTAAGTTCCACCTGCTGCTCAGGGGCCTCTGGCTGCCATGTCCCCAGCGTCCCTCCCGGGACCCCCTGCTGGTGGGGGTGCCAGGACGTCCTGCTCAGACCTGCCTTTGGGTGAACAGCCGCTCTCTCCCCAGCGTGCACGGCCCTGGGGGCACCTGTGGGCCCAGCTGAGTGCCGCCCGCAACAGGCGGCTCCCCTGCAGGTGGGCGAGGAGCTGGGCGTCCCTGGGCCTTGAGTGGAGGCTCGCTCGGGCCTCCACCATTGGTCTCCTCTCCTCTCTGGTGTCCCTCTACCCCTCACTGTGGTTCCTAGGAACCGCTGCTGCTACCAGCTCCAGGCAGCTCCCTTCAGGGAGCCTCTGAGAAGAGCCCCAGCCATGGAGAGGGGCCATCGGGAGCCCCTCTCATCCAGCCCTGCTTACAGAGGAAGACAGAGCCTGGCAAGAAGGACACGTCCCTGGGGAATGAGCTTTCCACCTGCCCTTATGGCTCATTCCGGCCCTCAGGACGGAGTCCTGCTGCCTCAGCCTTGCTGCTGGGCCCTGTCCATCCCTCTGCTCTCCTGTCCTACCGCTCAGTCCCACTTTCCCTGTGGGCAGTGGCCACAGAGGACCCACACAGCATCTCTTCCAGGCTGCGCACTCCCGCTGTGGGCGCTCGCCAGTCCTGCTGCTCCCGGCTCCACCTCAGCCAGCCCTCTTCTCCCATCCTGCCGGCCCCAGTTCCTAGCCCAGTGCCTGTAGAAACCTCTCCCTGGCCCCTAGGCCCAGTGCTCCCATCACAGCGCTGAGTTCCAGAGGGTCGGCGCTGGTCCATCCTGCTCATGCCTGGCTTGCAGGGCCTAGAACGGCACCTGGAACATAGCAGGTACTCTGTTCATTGATGCTGAACGGGTGGGCAGGGGCCCTTGGACTTGGGGGTTAGGTTTCTGATGGACGTCGTGTGTCCCTGATGGACAGAGTCACAGGACAGAGCCCTGACCTTGGGGACCCAGACACAGCACCCCGTTTGTGGCAGGGCGGGCAGGGATTGAGGGCAGGGAGAATCTTCCTGTGCCTGCCCAGCCTTCTCCTGGACGGTGGGTGAGGCCAGGCAGGAGGGGTGCAGGGACTGCAGGGAGAGGAGGCTGGGCAAGTCGCTGGGGTCCTGGAGGCCCAGTTTCCCCATCTGCAGCACAAATTAATGGTCATTTCCGTATTTCCAAGCGCTGCTGTGAGGACTGGTGCTTGCCTCCGCCGAATTTCCACACGTCACTCTTATTCTCTCTCTGTTGTATTAGCCTCCTACGGCTGCTGTAACTAACAGCCACGGAGGGGCCGAACGACCCCCGACGGAGGTACCCTCACACTTTGGAAGCTTCAAGTCCCAAACCAAAGGTGCCTCTTGCCTGGCTTCTGCTGCTCCCGGCGTTCCTCGTCGTTTCTTGGCTTGTAGACACATCGCGCTCCAGGCCCATCATCAGAAAGCTTCTTCCCTCTGGGGACCTTGCCTCTGCCTCATAGGAATTCCCCTGTTGAAGCCCTAAGCCCCCAGGTGGTGGGGTTCGGGGCGGGGCCTTCGGCAGGTGGTGGGGTTTGGATGAGAGCCTCAGGGTGAAGCCCCAGATGGTATTAGGATCCTTATCACAAGGGGCACCAGAGGGCTTGCCTGCGCGCTCTCTCTCTTTCTGCCTCGGGAGGCCACAGAGAGAAGGCAGCTGTCTGCAAGCTGGGAAGACGACTCACCAGAAACCACCCAGAACCGTGAGAAAGAAACGTCTCTGGGCCCCGCAATCCCGCCTGTGGTCTTCTGTTAAGGCAGCAGCGCTGACGGATCACGCTGCCTCTGTGCCTCTGTTTCTCTCACCTCTTCTTCCAAAGCCGGGCTGTGTTGAATGGGGGCCGGCCCCGCTCCCCGTACCCTTATCTTAATGGACACATCTAGAAGGTTCTGGCTCCGAGCAGACTCGCACTCTGAGGTTCCAGGGATGTGAATGTGGGCAGACACGATTCAGCCCAGTGGAGTGGCTATCTCGTTTGTGGCTCTATTCAGCCTTATAATAACCTGGCGAGGTCAGAATTATCACACCCATTTCTCAGATGAGGAAATGGAGGTTCAGGGGCCGCAGGGCCCAAGCAGCTACCAGGAGACAAATGCAGGCCTTGTCCCCAGACTCTTAGCAGCCGGGACCTGATGGAGCAGGCAGGATTTGCCTTCAGGGTCCTGAAATTGCCAACAATTCTCCAGCTCTGCAATCAACGTAATTGGCCATAAAAAAGAACCCTAAAAAAGAAAAAAGAAAGAAAACTCAAATTGGCCCTGTATGTTTACAACCAAAGGTTCTCTCCTGGGAGCAGAGTATGAAATTTTAATATTTTAGGCAGGCAGTGTTTCTTGTCTAGACACGGGGAAATGTTCAGACGCAGACTTCTTTCCAACGCTCCCGCTCCGGCCAGTACAGAGCCGTTCCCACGCAGCCACCCCCAACAGATTAGGGGGTGTCATTTACCTCGCATCGGCAAACAGACATCACAGAGGTCCTGGTCGCCGGCAGAAGGCCTTGGACCCCAGAGATGTTGGCTGGCGTGCTGTCTTTTCCCAGACGATTGAGCTGCTTACAAATCGATAAACACAAGGTTGATCGGACGAGGGCTTCCTCCTTGAGGCTCACACTGCTGTGGGAATGTCGCTGAACGTGCAAGTGGGATCATTAACCCCGTAGTTAGCTCTCGGGAGCACTGGGCAGGGAAGGAGGAGGGACAGGGTCGGGCGGGCGTTCCTCCCCACCCGCCAGGCTTTCTCTGCTCACCAAATGTTTCCTTAGCACTGACTCTGTCCCGGGGCCGGCGCTGCCCGACCTGGGGTGGCATCGTGAAGCCGACCAACCAGACCCTGGAGGCCAGCCCTGGGGGACCCTCACCAAAGTCCTAGGACAGCAGAATCCTGCTTGTGCAGCCACTGGGCGCTGGGTGCCTTTGTGTGCCCCACTTACTGGGCGCCCCATTTCCTTGTTTGAGGGAGTTAGAGACTGGCGAGGGGAGGGGTGGGCCAAGGGGGGAGAGGCGACAATAGCCCCCAGGAGCCTTGCTGCAGGACTGCTGACCCCCTCCCCCCACAGCCCCCGGCCTGGGCAGCACGGTCTTCTTGCTTCCTTCTGTGCTGCCACGGTGGGGGTGGGGGGGTTGGTGTCTGGTGGAAACACCCTGTCCACCCTGTCCAGGCCACTGCAGAAGTGGCACCAGGAATGTGACATCATGTGCCCAAGATCCGGGGTTGACTTGCTGTTTTATGTGGCATCGTTTACTGCCCAAGCCACGTGCTACCTTGCTTCCAACGTGCCTGCGCAGCTTCCCCAAAGCGCTTGCGAGCAAGTCCACAGACACCTTCTGAGGCTGGTGGCTATGCCGTCCCCTTAAGTTCTCCGAGCTGAGGCCTCTGTGAGCTCCTTGCATCCTGAGAAGAGCCTGTGAGGGAGGGGTCCTATTTTACAGACGCTGAGAGTGAGGACTGGCAAGGCAAGTGGGGGCCAGGGGGAGGGACAAAGGCCCCCCAGTGACTTCCCCAGGACCTGTGAATGTGGTATGTGAACTAGCAAAGGGAGATAAAGTTGCTAATCAGCCGACCTTGAGAGGGGGTGATGCTCCTGGGTTGGCAGGTGTTCCCAGGCAATCCCGGCCCATTCACGAGTGAAAGAGAGAGGCAGCAGATCTCTGGGTGCTTGAGGAGGACTCAGCTGGTCATTTCTGGTTTTGAAGGAGGAAGAAGGGCTACCACACAAAGAATGTGGACAGGGGTGACCTCTAGAAAAGGGGGAGAAATGGGTTCTCCCCTGGAGAAAGTCCCCTAGAGTTTCCAGAAGGAACAGAACATTCCAACACTTGGATTTGCCCAGGGACACGCGCTTGGGGATTCTGACCTTCAGAGTTCTAAAATAATAAGTCTGTGTTGTTTCCAGCCACTAAGTGTTACTTTGTTACAGGAGCATAAGAAACTGATGCACCAGTAAATGGTGGGGCTGGATTTAAACCCAGACTTCAGTGATTGGCTCAGGGATACACATGTGAACAAGCTGAATCCAAAGCAATCCTAGAAGTTCTGTTAGAACAAACAGGAAAGGAAAACTCCGTTTTCATCAGGACTGCTGCGGACATACAACGGGTGTTAGCTTGGAAGTGCTGGGAGTTGATTAGCCAACACGGGGGAAATGTCTGTCTGAATTACGGAGCTGAGGTGAGAGGAAAACAAGATGATGATGTCATTTGAGCCCCTGGATACCACCATGCCTGAAGCCAACTTATCTTTACATTTCAGGAACCCATAAATGTGCCTTTCTGCCCAAGCTGGCTTGAAGTGGGCTTTTTGTCACTTAAAACTGACGGATTCCTGGCAGTCAGGATTGGGACACGGCCTTTGAAAATCTGAGGGACTGAAACTTGGTCTTGGTTTCCCTTGTGCAGACTCCCCCTTTCCGGTTTTCAAAGAGAACAAAAGATCAGGTGCCAGGAGGCTTAGAATCATTTAATCCTACAATGGCACAAACTTGAGAAGCCCCTCAGTCCCATGCGCTACACTTTTTTGCCCTGAGGCAGAGGAAGGGGAAGTGACTTGCTTAAGGTCACACGGCTGCTAAGAGACAACTGAGACTAACATTTCTCTCCTCACCGCAGTCGCTTTCCTCTGTCCTCTGCAGCCCACAAGAGAGGGTTTGAGTCCATGATTCTGGACACTTTTTTCCTGCTGACAGGACTCGGGAAAGGCTCAAGCTTGTCTGACCTTGATTTTGCCACACTCTCAATCTGGCTCCCGTTTGCTTGCGGTCCAGGCTTCAGAAGCTGGCATTCTGGCTGAGCTACTCTCCAGGCCAGGACTGGTTTGGAAGCCATTCCAAGGTCTGCCCATCTGGTAAGGTGTGGTTGTGCAGTGAATATTTCCCAGAGTAGGGCTTTCTTCCTGGTGCCCAGACTCTCTGGCCCCTCAGAGCTCTGTGAGGAGAGCAATGTGCCAAAGGTGGGTCTCCCAGCCACCCTGCTTTCTCTGTTGGTGACCTGCCACACTTGTAGTAGACAGCTGGCCGTAATGTGTAGCTTGGAGCCAAGAGTCCAGACCCCAAGTTGGTGCTATCAGACCCCAGACAAGTCAGATGCTGGCATCAGCTCCCGCCTACCAGCCCAACAAGAAACACATCCTTTGCTCCAGACTTGTCCCCATTAATAAAAATCTTTTTGCACTTCCTTCTTCATTCCCCATGCACTGCAGGGGACCAGCATCCTCTTAGTGTGAGCCGGTTGGAGCGGACTCCCCATCGCAGATCACAGACTGGCTACTTGAGCCCTTACTAAGTGCCAGGAAATTGCAGATAGTTCAGCGACAACCCCATGATGTGGGTACGGTTATTATCCCATTGTAGGTGGCAGGGGATGCGCCAAGAGATGTGGAGGGTCTACCTGAGGACAGCACAGCTAGGGAGAGTCATAAGCAGGGCCGGAGGTGGCATGAATCTTACTTTGTCACTTTTATCAGTGTGACAGAGCCCAGAATGGTGATTACTCAAAGGCACACAGCAAATGAGTAGCCAGGAGGGGATCAGCTTTCATGCTTCCCGACCCCTGGTTTTCCCTCTCCCCCGGGGGCCACACTGATACCATGGCCACTAGAGTCAGGATAGCAGGTGGATGACCTTTGCCATGGGCTACCATGCATTCTTTGTGAAACCTGCCTCTACCCAGGGGACTGGAAACCCTCCGTGGCCCTGGAAGCCTTGCCTTCTGGAAGGAATGTTATCCAGCACATAGATCGCAGCATCCCCTACATGGGCACCCCCACCTGCCCCCCATGACCCTCCAAGAACTGCAGCAGCTCCTGGGGTGGGCTCTGGAGTTGCTCAGCCTGATCATTTGCTTGAAGCTTTAGAAAATATTCCATTCGAGGTGTATTCTCCCCTTCCCAGAGCGCAAATAGCTTTCTCAAGACTTACTAAGAAAGTGAGCATTTATATATTCCAGCACAACATAGCACCTGTGGTGTGCCAGGCACTGAACCAGGACGGGGAGACTTGTCAGGACCCTCAGGACTTTTCAGCCCTCAGCAGGAAGGAACTGAAAGGCCCTCATGGGGCTCACAGCACAGCAGGAGAAGCAGATGGATGCTGTGGATGATTTCCCATGAGGAAGAGGCAAAAACGGAGCAGGAAGTCAGGCCAGCATGGGGAGAGGTCAGGGGAGGCCTCTCTAGGGAGGTGGCATTGAGGAAAACCTGAGCAATGATCAGGCGGTGGCCGTGAGACCATCTGAAGAAAAGTGATGAGGAGTTCCAGGCATTCTCCAGAAAGAATGGCAGGTGCAAAGGCCCTGAGGTGGAAATGGGTTATTGGAAAACCTGTGAGCTCATGAAGAAGGAAGGAACAGTAGGAAATGAGGTCAAAGGGACAGACCTTTTAAAATAGAGCACGTAACCCACCAGCAGTATATTCTGTGACACAAATATGCAACGGCTATCAGCCCAGGGGGGTGGGATAAGAGACCTTAGCTTTCTGGCATGACCATCACATGACACAGACAGCATTTCATGCCAACCTTGCAAGGACCAGTGAGCCAGGCACTGTCGCTGTCCCCGTGTGGCACATGAGGGGCCAGAGGCTCGGGGAGGCGGAATGGGGCCAAGGAAGCCATTCCTGACCCCACTGGTATCTGCTGCCGCTCTTGGGCTAAAGCAGGCCGCTGCTTTTATAAAAATATGAAGTCAGGGAGAGAGCTTGCCTGACCTTTTTGCTTTCCTCCGAAGGACAACATCGTTCTACTCTTCCTACTTCTAGCCAACATTTTGGAAAGTCTTGGCGGCATGAGCCCTGCAGTCTCGGGCGGCAATGGCTTTCATAAGCCTTGCGCAAAACCGCAGGGAACAAAGCCACAGGGAACAGCTTCTGCTGACCTGGCCTTGCTCAGGGTGGGGAGCGTTCTCTCCTACTCAAGGTTGAGGGTCTGGAAAGAGTGTCTTGGGAGTGTAGGGCTTTTCAGAGAGTCTCAGAAGCAGCCCTCAGCAGGAAGGAACTGAAAGGGGACACACGTGCAAATCTACCGATAACCAGTTTGAGGGGAATGGTCCCCGCGGAAGCCTGTGAGCTCTGGCCCGGCCAAGTGGCTCCCTGCCACATCTGCCAGGGAGTTTGGGGTGACCCACCCAAGTTCCCTTGGAAGCCCTGGCAGCCAAGATCTCCTGGCTACTGCTCTGGGCTTGGCCCAGGTGTGCAGAGATGTATCCCCGCGGGAGGCCAGGGGGCCAGGGAAGGATCTGATCATTCGTTGGGAAATATGTCCTGATACTTGCTTTGTGCCAGTCTCTCCTCGGTGGCCAGGATGCAGCCCCCGCAGCCCAAGGAAACCTGATCTCCTCGAGCTCGTGGTGAACGGACACAACCACCAACTATACACAGAAACAAGGCTGTATACCCCGGGAGAGACAAACGATGAGAGGGGAGGGGTTGACAGGTGGAGGAAGGGGTCAGGGAAAACCACCTGGAGGAGGTGGCCTTTGTGGGGACACCTGAGTGGAGAGAGAAGAAGACCCCCTTCCTCGGGGAAGGACAAAACAATAGGGCCCCAGGCTCCAAGCTGGCTGCTGGCTGCTGGCTCTGCCCTAAGAACCACAGAACCACCAGGCCCGCTGCCTCTGGAAGATTCCAAGGAGCACACTCTTGCCCCGAACCTCACCCCAGCCCGTGGCTCCGAATTAAGGAGCTGTGTATATGTAAAGCCCAAGGTGGCGCAGGGCACTACCATCCTGACCCCCTCCCCGGAGCCACATGTCCCCTGCCACCGCTGGCCGCCTTTACCGGGGACCTGGGGTAGGCGCCCTGGGGACTCTGTCAGTGACAATGCCCCAAACCACGTTGGGGTTGGGGTTGGACGTTGCGTTTCCCATCTGTCAGAGTCCCAAGGCTGTCCCTACCCCCGCCACCCCGTGTGTGGCTCTGCGGCTCGAGGCACATGGGACCACGCAGGCCAACGTCACCTGCGCCAGCCGAGGCTCTGGTGGCCGCTCCGAAGCCACGGCCATGTCAGATCGCTTCTTAAGCTCTCGCGATTTCTGCTCTTCCCTCATCACGGACAAGTAACAAACGGTCACAAACCACTGAAACGCTAAGTGAACGCGGCTACATGGCATCAGTCCACCAGCCCCTCCAGAGTTAGCCACGCTGGTCCCTTCCACCCCCGAGGAGCCACCTGTGTTTCTCACCGACGTCACAGCGGGGACAGGAATGCCCAGGGTGAGGCCCTGCCCCGGAATGCCTCCAGAGCCCTCAGTCCCTGATTCCCTGCAGTGGTCCGGGCTCTATGCTTCTGGGGACAGGCAGGGGCACAAGCCTTGGCAGCTTGGCCCTGCTGGCCTCTGTGAGGCTCGGTGAACAAGCACAGCTTCTGGGGGACCGGGGCGGGAGGCCCCTCTCGAGTGATTGCACCTGCTTCCGGCCGCCCAGGTGTTCCCACTCGGAGGGCCCCCAAGCTCCTGTTCTGGCCAAGTCTCACCTCAAAACTGCCACTTGTCCAGGGGACAGCCCAAAGCTGGCCCTCCTCTGGATGGCCCACCCACATGCCTCTTCCTGTGAGCTGGGGGCCAGCAGCCTCAGGACTGGGGGCATCCCAGGCCCTGGCAGGAAGGGACGGAGGGCTCTAGCGGGCAGTGCCCCAGCAAGATGAGAACATAAAGTGCCTTTCATTCAACTTCAGGAAGAAAAGCTTTGACTCATCCCTCTTCACCCACCCCCCTGCAGGTTTTCTTTCCAAAGCCATCACTTCAACTTTTCCCACTTCCAGTCCCCAAAGCTGATTAAATCGTTGATCCGGTATGAATTTTCCTGGAGGCAGGTGTCGGGTCTGTTTGGTTTTCTCAGGTAGGTGCTCAGGGTCCACCCTGCCAACCAGGTTGGGAGATTCTCAGGGTCGGGGCCTCCTGGGCCCCCCTCCTTGCGCCCATCTTCATCGGGGTTTCAGGAACAGTAAAAGGAAGCTTTTGAGCAGGAGCGCACGGGAGGTAGGGGGCGAATGTCAGTCTGATTTACAAACCTTGGTACAGATGTTGTGGCTGCTTCGTTCCAACAGTTATGAAGACGCGAGAAAGCTGCAGAGGGCCACTTCCCTTCTTCAGCCCGAAAAAGCATTCTATAATCATGTCCTTCGTGGACCGTCTACCAGAAAGATGTTCTATGAAGGCGCAAAGCTATTTGTTAAAGTCGTCAAACTGCAGCTGAAAAACGCAATTTTTCCCCCCATGTATGCTTTCCCCCTCTCATCACCAAGAAAATTGAAGGATGAGATGCAGCAGACAATCACGCCTCCCGGAGTGGTGGCACGTCTGCTCCGGTGACACCTGCAGTGGCTTCTAATTAGATTCGGGGTTTTGCGTTCGCGGGAGCTCCGGCTTCGTGCAAGTTGGGACCTCGTCATGCTAAATGAGGTTGTGCTACGGGGGAACAGCCAAGCAAACGGAAGGCTTGCGGCTCCGACCGGCGAAGCTTACAAAAGTCGCGTCGCCTAACACACTGTTATTACCATGAAAGGAGCCTGAGTCATCCATCTGCGTTCCGTTTGAATGACTGGATTTGCACCCGTGCTGGTTCGGCGCGGAGGGCTGTTCCATCGCGAAGGTGCCAAGTTTTAATTGTGTCCTGGCTACCTCTGGCCCAGGGCTGTGTCTTTGCTGGCAGTTATCTGGAGAAATTTCTTACACGCTAGCACAAGGTGTGAAAGCAGACACGTTCTTGGCTCATTTTCTTGGGACCCGTGGTTCAAAGACAGCCCGGGGGGCTGACATCCGGGGTCGAGGTAGCCTCCAGGCTCACTGGATACCTCCATGTGTTACGGTTTATGGACCTGCAAGAAAGTAACTGAAGATGCTTGCCTGGATCTAATCTGCACAAGTCCAAGGTCAAGGTCAGTTCACTTCTTGACGGTTGGGAAAGCTGCCAGACCTAGGGAGGAAGACTCCAGTGTCTCCAGCTCTCTGAATTTATATCAAACTGGTTCATCTTTATAGAAGTGGGAAGAGTTTCTCAGCCATCCACCTGTTTCTATGGGAATGAGGCCTTCAATGCAGCCACTACATCAGTTTCTAGACAAAGGCTCCCGAGAGAAGACCCTCAGTTTACCTCCTCTGTGTCTTTTATTTCCCATCTGTACGGTAAGTATAGAGAGAGTTAGCTGATTAATCAACTCATGTGTCATTCCCCAAATACTCATTTCCAGGTACTAGAGATTTAAAAAATGAATAAGACGTGTTCCTATCCTCAAGGAGCAAGGAGTCTTTGGAAGGCAGAGCCTGAGGCAAGGATTAAGAGGATAAGGTTTACCGGGGAGATATAAGCCCGGGGCAGGGAAGTGAAGGAAAAGGTGGGTGAGGTGGTGATGGAAGATATGTTATCTTCCCCACGGGGGATCCCCACGGGGCTCCGGCAGTCACACTCCCACGTGCTGAGGAGGGACACAATGGGTGGCTCCACAGGTGTGTTCACACAGCACACAGACTTCACTGGAAGTCTGTAAGGGAGAACCACAGGAGTCCACAATAGAAAGGACAAGGCTTGGCTCCCACTAGAGCCTTCCAAGCGGGCTCACCCAGCACCTCAGCAGCTGCTGGAGAAGCTGGAGCTGTGGCCCAGTGTGTGGGGTTTCACCCACGTGGGGAAGCGGAAATGCAGGGTGGCACAGCGGGGCGCCATCCAAAAAGGAAGGAAGGAGCACTGGGAGAATGTGGGAAGGCACAAGGTCTGAGAGCCAGTTCACAGAGACAGGAAGGTAAAGAGGCAGGTGCGTGTGTCTGAGTGGATGTGAACAGTGCAGAGGGAGCATGTCTGTGGGGTACAGACAGGAAAAAGGAGCATGTATCCTGACACCCAAAAGATGAACAAGATTTGGTCAGAGGAAGGATGGGGTGGGGGGCAGTGCTCCAGGCAGCTGGCACAGGTCGGTAAAGGCTGTGAGCTGGGGGTTCTGGAGAAGATGGGAAGAGGGCGGGGACGAGGGCCTGGAGAGGTGGCACAGCAGGAGCGGGGGTGCCGAGAGGGCCTCCGATTCCCACCGCAGTGGGGAGGCCCCCTCCACGCATCCTGCTCCCTGGCCCACAGCTCTCAGGGGTGGGAATCTGCGTCTCTCTCATCTGCACTTGCTTTTCCTCTTTATCTCTCTCCTTCTTTCTGGGCTGGGCACCAGAGGCGTTCACAACCAGCCACTGTCTGCAGACACCAGGGGTGAGAAAGTCCTGTGCTAGCCTCATGACGAGTCACCTTCACACACCCACCAGCCACAGGGGACATCCACGTTATGCCGAGGGCTGGCGGCCTCACTCCTCTGTTGGCCCAGCAACAGCAAAAGGAGGGCAGGGAGGCGAGTGTGGCCAATGGGGCAAGAACCAGGTCTCAGGTTCTCACCTGGGCCCCGTCTGGCTGGGAAGCCTGTGAAGTGAGGCAGGGTCAGCCTGGGGACCCAGGGCCAGGGCTCATGTGGGTCCCTGCTGCTGTTGGCAGAGCGCAGGTCCCTCTGACAGCCATGGTTCAGAGTTGCCCCCCAGAATCTCCAACAGCCACAGGGATGCGATCGGGGATGGGCATGGGACCCACGCTGGACTAGTTGGAAGTCTGACATCAAGGCTTGGACGAATGAATGAATGAGGATGTCACAGACTCCAGGTTTGAAAGGCAGATGTGCACTTAACTCCTCAGAGAGCCTTTTTACGGAGGTGTGTGCTCCCCGAGGTTTCTTACGTGTGGAGCGCCCACCTACTGTATTGATTTAAATGATGGCTCTCCCCTCTCCCCTACCTAATGCTTCCTGGTCATGTCCTATCCACCCCCACCCCCCCGCCGCCCCCAGGGATTTTGTGGAAGTTGTTTTGTTTCCCAGCACTGTGTGTTGCCCTGGAAAGTCTGGGGCCAGCTTTATACTGCTCTGCTTTTCCGTGATTTGTTTTCTGGCTTCCACGTTCAAAGAAGTTTTTCTCCACCTTGAAATTCAGTGTTTGACTTAGACTATGTCTCGGCGTTGAGTCCTTTAAATGAAGTTTTCTTAGAACACCATGTATTTTTTTTTTTCAATGAAAAGTTTTAGAGCTATTTCTTCATTTCAGGGAAATTCTTCTGTTTCACATCTTTGAATACGTTGTGGTTTTTGGGCCTTGTGATTCAGGGACACCCCAAAGCCTTAGACCACCCCGCCGAGGCCAATGGCCCTGCTTTGTCTGTGTTTATTTCTTTTACCTCCAGCTTTTTCTCCAGGTTAGTGATGGGGCCCCCGCTCTACCTGTTGGGCTCTCGGTCATTTACATCGTTATTTCTTTGTTCTGTAACGATATTATTTTTGTTTTTAATCTTTTTCCTTAGGTTAGCTTATATCCTAAATAGGGTTTCTTGTTTTTATCATGCTGTCTTTGAGTTTTTGTTTTATTGAATGCATGGTTTCCATTAAGTTTTCTCTACAATAAAGCCACTGAGAGAAATTCTCTTCTCTTTCTGGAGGCACATTGCTTCTGGGCTGGACTCTGTCCTTTTATACCTCTTCTTTTCTTCCTCCTCCCTTTCCCCTTCCTTCTCGTTCTTTGCCTCTCCCTCCCTCTCTCCCACCCTCCCTATCCTTTCCTCCCCCCAACTCCTCCCCTCCCCCTTTCTTTCTCCCTCCTCCCTCCCTTTCTCCCCTCTCTCCCTCTCTCTTCTCCCCTCTCCCTCCCTCCACCTTCCCTTTCCCTCTTACCTCCCTATCTCTCCCTTCCCTTTCCCTTTCCCTTCTCTCTCTCTCCCTCTCCTCCACCTTCCCTCTCCCTCTCTCTCTCTCTTTCTCTCCCTCTCCCTTTTTCCTCCCTCCCTCTCCCTTCTCCCTCCACCTTCCCTCTCTCTCTCTTCTCCAACTTCCTCCTCCTTCCCTCTCCCTCCTCTTCCTCCTTCCACTTTCTGCCTGGTATATCTTTCTCCACTCCTGTATTTTTGATCTGTAGTGTCTTCATATTTGAATTGGATCTCTTGCAGACAACACATAGTTGGGTCTTATTTTCTACTCTGGTGGTCTCTGGCTTTTTACTGGTATGTTTAGACCACTCATATTTAAAGTGATTATTGACACAGTTTGATTGCCATCTACTGTATGGCACCGTTTCAGTTCCTTGTGCTTATCATTTTTTGTCTTTTCCACCTTGTCCGGTTTTAATTGAGCATTCTCTTTATGATTTCGTTTTTTCTCCTCTCTCAATGTATTGATTAGGCTGCTTCTAAATTTTCTTTTAGTGGTTGCCTTAGAATTGGCCGTATGCATTTATGACTAATCTAAGTCTACTACCAACCAGAACTGTAGCACTTCATGGATAGTGAAAGTACCTTCTAATAGCATATTCTAGATCTATTTCTTCTTCTGTCCCCCCCAACATTGCTGTCTTTCATTTTGCTTATCTGTAAGCTATAATAACCCAATGCATTTTTGCTATTACTATTTTATTTTGTTTAAGATTTATTTATTTATTTTAGAGGGAGCGGGAGAGAAAGAAAGAGATAGCACATGCATGGGAGGGGAGGGGCAGAGGGAGAGAATCTCAAGCAGGCTCCCCGCTGAGTGTGTTACCAGATGTCAGGCTCGATCCCATGGCCCTGAGATCATGACCCGAGCAGAAACCGACAGTCAGACACTTAACCAACTAAGTCACCCAGGAGCCCTGCTATTACTATTTTAAACAAACAGTTGTCTATTAGATTATGGATAAGAAAAACAAAAGATTTTATTTTACCTGAATGTATTCCCTCTTTCTTTCCTCATGTACACCTGAATTTTCCTTCTCTCCGAAGAACTTTTTAAAATATTCCTTGGAATGCGGGTCTACTGGTGACAGATGTTTGTTTGAGAAAGTCCTCAACTGTCCTTCAAATCTGAAGGATAATCTCACTGGATACAGAATTCTAGGTTGGTTTTTTTTTTTTTTTCCATCTCAACACTTTAAATATTTCACTCAAATCTCTTCTTGCCTGAATAGGTTCTGAAGAAATCTGATGTTATTTTTATCCTTATTACTCTGTAGGTAAGATGATATTTTCCCCTTCTGGCTTCTTTTAAGATATTCTACTTGTCTTCGGTTTTCTAGTGTTTGAGTATGGTATGGTCAGATGTTGGATTTTTGACCTTGATCCTGCTTCTTGTTCTGTGAGCTTTTTGGTCTGTGTCATTAATTTTGGAAAATCTCAACCGTGTTATTAGCACATATTTCTTCTATCCCTTTCCTTTTTCTTTTTCTGCTATTCCCTTTTACGTATGTTTCATCTCTTGTAATTCTCCCACAGTTCCTGGATATTTTATTTCCTTCTCCTTTTTTTCTTTTCATTCTTTTTTTCTCTTTGATTTTCAGTTTGAGAAGTACCTGCTGACATCTTGAAGCTCACTGATTCTTTCCTCAGCCTTGCCCAGTCTATTGATGAGCCCATGAGAAACATTCTCGCTTTCTTTTTTTTTTTTTTTAACAATTTTATTTATTTATTTATTTGACAGACAGAGATCACAAGTAGGTAGAGAGGCAGGCAGAGAGAGAGGGGGAAGCAGGCTCCCTGCTGAGCAGAGAGCCCGATGCGGGGCTTGACCTCAGGACCCTGAGATCATGACCTGAGCCAAAGGCAGAGGCTTAACCCACTGAGCCACCCAGGTGCCCCACATTCTCGCTTTCTGTTACAATGTTTCTGATTTCCAACATTTCCTTTTGGTCCTTTCTTAGAGTTGCCATTTCTTTGCTTACATCTGTTCTTGTACTCTTCCCCACTAGAGCCTTTAGTTTATTAGTCATAATTATTTTTAATTCCTGGTCTGGTAATTCTGAAATCTTTGCTGTATCTGAGTTTCTGTTGCCTGCTTTGTCTTCGCAGGCTGTGTTTCTTCTTGCCTTTTAGTATGCCTTGTAACTTTTTGCTGAAAGCTGGACATGTTGTATGGAGTAACGGGAACTGGGGTAAATAGACTTTAGTGTGAGGGTTGATGTCAATCTGGTTCAGAATTGGGCTGTATTTCATGTTTATTGTAGCCTTAGGTATCAGAGTCTTCAACTTCCTCTTGTGTCCTTGCTTTGTTCCCTTTGGGCTTCCCCAGAAATTCCTTCTTAAATTGAGTCAGTGTCTTACAGCTTTCAGTTATAACCCATATTGTATTGGAGTCCTGTGGATGTGACAGTGAGGTGATGGGGAAAGGCAGTGTTCTATAATCTTATAATTAAATCTTTTTAGTGGGTCAGAGCCCCTGGGCTGTGACCTTCAGAAAATTTCCTTGATTTTTACTTTTCTCCCCTAAATGAGATAGAAGCCTGGAGGAGTGTGTGTTTGGGAAGGGCGGTGAGGGGAGGTCCCAGCTGGGTATGTGCTCCTCTGTAGGTCAGGAGAGGCTCTGGTATTTTCCCTTCAGAGCAGACCTTTGCTAAGGAGAACAGAACATTTGAGGCATATTTCAAAATGGCTGCTTTTCCCGCCCTCCTGCTGGAAGCACAGGTGGGGCTCCCAGAGGGAAAATTCACAAGAGTGTGGGGCCTTGGGTGAGTCTATCATGTCAAGCCAATACCCGCAGCCTCCAGCAACTGCTCATTTGCTCTAAGTGTTCTTCCCTGCCACTGGCCCCAGCAGCTCCTGGTCCTCGTGAGCCTTGACTCTGTGTCTGCCCGTCTGCCTCTCAGGTTTCTGGAGCAGCCATGTGCCCTGTGGCCTCGACTCTCTGAAGAATCAAAGAAGAGGTGTCGATTTTTGGTGTGTTTAGCTTTTTTCTTGTTGCGAGGATGAGAACGACAACTTCTAAGCTCTACATGTTGGAACGGAAACTGAAAGTCCCTGAATACATTCTTAAATCAAGTTGTAATGTATTTTATTACCAGTTACTTAAAGTACTCTTGAAAAAAAACTCTTGAAAAATTCAGATGAAAGGAACAAATTATTTCTTGCGTCAGGTCTGTACGTAATTTCCTCAATTACCCCGGTGGCCTTCTTGCATGTGGAGGCATGTGACCCCTGGTCAGCCTCAGGACTCAGCCAGTACCTCCCCAGGCTCAGGTTGCAAGTGCTGTGCCATGATCGTGCCAAGACTGGGGGCGATCTCATCCCAGGGGCAGTGTTCACAGAGTCGTGAACAGGGTCCCCACAAGGGTGAAGAAAGTGAAGTACCCAGGGCATGAAATCTGGGGATGCCTGACTCTCAGCACTGACCCTGTGCCTGTACAGTCCCAAGAAGGACATCTCTCTAAATTCTGCAGCCTGAGTGCCTTGCTTGGTCACCCTGGTCCCAGCCCTGGCCATGAGCACAAGCTCGGAATCCAGACTTCCCCCAGCCCATCCCTCTCTGCTGCCCACTGGCCAAGCAATGATGGCTGAGGAAATAACCTCTCTGTGACTCAGTTCCCTCGCTTGTAAAGTGAAAATAAGGCTAAGCTTCCTGGTAGGGTCATCGTGGGGACGAAGTGACTCAACATGGGCAAAAACACTTAGATGAAGCTTGGTGGCTATGGAGGGCATGTCTGTGTCTCCCCCAACCCCACATTCCTATGCCTAAATCCTAACCCCCAGTGTGATAGTATTTGGAGGTGGGCCTCTGGGATGTGTTCAGGTCATGAGGGTAGAGCCTTGTGGATGGCAGTAGTGTTCTTATAAAAGAGGCCCCCTGGGGCACCTGGGTGGCTCAGTTGGTTAAGCGACTGTCTTCAGCTCAGGTCATGATCCCGGATTCCTGGGATCGAGTCCCACATCAGGCTCCCAGCTCCATGGGGAGTCTGCTTCTCCCTCTGACCTCCCCTCTCATGCTCTCTTATTCTGTCTCTCTCTCAAATAAATATTTTTTTTTTTTTAAAAGAGGCCCCTTCCACCACGTGAGGACACGGCAAAATGAATTTCTCCCGGTCATGTGATGCCAGGCCAGTGACTGATGCTGCTGATCTCCAGCTGCTCATCTGTGAAATGGGCAGATGGCCCGGAGGGACTCCCAGGCCTGCGGTAAGGACGGGATAAGGTGCCACATGGAAGGGCTGAGCCCTCCTTGTGCCTGAGATAGGCGGCTTTCAGTGGGTGCTTAGAGTTCAGTATGGAATTTATAAGGCCATTGCCCCTGATCCCTTCTGATTCGTGGGTGAATTTTACACTGTCTCTGTGAAAATGAAATTACTTCCATACCCACCAAAACCCAAACTGCGTTTCCTTTAGGAGAGAGAAAAAGCGATTACTGGCTTGCGGATCCCCCGAGAGACATCTCCTAATTCTGCATCATGGCGACTCACTGACGAGGCTGTCTTGTTGAAAGCTAATCAGAGTCGACACTTTTGCCCCAAAGAAAATAAACTTCTCCTTAATGATGTGACAGAGAGACAGAGCCAGGAAATTTTATCCAAAAAATCCAAAAGGGATAGAGGAAACTGGCTTCTCCTTTATGCCAAGCATCTGTAATTTTGACAGTTCACTAAGGAAAGAGAAAATATATCAAACAAAACATATCTTCTTAGCTAAAGAAGTCTGCCTGGTGAGGGAGGAGGTTTCAGGGGAAGAAAGTGGAATTTTCCTCTCTCGGGTTGAACATGAGCCGATGTGGGTTTCCTTCCCTGCCTCCTCTCTCACCGCCTCTGTCCCCCCGCCCCTCTTCCCCTTTCTCCTCGTCTCTCTCCACCCTCATCGTTTCTAACTCCTCAGCCACCACTGCTCACCTTGAAGTCGCCCTGCTAGTTCCCACCCTTCCACTGCCTTCTGAGACGTCCCCAGTTCTCCCCATCAATGGACCCTCTCTGTCCGCCATGACTGCTGTACCTCGTTGTGACTCCCAGGGTAGGCTCATGCCTAAAAATGCCACGGAGACCTGTCAAAGCCCTGGGGGTGACCAGCCCTCTGCCCCAAGAGGATCTTCCTTCTGGGCTCCAAGGGTCTCCTCCTCCATCACATCCCTCCTGCCCAAAAGATCCCAGGTGTCCCCGCCACTCTGGGATAGGAACAGTGAGTGGTTGGCATTGGCTTAATCCTGACCGTTAGCTTCTTTTCATTCAACCCATGATGGGCCCGAGAGCAACTCCTGTAAGGAGTCAGGAAAGAAGGCCATTGCCACTCTACAGAAACCACATGCCTCCATCTGGGGGTTGATAATGGGTCACGAAGACCCACCGGCTGGTAGATTCAAATGTTCTAACCATCAGGAAGCCTGTGGATGTCCCAGGAAGATTTCAGGGCTCAGAGCAGTGGGAAGCTCCTCAGTTTCCCACTCTCAAGCTGCCTGGAGCCCCGTTCCTATTACTCTTCTGGGTCACTGAACCAGGTTCAACTCAAACTGACTTGAGAAGAAAAGTTCAGAGATATGGTAGCTTCAGGCATGGCTAGATCCAGGGGATCTGACAATGCCACAAGCAATCTCTCTCTCTCTCCATCCTTTGACTATGCTTTTGTTCATGGAAGTTCTGGTCCCAAGAAGGGGCTTCTCATGCCATGACTTCCAGGAGTCTCCAGCCTACATTCCCACAGCTTAGCATCCCCAGAGAGAAAATACATCCCCTTCCCAAATTCTTGGCACGAGGCCTATGGCTGCCTCTCATTGGCTGGCATCACATGTCCATCATTGAACCAATCATCATAGTCAGGAAGCCAGAAGGCATTAGGAGTGGGATCGGCCCCACCCAAACTCCCGGTGGTTGGGGAGGGAGGTAAGGAGGGAGGAGGCGTCCCTGTAGGAGAGTGGGGTGCTCTTACTAGCAACGGTGGGAGGGGATGTTGGGCAGCACAGGGCACACACACACACACACATACACGCACACACACGTCGATGTGTGTCAGACCTGGCGTGGCCCCTGGGATTGTGCCCCGCAGCCGGGTTCCAGTACGCGAGTGGATCCTTTGTATCTTCTGTGGACCCGGAACCCAATCTGGATTTGGAGCACAGGCTTTGGGGTGGGACAGAACTGAATCCACAGCCCAACCCGGCTGTTTACCCCCAGCGGACACTTGCACAACCTCCCTGACTAAGCCTGGGCAGCGTCCGCCCCAGGCTGGCTTCCCAGGGCTACCACCTGCGCAGGGCCTTGTGTTTCCAAGGGCTCCTGCCCAGTTCAACACTCTGTGGTTGCCATCCTGAAGCTCTTCATCTCTGAATCGGGGGCCCCGTATTTGCATGTTGCACCCGACCTCACAAATGGTGTAGGTGACCCAGACCTGCCTGCTGAAGGTTCGGAGCACGGGGCACTCAGTCCATCTTCAGAACCAGGAAATGCAGTGGCGGTGGGGTATGGGTATGGGGGTGGGGGGGTTGGTGTCCCTGAGACACCTCAGCCCTCCCTCTGGCTGGCCCTTTCTAGGCCATCCTCCCTCTTGTGGGGCACGGCTCCTGCTGTCCTTGTCGGCAGCCTTAGACCAGCCCACCTCCTCCTGAGTACCTGCTCGAACCTGGCTGTCCCCCCCCCATGGGTCTTCCCCTCCCCCCACCCTCTTCCTGCCCCCTGGGCACACACAAGGGTACCAGCTGGCCGTGGATGCAGTGATGCCTACGGTGCCCTCTGACCCCTGGGGCGCAGGGGAAGATAGGTGAGTGCCTCCCCTGCTGGGCAGCCCTGAGGGGCCCCCAAGAGTGCCAACACGGCCAGGCCCCCTGGGTGCCTCTCCCACACCCCATTCCCACCTCGATCCCCACCCTGCACTCCTTTTTTAAAATTTAACTTATATATTTTTTATTGTGTTATGTTAGTCACCATACAGTGCATCACTAGTGTTTGATGCAGTGTCCCAGAGTCACTGTTTGTGTATAACACCCCGTGCTCCACGCAACCCGTGCCCTCCTGAATACCCACCGCCAGACTCATCCCTCCCCCACGCCCCTCCCCTCTAAAATTCTCTGTTTCTCCGAGTCCACAGTCTCCTGTGGTTCGTCTCCCCATCCAATTTCCTCCAATCTGTAGTCAAAAAAAGGACCATGTGTACCCCACCCTGCCTTCCTGCCGCTGGGGACACTGGCTAGCCAAGCTACTTGCATGCAGGCCCTTGCTTGGCTGCTGGGGGCCGCGCCTCCCCTCACCTTGGCCACCACCGGCCCCTTGACAGCGGTGCTGGGTGATGTCTGTGTGGTGGCCTCATGCACGCTGCGGGCTCTACTGACCCCGACCCCCGACCCCTTTGCGGCCCCCTGAGCTGGCCCGTAAGTGGCCGCCTCACAGACAGGGGTGGGTGTGGGCGCACAGAGCTCCCGGAATGCCAGGTCTCGCCTCGGTGGGTCCAGAGAAGGACTCGGCCTGCCCACTAAGCCCACACACTGCCCTCACCTCAGCCATCCCTTCGGATGGAAGCGCACGGGAACCCCGAGACAGGAGCTGGTTGGGGGAGAGCCAGCTGGGGCCTGGGGAAGCCTGCTCGGGAGACCCCACCCCTGGGGTGTCTGCGACTTGTGACTGCCCAGCCCGGCCAGCATCTTGGGACAATCCACAGAGATTCCCGGCGTGGGCAAGGTCTTACCAGCCTTGGGGCACCCGCTGGGGGCACTTTATCCCTGGGCTCCTTGAGGGTCTGAGGCTGAAGGAAATCCACACCAACCGCACCAACCAAGCCGTCTGGACTTGGGGGCTGGGGGCCCATACAAGCACACGAGGCTCAGGGCAGCGAGGGGCCTCTGAGGCCCCCCGGGCAGTCAGCCTCACAGTTGGAACCGTGGCAGCACCCCCGGCCCGCCCTCCCTGCCAGCCTGGGGCTGCCCCCA
This sequence comes from Mellivora capensis, assembly GCA_004024625.1. Taxonomy (NCBI): domain Eukaryota; kingdom Metazoa; phylum Chordata; class Mammalia; order Carnivora; family Mustelidae; genus Mellivora; species Mellivora capensis. The sequence goes on along the minus strand of PISX010000215.1, from coordinate 213,913 downwards.
CTCGAGACACAGCCCCAACTTCTGTGTAGCAGAGCAGGGAGTAGGAATGGAGGCCTCAGTCTGGGGCCCCAGCCGCTTCCAAACTGGGGTCACTGGCCAGAATGGCCCTTCCCCAGTGGCCGTGGTGGGGAATAAATGACAGTATGTCTGAGAACCCTTGGCCAGTGCTGACATATCATATGCTCTCCGTCAACAGGAACAGGGCTGATGATCACTCTTCCTGATTTATTATCCTAGCGATCTGGGTCCCTAGGGCCTGCCTTTCCCAGGGTCCCCAAACCCATGAAGGAGCTGGCACTTCCTCCTCCCAGGGCCCAGTCATCACACATCTCTGGGGGCCCCAGCTGCGCCTCCCAGGACGCAGACCCTGGATCCTGCCGCCCAAGACAAAGGCAGCTTATGGATGTCTGCAGCACCTGCTCCGAACAAATCCATACTTTTGCTTAGTATCTTTGCTCCAGGGTACCGCCCAAATGAGGTGCAGTGTCTGGGGGCAGTGGGCCGTAACCCAGAGGGGTGGGGACCGATCCCCTGCAGAGAAGCTGGCTGTGTCACCCTCCAAAACCCTCATGGCAGGACACAGGCAGTTTTCATTCTCAAGGTCAAGGCCTTGACTCAGAGCCTGGGAGCCCCGCAGGGCGCCGCCCTGCTGAGAAGCAGCTTCTTCCAATGTTTCTGCAGGGTCCCCATCCCCCCACCGCCCACCACCCATTTCTACGCACCCTTTCCCTCCCTGCCCCCCCGCACCACCCCGTGGGCTTCCGCCGGAGCTTCAGGTGAGCGCAGACAGTCATGAGACGGGTCCCCTGATGCAGACTGGCGCCTCCTTCACTGTTTGTTTTGGGTTGGGTTGGGTTTAGGAATTTTACAAAATGACTGTGTAGGATCCTGCTGTGTTTACACCCCAAATGAAACCCGAGACGGTGCTCCTCTTTCCCGCAAAACTTCTGAATATTTCCCAAGTCTGTTCCAGACCCCCAGGGGCGTGCGGGTACAGATCGGTGTGGTGACAGGCCTCCAGGGAACCTGTCTGACCCCTGCAGGCCTCAGTTTACACATGCTGTGAAATGGGACTGTGGGATGTCTTCTCCGTGGGGCTGCTGGGAAACAGGATGGATTCGTGCCGAGGATGCCTCCTTGGACAAACTGCCGGTAACTTCTCAAGGGGTTTGCAGGAGGGCGGGTGCAAGGAGAAGTTCCACTCAAGAATGGGCCACGGGGACACATGGCCTGCCCTGGTTCTGGCTGCGTGCTGACGCTGCTGAGGGCTGATCCCATGACTGGGTAAGTGCCTCTGGTCTAGGTTGACCCACATGTCCCAGTGTTCAGTTGTAGCCCTGAAAGTCCCATAACCTGGAAGACATTTGGGTCCCAAGCAGACCAGGACAGTTGGCCATAGGGCCTTGACTCCATCCTCCGCAGACGGGGGGTAAGAACAGGGTCCTTAGGTGACCCTGCATATGTTCAGACCGAGCTCCAACCACAGCAGCCGGCACGGTCTTTGAGCATGGTGAGAGAGGGAATTGATGCGGTGGCCGCCAGTGGCAAGTGGAAGGAGCCCTGGTCCATGGCCCCGTGCCTCCTCTCCTTCCCTGGTGGCCCCGTGGGGGCCGACCCCCTCGTCCTCCCAGGGCCGCACCGGCAGCTAGCATTGGCGGTGTGCCCTCTGCGTGTCAAGCACAGAACTGAACGCTCACCATGGAATGTTTCCACTCCACAGTGTTGTTCCCATTTCAGAGATGAGAAACCAGAGGCCCTCGGAGCTGAAGCCACTTGTCCACAGCAAGTCGACCAGAGCTGCTCACCTAGATCTGTCTGACTCCTAGGCCCACCCTTCCCAAGGAGGGAAGAAACTTCCAGAACCAAGGTTGGGAGTGCAACCCTGAAGGCTGGTTGCCCTCATGGGCACTGGAGTCACATTGGCCCCCCCAGGAAGCTTTGGTAGGTCAAGGCGACAGCTGTTCGGTTCCTTTCTCCCACTTAGGTCTGGGGCAGCGGCATCCGTGACCCATGGGCAAGGCTGGGCTCGGGGATCTGCTCCGAGTATCTGCCCCTGCTTTTTCCCTCTGCTCCCGTACGGCCTGGGTGCCACCTTGGCACAGAGTGGGAAACGTGGCTCTGGCACAGACCAGCCGTCCTTGTCCTGCTGTGTTGTCTGTGGTGCCCGGAAAGGGGGCGGGGGGACCTGGCCGGGCTCTCAGGGCTGTCGCTTCTGAGACCGTCTGTCCCCAAAACCCAGCGCCCCCAGCTCCAGCCCAGTCAGAGGTATGGTGCTGGGCAGGCCCAGGGAGGCAAAAGGAACTTTCTTCAGTTTCTCAGAAATAGTCCTAACCTGTTTTTCACTCAGTTCATCAACTCCTGTCCTCTCAAGTTGACTCAGATGGAGTCAGACGAGGGAGCCCAACTCGGTGAGGGCCAGCCCGCTGCCTGCACCCTGTCTGTCCCGGTCAGGGGTTTGTTGGGGGTGCTCCTGGGGCTGGCCCGGGGACGTTCTAGGGACCCCGGGGCTCCAGAACCACCCCGCTGCCAAGTGCTGAAGCCGTGGGGGCACATCCTAGGGAAGAGAGGCTCAGAGCTCAGCCGCCACGCTTACAGAGCTGGGTGGAGATCTTGGCTTGGACGTTCACTGACCTTGTCACTGGAGCAAGGTCAAAGGTGGGTGAGTCCAACTTGCTCTCCTCTCCTGTAAAATGGGAATAGTGATGGCGCTGTGAGAGGCCGTGTAGGAATGAGCTGAGACGAGGCAAGGAAAAGTTTAGAGGGCTGGCCGGCCTGGAGGCAGTGCCTGACACGTAGGGCCTCGGTTCCCATTACCTCCAACTTTTTAAGGTCAACCCTGTGCCAGGCAAGGTGAGCTGAGAGACGGGGAGAAATGTCCTGTCCCCTCGGGTCTTGAGCCGCCCCGTCAGGGGCGGGGGGCGTCATTCCACCTGCTACAGTCAGTCTGAGAATTACAGGCAACGGACGACAGAAGCCAGGCCCTGTGTTCGAGTCCTGGCCGCGGCGCTCAGCTGGGGGACTTGGGGGACCTCTTATGCCTCTCTGCCTTCATGTTGTCACCTGCGGAAGGGAGATGCTAATAGAACACGTTAGGAGGGGCTGTTCTGATAATGCCATGACTTCAGACGTGTCCACGGCTCAGTACAGTCCCGGCCACAGTCCCGGCCACAGTCCCGGTACAGTCTTTTATAAACTAGGCTACTATTTTCTCCTGCTGAGCTGCGGGCCCTGCCCTAGTCCCCTCCTCGCCCCCTGTGGCCCTGGGCCCCTCTCTTCGGAACTGCCACAGTGCTCCCTGCACATCTTCCGAGGACACCTGCTTGCCTCCGGGTGCCCGGGCCCGTCTCCACTCTCAGCCTCTGGGTGGGGGGAGCCTTCTGCCAATTACAACTCTCGTCTCCCCCTCCCCCCAGTTCCCAACTGCCTTTGGGGCAGAACATTGAGATGCAGTTTCTGCAAAGCCACTTTATAAAATGAGAGCAGTTGAATGCTCTCGGGTGTAGGAGTAATTATAATTCCCAAGTTTCTCTGAACATTTTTCTAACTGGATCTTTTTGTGTCGCTGTCTCAGAATAGACACGCTTGTGGGCTTTCCTGGGCTCAAAATAGTCGTGAGATAGGGGTTGAAATCGACATCTGAGTTTGAATTATAACAACTCGGGCACAACTTTTGATTGGATGAACTTCCCCAGCCAAATGTGGCTCCTTCTGCAGATCCAGCTTCCTTTTATGGAAGAACAGACTCCCTACGCGAGGGCTGGGCCTCGAGGCGGGCCTTCCTCGGCGTGGCAGCCCCGGGCCTCGAGGGGCGCGTCCACCACGGGCCATCTTCTCCGGTCCAGGCCCCGGCTGGAGACAGGGCACCTGCCGCCAGGCTTTCGGAGGCTGACGTGCGGGCAGGCCTCTCTCTGCTGCAATCCAGGCCTTCCTGAGATCTGGGCTCAGGCTCTGGTCCCTGTTGGTGGAGCCCAGGGCCCACAGGTCTCCATGCTGAGGACAGAGGGTGAGTCAGAACCTTGCCTCCTCCACTGATGGCTGTCATGACTTCAGGTGACTTAAGTCCCGTGCCTCAGTTTCCTCTTTTGTCATGCGGAGCATCATGGGCACAGCTCCTTGGGGGGTGTAAAGACTAAATGAACTGGGCACAGGGTGAGTGGGGCACTTTGATTGCTTGGCACACAGCAGGTACACAATAGTTGCCTAAGAACGCAAACTGAGTCAGAGGTCATGGGTTTTCCTATGTCACAACTCCACATATGTCTCAAGACACTGGGGGGGGGGGTCCTGAATGGGATGGGGTCTGCGTGGACCCTGGTGGCTGCCGCAGGTGACTCAGGAAGGGCCGTGAGGCAGAGACGGCGTTGGTGGCCCACCGGCTCCAGATGTGCGAGGGAAAGAGGAGCTTTCATCCTGGACTCTGGAGTCCCTTCTTCAAAAATGAACTTGGAAAGCTGTCCCACCCCCCGCCCCTGCCCGGGACTGTGTTTCAGGGAAATGAATTTGTTCTCCAAGGCAGCAGCCTGATGATGGACACCTGTCACCTTCGGGAACCTGTGTCTCTGGCAGGCTCTGGGTGAGCCCTCCCCATGTAAAGGAGAGATAACACACTTAACTTCATTTCCTTAGATGATATTTTATTGATTGAACTGAAACGGTCTCATCTGTGGACCCCCTCCCGCACTCCCCGAGCCTGTGCAGAAACGGAGGGGTGGAGGGAAGCAGGGAGGGAGGCCTGTCTGGCTTGATTAACCCTTTCGAAATGTGGCCGGAAGGTAGCCACACTGGGCGCCCTTGGAGGGCAGGGTGGGATCTGCAGTGCCTGAGCCGGGCGCCCATCCCCTCGTGGGTCTTCCTGGTGCTCAACGCCAACCAAAGGAAAAAGGGGTCATATCTCCTACCCCAAGAACTCTTCGGCCACGAGCCTTTTCTCACAAAGGAGATGCCACAGACAGGGGAGAGGTAGAGAAGGTGAGATGCGGGCGGCGTGTCCCCACGGGGTGCTGCTCGGCCACTGCCCGCCCCGTCTGCCGCAGAGGAGACCCTGTGCCCTCGACGACAGCCTCACTGTGTGTGTTGTGACCGAGCCGGCAGCACGGGACGATCGCTGTCTGAACACTTCCCATTATTATCTCATCGCTCGCCCCTGAGTGAAGGCAAAGCAGGAATAACAATGGAATTTAAAAAAAAAAAGTGATCATAGTCCCTCCTCGCTGCTAGGAAAATTACTATTTTGAAGTCACAGTGTGCCCCTCTTCACAGTCCTGTCATTCTGTTCCACGCCTATAACAGCATCCAACGGCAGGGCCACCTCTGTGTCCTTTTCTCTGAGCACCTGGCATAATCGAATCAGTCCGTGGCCACCAAACCACGGGCAAGAAGGGGCACCAAAGTTGCCAAAGGCTACTGGTGCTCCAAGCAGAATGCGGTGACATGGCTGTATTTGACCAAGAGGACGTGGTACTGCACACTTCTCCTCTGACACTCTCGTCCTAGTCCAGGTGAATTTACATGAAACTTACCGGGCCTGTTTTCAGTCTGTAGTTCCCCGACTTTCGACAAACGTGTTGACCTGCATGGCCACGACCTGATCAAGATCTAGAACACGTCCAGCCCTGCAGGGAGCCCTGAGCATCATTTTAGCAAGGGGAGTTTATAAATTGCACACTGCAAACACACAGAATGTTTGTTTCCTTGTGAATTGCGGGTAGTTATTGAGCTACGAGCTTCCGGTTTATCACAGCTTGACACAAGACTTTTCTACAAAAGGCGGTGGTCCGCCATCGCCCCAGTTACTGTCCAGGCGGAAGTGTTCCTTTCTCAGGGGAGGGAGGGGGCATTTTCATGCCGTAGCTAAGTGGGAAGATGGTCAGGGCACTGATCTATTGAATTCTTTTCTTGGAGAATGTCACGGTGTCTCCTTCTCCGAGGAGGATCTTCTGGCCCTGGTGGACCACAAGCCCTAGGAGGCAGATGTAGCTGCAATATCCTGAGGGCAGAACACCTGCAATCCATTCTGGTACCTTCCATGAGTCCCCATCAACCATCTGAGGCCTCCTCTCTGGTCTTCCATGGCTGTTAACACTTGGATTCCTCTGGCCAGCAAGGAGAGATGGCCAACAACAAAACAGCCTTGGCTAAAGGGCACAGGATAGGACTAGGACACCAGCAAGTAGTAGAAAGATGATTTCCTTCCCTGTGCTCTCTCCCCGAGTCCCATATCTGCTCCCTCATCAAACGCCCCCTCCAGGCCAGCCACTGAGATGAGGGAATAGGATGAGCACAAGAGGAAGGAGGATGAAGATTCCATGAGGGCTTAGAGCAGTGTTCTCTGTGTCACGGATGCCGTGTCAGGAAGACAAGACTCAAAGAAGTCAGGGAGGTGTGACACCCTACATTTGAATGTCCTTGATGCTCTCAGGCCACTGGCTGGGCTCTCCCTGGCCTTTGAGGCTCTGTGCCTGGAGGTCAGTCTCCATGGAAAACTCCTACACATCCCTCAAAAACCCAGCCTGAATGTCATCTCCTCTGAGCCTTCTTTCCATGCTCTCAGTGAAGGCTTCTGACTTCCCTGCCCTGTGCTTCTCTGAATTCCTTTGCTTCATGTGCTTTTTTTTTTTTTTTTTAAATGGAGTCAATTTCTTTAAATTTACTTTTGGGATTTCAGGGGCAGAGATTTGAATAAAATCTATCTTCTGGGCTCAAAACTCTCAGTTTTCCCTGCTCCCCAGAAAGCCCTGCCTTGCTTCATTTACTCTCTTCCCCACTCCCTGCCTGCCTCGATCATCGCTGCTGTTCCCACTGCTCTGCCTCCTGCAACGGCCCACGCCTGGCGCTGACTGTGTGTCCTTGAATTGTATGTGTCTCCCCCATGAGAAAAAAAACCTGAGAACACAGAATGCCGTGGCCCTGGGGGTCCTTTCCACTTCCTTCCCTCCCTGCATCCCCCACCCCCAACTTTGTTTTGTTGCCAAAATTCCTGCTGCCATTTTGGGACCCCGGGGAGTGGGCAGCTTTGAGGCAACAAGATGGAGCTGCATTTCCAGGTGTTTCTCATCTTCTACATCTGCGTCTTTCCCTGCACATTAACAGTCGCAAGATTTGACTCTTATAAAATCCTGGGACGACCGGCCAACCGCCGTTGCCAGGTCAGCTAAGAAAGCTCTTGGCTTCATTACCCTTGGGTGAGCCAAGAAGAGGGACTGGAGGGATCATTATCTTAATAGTCAAGACACAGACTTGAGATCAAAGCGATTATCCCAGCCAGGCTGAACCAAGGTCTCTCATGAATACTTGGTCAACACGAGGGCTTCAAGAAGAGGTTCTGTTCTAGATTATTTTTATGGATCATTCCAATTTTCTATGAATATTTAGTGTGCCGTTCAAAAAAAAATCTCTGTCTTTGGGGGTGAGGGGGAAAAAACCGGCTTTCGTTTTACAGGGTTTGTCTCAGTCAGCATTTCTAGCGGTGAGAATGACAGACTTCGCTTGGGAAAGGCCAGCGCCGCCAGCTGTGTTTTATTATCGAATATTTCTGGGGGTGAGCTGGGCTGCCGTTGTGTTTATATTACTTGTAAGATTTCATGCAAGACTCTGCGAGGTCGTGGGCTTCATCTGAAGTGTCTGATATGCTGGGTAATTCATTCCATCCCCTTCGTTCCTGTTCCCTTTCCTTTTAGTTTATTCCAAGGGCACACTGAGTTCTTGGAAAAAATGGAATCTGGTGGAAAGGCGGCTGCCGGTCCCCAGGTCCCCAGACACCTCCAGGTCGCCTTCTTGGTCTGGGAGGGTGCAAGGTGACTGTCTTGCTCTGGGGACCCAGGAAAGCCGCTTCATTAAGAGGCTTGTCCCCAGGGTCAAGCAAGTAAGTTTGACGTAGACCTTTGGCAAACACCTCCCCATGCTCGCTCGGCCCATCAGATCCTGCCTCCGACTTGGGGGTATCCTTTTGTCTCCAAAAGCTTTCAGTTTTACCTGAAGCTAATCAACCTGTCTAGGAGTGTTAAACCTGGCTTTGGAGGCATGAATGGGGTCTCGGAGTCCTGCATTGTCTCTTTCCCTTTATTCTTAGTGAGCAGGAAACAAACCCCACAAGAGAAGACCCCCCCTCACACCTGCCCCAGGCCATTTGTCTACTCATTTGCTTTGTCTACAGACATTGCTGTCAGCTTCTGGGTGGGTGTAGAACTAGAGTCCAAATACCACCAGCCATTCCCTCACACCCTCAAAAAAGATTTCCTCCAAGCCCCCTCGCACACTCAGTGGGAGTCCAAAACTCTCTGCTCGGCGTCTGCAAATGTGGGGAGGGCTGGCAACTCATCGTGGTCACCTCTGGTTTGTCCCCATAATGAGCTTGGGTTACGAGCCCTCCCACCCTCGGTGGCCTCTACTCTAGGGTGCTGGGTCCTACAAGAGCTTCGGGCTTTCTTGGGCTTCCACTGAGAGCTGTCCTTCCCACAAGATGCACACATCCTCAGAAGATTTTCCTGGGGATTGGAGACATGGAGAGGATTCTAGTAGCCCTGTGTCTTCATTCTTCCTTGGTCCTTGGGGACAACCCTATGCCCTGTCCTTCCAGCTGACCTCACAGACAGGCCCATGGGTGGCTTCCATGTCGAGGGTCTGACTCTCATTTTCACCAGGAAACAGAGTGGCGGTCACAAAATCAGTGCATTGGGGAAGGGACCACGGTCCTGGGGGTCCTCTGCCCTATGCAGTGCGTGGCTCTGGAGGCCCCCTTTGAAAGGTCACCTGAGCCATCTTTCTCTCTGAAGGTGGAGTTGTTGGCATCCCCCCACTTCTCTCTCTCTCTCTCTTTTTTTTAATATTTTATTTATTTATTTGACAGACAGAGATCACAAGTAGGCAGAAAGGCAGGCAGAGAGAGAGGAGGAAGCAGGCTCCCCTCGGAGCAGAGAGCCCGATGTGGGGCTTGATCCCAGGACCCTGGAATCATGACCTGAGCTGAAGGCAGAAGCTTTAACCCACTGAGCCACCCAGGCGCCCCACATCCCCCCACTCCTAAGAACTTCGTTGGAAAAGGCATCTGGGGCCCATGCTTGTGACCACTGAGGGCTTCTGTGAGAAGGATCTGCAGACCAGGCAGCAACCTGGGCTTTCTCGAGCTTTCCCTTATGCTGTCCTCTCAACCTTCATCTTCCCAAACCCAGTGGAAGTCACCTGCTTGACACTGAATCTCAGGGCAGGAGCAGGGGCTGGGGAGTATCTAATCTCTGGAGATCTCTAAGCTCCTTCGTTCAGGTGTTTTCTCGGCTACAAAGTGGGAACAGCGAGAGTGCTGGACTTGGGGGGAGAATCCTAGGGGACATATCGTCACTGAGACTCCTGCTTTACGAGTGGGCAGCACAGCTGAAGGTCACCAGGCGGCCTGATGGAGACCTCGGCCTGCGGCACTGACACCAGCGCAGTGCCGCCCCCTCCTGCCCCCCACCGTGGGGCACAGAACCATCCACCCGGCAGCAAGCACTGGGCACTGCTCTGTGCTAAATGCTCCGTACATTCTGACTTCCTCAGACCCCACAAACGGGGGAGCTGGCATGATCATCCCTGTTGCACAAAGGGGAAACTGAGGCCCCAGTCACTTATGTAACTTGCCCACGGTGGTATGATTAGCAGGCGGCAGAATGGGGATGAGCTGTGGGCTAGCTGGTCAGGCCAGGGAGACCCGGCTCCCATCTATACCATGCCTCCCGATCCCCACAGAAGACTCCTCGGTCCACAAAAGTCTCTCTTGGTCACAAAGGACATTCAACCAAGACTAACAACTCGAATCACCTGGGGCCCCCTTTGGTTCCAGATGTTTTTAGCGAATTCCAGATGGTTGTTTTGTTGGTGGTAAACTAAGATGCCCTTGGCTTCAGTTAGCAAGAGCAGCATTTCTTTCCAGCCGCAGTGGGGTGACTCCTCCCCGAACCCAGATCACACAGGCACTGGGGCGGGGGCGGGGCTTCCAGATGTCCCACAGCAGTCCATACTGTTCTACAGGTATGGGACGGTGGGTGCTGGGGCCTCCAGCCTGGCCACCTGCCGGGGAGACCCAGGGCCCTGGTCCTCCACCTGGCCACAGAGCCTACAGCCCCTGGGATTTACACACTTAAAGGAACATGCTACCCTAGCCCTCATTTTCTGGATGTGACTTTTTTTTTTTTTTTTTTTTTTTTAGTTAAATGGGTTAAGTCAGGGTTTCTCAGGCGTGCATGCACCCACACAATTCCCAGGAGGTTTTGTTAAAATGCAGATTTGGGTTCAGCAGGTGTGGGACAGACCCGAGACCAGGATTCTGCACGTCCAAGCAGTTCCGGGTGGTGGAAGCCGGGCAGTGATGCTACCGGCCCCAGGACCACACTGCGAGAAGGGGGGCCAGTGGATGGTCTGTGTGTGGCTGGCTGTTGCAGGGTGTTTGGGGGGTGGGGCACGACCAGATTCCAGAAAGAGGAGTCGGGAGAAGGGTCAGTTTTAGGAACAGTGATGTGGATGACCCGTGAGTGGCCCCCATTTGGCTCGTCCTTCAGGTCCAGGGACCAGAGAAGAGAAAGTGCTGAGCACAGCTCAGGTGCCGGTGACAGCTCCGTCCCCAGGGGCTCACAGGGTTCTGGGTCCCCTGCTTCCCTCCGATTTCGGAGGACCCTTCCGTGTTCCTCAGCCCTGACATGGACCAACAAGGGGCCACCAGGGCATCTTTCTCCACTGAGGGGGAGTCGGGGTCCACAGGCCGGGCCCCAGGGGTGGAACGCCAGTAAAACTCAGGGCATCTCAAGGGCAATATTGTTTGGAACAGACACAAGGCTCCTGGTTAAAGATTTCTTTTTATTTGGAAATAACTTCAAAGTTTACAACAAATTTGGAAATAAATAAAAATCATACAAAGAACACCCATTTGCCATTTACTCGGATTTACCGACATTAGCATTTTATCCCCGCACTTTATTGTTACTCGTCCTTCCTCGTCCTCGTTCCTCTCTCGGTCTCTCCCCCCGTATCCCACCCCACAAACATGTGAGTGCATTTTTCTGAGCCATCCTGGAGTGAGCATTCCCCAAGAAAAGGAGTCCTGTCCTGACCAGTCCCAGCACAGGGGGAAAATGTCAAGAAGTTGAACACGAGTGCAAGTCTCTGAACTCAGTCTCCATCCGTGCACCAGTTTGAGCAATTGGCCCAGCACGCCCTTCACTATTATCTCATGCAGGGCAGGATCCGATCTAAGCCTGGGTTTTATATTTAATCATTATGGCTCTCTAGCCTCCCGGAACCCGGAATAGTTGTGCAGTCTTCCTAAGTCTTTGTTATGGCTTGGACTTTTTTTTGAAAAGTAGAGTCCCTCCTCCCCAATCCCTTTTGTAAAAGCAATACAGTGTTCCTGTCTGGGGATCCGTCTGATGTTTTCCATGCAGTTAACATCAGGTCAGGCCTTCGGGCCGGTCCACGACGTGGTGATGTGTGTGCTGCCCAGGAGCCCCTCAGTCTGAGCTGGGACATCGGTCCCCAGGTCAAGAGACTGCCAGGCTCTTTGACAGCAACATTGCGATTCTTTCTTAAGACCACAAGATATCTGGGTCCTCCACAAATGCCCAAATCCCCATCGGGGCCCCGGGCCCCGAACACTTTCCACCACTGTGGTTGCAAAATGTTCCCCACTCGAGCACCTGCCATAGCTCCGTCCGCACTCCGCATTCTACTTGAAGCAAGAGCCCTTGCTCCTCCCTCCCTCTCTCCTTCCTTCCTTCCTCCACTTATTATTGATATGGACGCATGGATTCCCATTTCCCTTCCAATGGTATATAATTCACTACTGTTCTTTATCATTTTGGTGTTTCAATTGTCCCGGATTTGGCCAGTGGGAGCCACTTGAAGCTGCCCTTGTGCTCTCATGACGTACTGGCATCACTTTTTCTTAGCACATCCTGACTTTGTGGAATAAGGAGGTTTTTTTTAAAGATTTTATTTATTCATTTGACAGACAGAGATCACAAGTAGGCAGAGAGGCAGGCAGAGAGAGAGGGGGAAGCAGGCTCCCTGCTGAGCAGAGAGCCCGATGTGGGACTCGATCCCAGGACCCTGGGATCATGACCTGAGCCGAAGGCAGAGGTTTTAACCCACTGAGCCACCCAGGCGCCCCAATAAGGAGCTATCTGAGGCTGATCTAGAACCTTCCTTGCCCTCGCCCTGGAAGTAACTGTTTCTCTGAGCAGTCTGTTCCTGTTCATCATGGGGAATGGTTTTAGGAGCCCAGGTCTGGGTACTGGGGGCACTCGTCACCATGGGGTGTCTGTTTCTAGGTCTCTGTAGTAGAGCTACGGAACCCCGGACGTCTAGATACAGACAGAGTTGCCTGCGTATACACACACACACACGCGCGCGCACACGCGCGCACACACGCACACACACGCACGCACGCGCACGCACGCGCACACACACACGCGCACGCACACACGCATGCGCACACGCACGCGCACACGCACACACGCACACGCACGCACGCATGGCTGTGTGAACATACCACACACCACATCGAAAGGCATCTTGGAAACTGTGTGCTCCCCCTGTCTCTGCAGCCCCGGAAGCTTGCTATGAGACCAGGGCCTGGCAGGGTGACGTGTCCAACCGCCAGCATGCTCAAGGTCCCTCAGCTTTCCAGCTGAAGTCGAGGTCCTGTCTGGAAAGCTTCCTACACATGACGGAGAAGCTGGTGTCACAGATGCCAGCCTATCGTCCCCCAGCATGGGATGCCTCCCCGGGCAGTCCTGGCTCAGGGACCCTCTCGGGCTGGAAGAGATGGCAGCGTCGAGTCCACAGACGGTCTGAAAGCCCCACCGTCCCATCCTGTGTCCTGTCCTTTCCTTTAAGAAGTTACTGTCTGAAGCCCTGGGCACGCCCAAGCTCACATCAGCCGTGCATGCCCCACGCCAGCTGTCTGATGCCCCTTCTTCCCTGGTTCAGATCCTGGCTTGGGAAAATCACATCACACCTATTCCTATGCTCAATTCTATGACCCCCAACAACTTCACAGTTGTGTTGCTGGGAGCACTCCAAAAACACCCATTCGGGAGCTGGATATAATTCAGCCTCGAGCTCTGGGTCCCGGTGCTGCCCAGGACCACGGGTGTGGGTTAGCAGGATGAGTTCTTGCTTCTTTGTCCTTTCTCCTTTCCTCTTTCGGGGTGGCTAGGGTGCTCGTTTGAAATGCACTCGAGCTCACCTGTTCGCTCCTTTTCACTCTTTGCTCCCCTTCCTTCCCCTGTTCTTAACGATTTTATTTTGTGTTTGGGGACATGTTTTTATGTTTTGGACATCACCATGTTCCCAAATGTCACAACTGGACTGAGAGGCACACCCAGCCAAGACTGTCCATCCTGGGTCTCCCCCCTACACCCCAACTCCAGGCCCCTGCGATCAAGTGCATCATGTTCTGGTTGCCTGTTCTCTGCCTGTTTTCTTAGTTCCCCTTTCCTGACACAGGAGACAGGACACGCAGCACCTGCCCTCCTCGGCCCTCTGATGCTTAGAGAGGGAAACACCTCCGGGAAATCACCCTGCAGTAGTTCACAGAGGTCCCGCCCGCCCTTCTCCACAGCTGTGTCCTGAGCCCTGGGGTGAATGGGCCTTGGTTCCTTTGGCTCCTCTCCTGCATGTGGGGCCTGGGGGCTCGTGATGTCGGGCGACTGTAGGCAACGGAGTGAGAATGCCCTCGTGTGGGTCCCGAACAACGGGAGGCGGGTCTTTAGTGTAAATTCCTGGAAGCCAGGTGGCTGGTTTGGAGGCAAGTGCGTGTTTTCGATTTTGTGTGATTTCACCTCGTTTTCCTCCGTAAGCACTGATCCTCTCTACACTCCCACCTGCGAGGCCAGCGAGCCTGTCCCCGGCTTGCGAATGGCGATGGAAGTGGGGCCGAGTGCTTGACCTTGGCCACTCCCCGGGGTGAGAAATGGTGCCTCCGTCTCCGTGGGGCTGACATTGGTGTTTCCTTACTTGGCCTGTTTCATATACAAAAGGGCCATTTTATATATCTTTTTGTGAATTGTGTGTTTAAGTCTTTGGTCATTTTCCTTTAGTATTTTTGGTCTGTTTTCCTTGCCTTTTTTTTTTTTAATGTTCTATGTATTTTATTTTATTTATTTAGTTTTTAAAGATTTTATGTATTTATTTGACAGGAAGCACAAGCAGGGGGAGTGGCAGGCAGAGGGAGATGGAGAAGCAGGCTCTCTGCTGAGCAGGGAGCCCAAAGCAGGCCTCGATCCCAGGACCCTGGGATCATGACCTGAGCCGAAGGCAGACGCCTAAATGACTGAGCCAGCCGGGCACCCCTGTTCTTTGTATTTTAAACAGTATTAACGTTTTGTCTCTGATATATATTGCAGAGAATTTCTCGCAGTTCTACCCTTTGTCCTTTAAATTTGCATCTGGTGCTTTCTGCCATGTGAGTTTTTTATTAGATTAATAAAAATGTTGTTAAATTTGTATCAAACTATCAGTCCTGATTTTTTTATCAGAAAGTCTTCCCCTTCAACCAGCTTAAAGAAATCACCCACGTTAGAGGGAACCCCTTTGAACGCTTGGACGGCCTCACTGTTTCCCGTGTGGGTCTCTGATCCACACAGGGTTACTCTTGTGTTTGGGATGAAGAATGGATTAATTCTATCTTCTTTCCAACAGGCTGTCTAGTTGTCTCAACACATTTATTACTCAGATCGCCTTTGCATTGGGCTCATTTTTAATTCTTTCACGAATAACCTTGGGGGTGGCGGAAGGACGGGGCAGTGGGGCCCGGCTTTGATGGTATTTCCAAGAGGAAAAACAGTCAGCCTTCGAAGCCCGAGAGGCCTCTTCCTCCTACCTCCCTGGAGGCTTGAGGATGCTGGAGGCCCTGCCCCAAGGGTGGTGTGGGGAACCAGCTTCCTGGTCCACCAGCAAGATAGCACGCCACCAGCATTCCTGGGGACCAGAGTCCCAGCATTCCTGGGGACCAGGGTGCCCCTGACCCAGGAAGTGTGGCTCCAACCTATTCCTTGTGAGAGGCAACAGAGGGGGAGCACAGGCAGACCGTGAGAACCTCTGGAATTTCTGAACAGAAAGTTGTGAGCTTGGCCAGAGCCATCTGAGCACAGTTTCCTTTGTTTGCCCATAACGGATCCATTTGTGAAGCTGCGTGCTGTTCACCTGCCAGGGCTCAAGGTCAGCGCAGACTGAGTTTCATTGTTAAAGAAATTCAGCAAGTTCCTGGGGCCACGAGCTCCAGGGTCCCCCAATCCTGGAGGCCAGACTGCGATGCTTTCTCTTTTGCATCACGTTTTCTTCGCTGGAAGATTCAAGAAACCTGGTTAGAAGTTTCTGAGTCGGGGTGTGGTCAGGCAGACACAGGGTCGAGGCTGAGTTCATGGACAGCAGAGCTAAGATCGGGTATGGCTTCTCCCCCCAGCTCTCCCCGACTTGGGTCTGAGGCCCTGGGCTGGAGCACTGTGGACCAGCGGGGGGCTTTGTGGCCAGCGGGGTGTGTGGCTAGGGGCAGAGCTCCGCGATCAAGGCCGTCCACAGCCAGGCTCCCAATTCAAGGTGAGCAGATGCAGCCCTGATGCCAAGGTCCAGGGAGACCACCCTCACCCAGCGGAGAGGAGCTGGTGGTCAGTGCCGCCCACTTTGTTCCTACACGGTGGGCTCTGAGTGCACCCACACGTCCCCGAGGACCCCAGCGGGCCTGAGCCAGAACGCCCTCAGCAGACCCAGCTGGGGGACTACCCATGGCTTTCTTTCCTCTCTTTCCTTCTGCCTCAGGTTCCCCATTCACTCCCCTCTGCTGGTGGGATCACATTTACAAGACTGTCTGGACCCAAGGCTTGCCTCAGGCTCCGCAAAGTCAGACCTGTCTCCTTCCAGCAGAGTTTGCATGGGGCGGGCTCACTCCCTGCTGCGATGCTACCCCAGACCTCAACCCCCTAGAGGCGGTGGCAGCCCCAGACTCCCATCCGTGAAGACTGAGAACGTCGGCAGACATCGCCGAAGACTGCCTGCGGCTAAACCGCTGTGACTGGGAACGGCTGCCTTCGGAAACAGCCAGAAATTCAACTGCCAACGAGGGAACATAAAGGAGAGAAGAAGCCCAGGGGACCTGGGCGCTGCGGGGGCCCGGGGACCAGAACCGGGGGGAAGGTCCCACCCCACCTCCATCCCAGTTTCTAAGGAAGCTAGAAACTGGGGATCAGCGTCAATTTTTTTCTGATTTCAAAAACGAAGTTGGCCAAAGCAAACATACATGAGGATTTGTTTGGCCTTTGGCCCCCAGCGAATGACCCTTTCCCCCCACAAATCCCCTGGTGCTGAGACTGACCCCAGGCTTTCGGCTTCGTGCCTCTGCTGCTGGGAGCCAGGCCCGTCGGGGGCCTGGGAGAGGCAGGCCTTGGTCTTGTTCTTGGAGTAGTTCCAGTGATTTCCCAAAAGTGCCGAGGTCTGGCAACCTTGCCGTGGGGAGGGAGAGAGACCTAGGAAGGCCATTTCCTGGGAACCTCAGGCTGAGTCAGGGAACGAGGCCCGTGGGGCTGTGCCTCCAAGGTCTTGCCGGCCACACAGCCCAAAGCAGAGCTGTCCGAATCTAACACACTTTGGGGATTCTTTGCACCATAAAAAGAAACAGAGCCTAGAAGCTGGACTGCGTCAGACAGTGGAGCCCTTCCTGCAGGACCCCCCCCCCCCGCCCCCGCCCGCTGTACCCAGGGCAGGAAACCCAGACGCCAGTTCCCACCTGCACCTGCTCACGTCAGCTTCAGTCAGACACTGAAACCGCTCTGATCCCTTCAGTGAGGGAGTCGCTTGAACACCTGCCGCGGGCCTGGTCCGGGGTCTGAATGACATTCTACCCACCCCGCACCCACCCCCCCACCCCCGAACCCACCAGAGCGTAGGCTCCGCAAAGGTCAGGAGCTCGGTTCCTGGAACGTCACAGTCTCCTTAGCCCCTGGAACAGAGCCTGGTGTGTGGCAGAGGGTCAAGGAACGCCCGCCCAGGACAGAAGCCCTAACCTCGCTCCTGCGTGTGGGGCAGGAAGGGCGAGGCCTCAGAGAGGGCAAAAGTCGTTTTTTCTAGGTCACGCAGCGAGCAGGTGGGGGAGAGCCAGGACCGCACGGCTTTCACATCTGCCACCAGCTGCTTCTCGGTCCCCACCCCCGGGTCAGCTGGGAGGACCAAAGGGTGAGCCGTCCATTTGCTGAGCAAACAAGCACCAAGCACAAAGACGGATGGCCTCGCCGGAGGAGCCCGCACTCGCTGAAGGGTGCCGTCCACACCTTGCAGGCTTTCCGTGAAGGCTTTTCTTATGGCTTCGGTAACAAATGGCCACAGGCCTCACAGCTTGAAACCACCCGGTTTTATTCTCTGAGGGTTCTGGAGGTCAGAAGCCTGACATGGGCCCCGCTGGCCAGAAATCAAGGAGCTGGAACCTTCTGGAAGGGTCAGAGATCCCTCTGGGTGCCCACGTGCTGGGGTCTGGTGGCAGTTCGTCCTGGCTAGTAGATAGTCCCAGAAGCGGGAGCAGACAGCCCTCTCTCCCCCTCCTCTTATCAAGGCCACTGGTCCTACTGAATTAGGACCCCACTCTGACAATCTCATTTAACCTTAATTACCTCCAAAGATGGTCCCACTGGGGTTAGGGCTTTGACATATGAGTTTGGGGGACCCCACGTCAGTCCATAGGCCACCAGTGACCGCCCCCACGTCCTCTACCCCCCCTTCCTCTGGGAGCTACGTTCCCAGGCTGCCCTGCCCGTTGGCTGCCCTTTCCAAAATCCCTCAAATGCTGCGGGAGGTTTCAAGTGTCCTTTTCGTTCCTTCCTCATTTCCTTGCCCCTCCTTGGGGACGTTCAGCGGCTGAACAACAGAGTGTCCTGTGGTGATAGCGCCGGGTCCCTGCTCTTGGCTCTCAGGGACTCAGTACACCGTTGTCCCTCCTTGCTCTTCCGTGGTGACCATTTTCCAAGTGCTTTAGGACAAAGAGTTATTACTTTTGCTACTAAAAAAGCACTAATAAAATAGAGAATTAAAAAAACAACCACAACCCAGGGCTTTCCTCAAGTCCAGTGCTGCCCAATCAAACTTTCCATGATCACAGAACTGCCTTCGCGTCCCTGTGGCCCAGTCTGGAACCCACTTGCCACATCTGGCTAATGCGACTGGGAAGAGAATTTTAAAAATCTCATTTCATTTCCATTACGATCGCAACAGGACGTGTATTGGTTACCCCGTGGGACAGCACCACTCTGGATGCTTGTAGGATTCCTGGGACCCTGGGGACATGGCAGATCGAACAGAGATGATTCCTCCTTCGGAGAATTTCTCCCCCACACGTGAACACCTGCGTTAAAAATGTCCTGTACGAAACACCATCGAATCATTCAAGGAGCGATCACCACGCCCAGCTTCCCGGGAGGGAGCAGCGGGGCTGGGCTGGAGGGTGCAGATACATGCCAGGTGGGCTCAGGGGACGAGGCGAGGGTCCCCGGGCTGGCAGGTGGGGGTTGGGTGGTGACCCAGAGGACATCCACCCTCACTCCCTCCCTGCTTCCTCCCGGGCCTGAAACGCAGCATGTTTAATTCAAGGGTTTTCACAAAACCCTGAGTGATACAAGTGAAGAAAACCTAGAGAGGTCAACACGGAGTTGCTCATTCCCATGCAAATCAATCTGCTGGCTCAGCACACTCCGGCGCATGCCCCTCCGGCGGGTGGGGTGCAGAAGACAAGCCCCCGCTCTCCTGCGGGTCCTCCCCCAGTCCCGCACCCCCAGACGAGGCCTGCGGAATGTGGGGAACATTGGGGAAAGCTTCCTGGTGAGTCAACAACTTTGGGAAGCAACTCCCTAGGCGTCCGGCCTTCCCGCCTCCCCTCCCATGTGCAGTGTCCCTCTCCCTCGTTTCTCAAAAACTAACCACCCCAGTGTCCTCTCCCAGGCCTGCTTTTCTCTTAGTCTGCAGCTCAGTCACGTCTTATAGAGACCGTAGGACCCAATCTCACCCATGGTGTGAACGGGGGAGGAGTCCCGGCCGGAGAGGGGAGAGCACTGACCTTCATGGAGATCCAGGGAGGGGCCAGGACCTAGGTAGGGGTGGGGGGCGGGTTCTTAGGTGGGATCACACTTCATTCTCCGAATCACCTCTCCCATAGAAGAAAAGAACACAGAAGTGTAGAGAAATAAAGCCCCTTGCCCAAGGCCTGAGCACAAGTGAGCTGGGGGGACAGGGATTCTGGAAGATTCTGGAGGATTCTAGAGTGTGGGTTTTTCTGCTTGCCATGCCCAACACAATCTCCCAGGAGAGACAGGAGGGCCCACAGGAGTGGCCAGAAGAGCAGATTCAGGACACAGAAAGGAGAGAAAGGAGGGGCAGGGTGGGAAAAGCTTTGGGTGATTGATCGCATGGTTTGTCTAACCTAAGACCAGCTGCAGGAAGTGTTTAGCTGCGGTAGGAACGGTGGTGAGTTTCTGAATGGCACACCCTGCCCTGCAGAAGGCTTTCTGAGCATCTGTTCTTTCAGATTTGGGGCTTCCCCGTGAAGGGGCACCACTGTTGCCCTCTGTTTTACAGGTGGAGAAACAGGCTCACGATGGGAAATTATTTGTCCAAGGTCACCTGATCGGCGAGGAGGGGCACAGGGCCTCGAACCTGGATCTCCAAACCTGGCGCTTTTCGTGGTCACCCAGGTTCTCTTTCTAGGCTGACAGAGCAGAAGGATGTGCCACCAGAGTTAGCCATGTCCCCATTGCATTTTGCCTGCCCTGATAGTCACCAGACCTCCCCAAATACAGCCCCATTAGGCCATCAGAACTCATCCCCAGTGGGGCCCAGACTGATTCTGACATTTCCCTTCCCCTCCTGATGTTGACAGTCACACACGGTCCATCCTTGCTGGCCCTGAGGACAAGAGCGTCTCGGAGGGTCCGTCCCACCTCTGATGCCAAGGGAGGCTGTGGAGCCCTCTGAATTAGATGGTGATGCGACAGAGTCCATGCCCTTCCAAAAGCAGAAGGCATGAGAGAGAGAGAGAGCCTATCAGGAAGGCAGGACACGTGGAGCTGGGAACCCCAGCCTTGTGAGGGGTGGGCCCCAGATGCCTGGGCAAGGTTCCTGAGGGTCTTGGCATCACAGCCCACCACCCAGCCATCCATCTGCTCTCCATGCCCTCCCCTTGCTAAGACAAAAAGCAGGGTATTAAGGGTTTAAAAAAAGAAACAGGTTTTGAAGTCATAGTGACCTGAACCAAATCTCAGCTCAGCCACTTCCTCATGAGCCACTTAACTTCTCTGACCTTCTTTATCCCTTCTGCATAAATCAGAAAGCAACGGTACCAACAGCATGTGTTCACTAGAAAGAGATCAGTATGTGAGTGCTCGGCCTAAGGCTGGGAACAGATTCCTACTTGTCCCACAGAGTGTGCTGTGTTTGGTCTCACCCAGCCATGATGATTCTTTTCTACTTAGTCAAACGCTTGCTTTTCTAGCTTCCCTTATAACAAAGAGTGGCCATGTGATCCCATTTTAGATAATGAGGAGAAAGGAAAAACTCTACTGGGTTGCGTCTGGGAACAATTTTCTTCCTTAATAAAAAGACCAGATCTTTTGGGGAGAAGGTCTTTGATCTCTACCTTCTTCTTCCCGCTGGGAATGCTGCATATGAGGGCATGGTGTTTGGAATTGTGGCAGCCACTTTGTGACAATGAGGCAATAAGTTGGAGGGCAAAGTTTCACTGGGTATATGAGGAGGCAAAGCCTGGATCCTTGATGGCTATTGTTGAGTGTCTAAACATGCCCTATGATTGTATACACCTGTTTAAGTGAACAGTAAATATTCTTATAGTTATCTATTGCTTGCAGTCAAATGCATTGCTAGCATAAGTCATTGAGGAACATGTCCGAGAGCAGTGTGTGAGGGTGGAAACAGTGAGAATGAGGGGCTCGGAAGCAGTGCTGGTGGTGACAGAATTGCAGAGAAGGCAGAGGGCATTTCTCAGCAGTGTCTTGTGAGTTCCCTTCTGGATCCCTTAAATGTCCTTTGAAAGAGCAAGTCCGTTTTGATTATTTAGCTGTGTACTTTGACTAACCAACACTGACCCTCATAGATCAAGAGGTTATTTGGATTACTTTTGAAAGCACAACCTGGATTCTTAGAAAAAAAAATTGGGGAATTAAAAAGAAGATAGACCTGAGAGAAGTTTACATGAGGATGTTCCTATGCCATAAGTCAGGCCTTTTTATTCGGAATAACTTGGGGGGTATAAAATCAGTTTACTGCCAAAGAGACTAGAGAAAGGACACTAGTGTCAATGTAAAATTTTCAAAAAGTCAAAAACATAACTCTCAGAGAAGCATCACAGTAATTTTTTCATGAATGAGGAAACTAGCAGGATGGCAAAGTTGGTTCAAAGTGGTAAAAGCAAACCATAAAAAAGATACAAAACTGGTAAACTGAGGTTATCTTTTCTATTGAACCTTAATCATTTGCAAGGCTTCTGGACAATCACTGTCAATTTACCAATCTTCTCCAAGTTCACAAGTCGCTTTTCGAATCTGGGCTCTAAGCAACAGTCAACGGTAAGTCATGCAAAGTTAGATCTGAGAATCAGATCAGTTTTGTTCGGGTACGCCAGACATTGTTCTAGCACGATTCTGGAAGAACACAAAATAATCTCCAATTTTGAGTGATTTCTCAAGACAAGGGGAAAGTAGATGGGTGACGCTTTGTGGCTAAGGTCAAGCCCTAAAGTCTGGTACCTGATCTTTTCTACTCACACCCGCGGGCACACATGCACACACGTGTGTGCACATAGCTGGCTTGGAGAATTCCTCCTGGGGTGGAGTGCACCCCTGTTATAACCCACTCCCCATGCTTCCCGCTGACCCACGAGTCAGATTTGGTGTCTCCAACCACAGGTCAACAGAAGGCAATCTGGGAGCTACCGTGTCTCCCAAAGAACATCAGAGGATCCCCTTTGTGACCAACGATGCAGACCACATCCACTCTGGAGAGCTGGTGGTCTAGAAGCTCCAGGCTTTTTGAGACTCGCTGCCTGTTGAGCTATAATAGGCTCTCTCCCGTCCACCAAACTCCGATTCTTTTCATATAGACAAACCTGGCTTCTCCGGGCAGGTCCTCCCCTCTCCCCTTCTGCCTTCCCGGTCCGATTTCTGGTGACTACACTTCTGATTCTGCATTGCCAAATTCTGGGACCTGGTTGGCAAGTCCTCGACTGCGGGGGCTGGAGCAGGAGCCGGGTCAGGAGGCGAGAATCAGCTCACAGCAATACTTCCCACTTCTTACACACTGTGTCTGCAACCCCAAGCCGAAGAAGGCTTGGGTGGAGAGACAGCGCTGAGCGCTGCACGTGCACATACACACGCAAGCACACACTCGCGCACACGTGCACACGCTCCCAGCCTGGGAAGCTCCATGCAGCTTGACGTCCGGGGCCTCTCACTTCCAAGGTCCTGGGAAGGGCTTTAACAATTCTGGGTTCACATTTTATCTTCGTTTTCTCAGCGAAGGCCTCCGACCAAGTAATCTTCAAGCCCCGCAGAGCCGACATCCACGCGCTCCTTCTTGAATAACCAGAGGAGGGTTGCCGTGATCGGTGGCATTTGGGGGCTTTCCACCAGCCCTGTCTTTAGGGGTGCACATGGCCCCCTTTCCTGGTGGCTCATCTTTGGGACCTGCTCCAGCCTGGGGTCCGCCAAGCTGCTTCCTGAGGGGGCCCTGAGACCACTCTCGGTCCCGTGGTGACCAGGCCATTTCCCATCTGGTGGCTACAAAGGAGAGAGGCTGGCGCATGGCCCTGGGGGCCCGAGGGGGCGTTCACAGGACTAAATGACATCTTAATTACCCAAGTCCCACTCTTTGGCCTCTACTTCCCGTCCCACGGCTGGGAGGCCCCGGCCACCTCCAGAGCTGCCCGATCTGGATCCCGGCTAATCGGCTCTGTCACCACCTCCCCGAGGCCCCTGGGCCTCTGTCGCTCACCGACTTGGGGAACTGAGGGCTTATCTTTAAAGAGCAGATGGAGAAGTTCTCATTTTTTATTAAAGCCATCCAGTCTGCATGGAAAAAATAATCTGTTGGCAGCTGCTAGGATAGCGATTCTAAATGCATTTCCCTAAATCCTCAGCTGTCCAGTGGGGCTGGATTTCTCTTCCTCTCCTCTCCTGGAACACGGCCAAGTGCTGGTGTCCTGCTCAAACCTGCAGGGGCCTCCTGCCCAACGGGGGGACACAGAGAGAGCCATGCTGTGTCTATGCCCGTGCCTCCTGGTTCACGGCTGTCCGCTTCCAGCTGGCATGAGGACCGGGTGCCCAGCCCAGGACAGGCTCCTGAAGACACTCGATGCCTGCTGGCTGGGGTCCTGGGAAATGGAGAAACTCACAGCGCTCCTTTCAAGCCCCTCCCCCCACCGCCCATCCAGGATCCACGCTGTAGATCTTCCCATAAGCATCCCTCGAACCCCACCCTTCCCAGGCCCCAGCCTCCAGGCGATGTGGCAGTGACTAAGGTTGGTGAGGTCCCTGCCCTCGTGGAGCTCACCTTTGGCACCGAGGAAGTGGGAGGAGTAGCTGACAGGTGCACACACGCATGGAGAAAGTCATCTCAGGGAGCTGAGTGCGGGCACTGCAAAGCAGGGCGACGGGACCGAGTGTGGCTGCTGGTCCGGGGAGGCTGCGTGGGACAGGGAGGTCAGAGGTGGAGAGGCGAAGGGGCCGCCAAGTGGTCACATGAGGGAAGGGACTCTAGGCCATGGGGCAGCACGTGTAAAGGCCCTGAGGGTCCCCGTGCTTCAGGACGCCCAGAGCAGCTGGAGATGGAGAGGGGTGACGTGTGACAGATGAGGGTGAACACAGGACACGAACCCCGCAGGGTGACAGCAATGGTCAGAGGAAGGCAGCGTATGCAGGATGTGTGAGGCCTCCATAGGCAGGTGGGGACGACAGGTGCACTTGGCTCTTTGTCTGGGCTCCCCCAGAGGCCAACCACGACCCAGGCAGTTCCGGAAGCAGTTTCCCCGAGAGTCCCTCCCAGGAAGCGTGGGGTGGGGGGAGTGGGGGCCTGAGCAGAGGCGGGCAGACAGTGGATAGAGGACACTGCTATGGGCACCAGGCTCCCCTCCACTGGGGACCCCGGGGCGTGGTGCGGAGCAAGGGCCCCTAGGATGAGGTGGCCGGGATGTTGAGGGACCGGCCTTCATCCCTCATCCAGCCCAGGCGAGGCTGCTTCTGGGGGCCGCACAAAGGTCAGTGCGGTGGGAAGCCCTTCCTGGGTGGGACAGAGCAGAACAGAGAGGGCACGGGGAGCAGACATGGTGTCCAGGGTGGGTGGGGACAGTGTGGAGTCTCCTCTGGGAAGTGCAAACGTGAGCCCCCCCCCACCCCCAGGGCTGTGGGACTTGTGTGGTGGGTGGTACATAGGGAGCTTAGCAGGGAGCCTGGTCCAGTGAAAAGCTCTCCTCCTCCTAGTGAGAACGGGGTGGTGCCCTTCTGCTCCAGGAAAGGGTGCCCAAGGGGAGGGAGTGGCCAGAGGGCTGGTGAGAAAGGAGGAGGCTGGGGGACGACGTGAGGGTTGTTGCAATTCTAGGAGAATGTGGCCGGAGAGGGGACAGACAGCTGCAGGCCCAGAGTCTGCCTCCTACAGAGGCGGTGTCAGAGCCGCCCACCCTCAGTGTCCCCACAATCCTCCGCATGCACTTCCCACAGGGACAACCCCGCCCTCCTCTGCCACAAGGCCCCCAGGCAGGGTTTGTTTAATGACTAAATAAAAGACATAGAAAATCATTAGAACCAAGGCCTAGGCCCTGTGATCTTCAAACGCGGAGAGAGCCACCCTCTTCTCGAGGCGAGTGGTTCTCAGCAGGCACAGTGGGGCCTGTGCCCTTCTGGGGAGGTTGGCTTGGGGCTGGACAGGGGATGCAGCTAAGGCTCCCGGAAAACATAGCACAGCCCCGGCCACAAAGAACAGCCGGCCCCAGTATCAACGGTGTGGTTGGGAAAGCCCACTCTAGGGGGAAGATGAATATTCCAGAATGTTCCAGAAGCGCAGACTGGATTCCCATCTCTTGGAGACTGCTTGGCTTTGTGACCCAGGGTGAGTCACTTGCTCTCTGTGCCTTGCTCCCACTACCTGCAAGCCAGGTTACTTCCCCCCACGGCTTTCTTCCTTGACTCTTTCCAAGGCAAACAGAGCCCTTATAGGAATGAGGCTTTATAAACAAAGGCCCGATTTTATTTCACTGCCTAGAAATCCAAGGGAGGGGGGAAAAGTCACCTCTAGCCCCAGGCTGAGAAAGCGGCCTCATTTTTTTCGGGAAACAGTCTGCTCTTAAACCTTAAACCATCAAAAAAAAAAAAAACAAAACACCTTAAACCATCAGGCTCTGAGCATCCTGCCCTACAAGGTCAAAGGTTTGAACTTGGCCGTCTCTCTTCTTCAAAGAGTTGGCGGTACCAGCTCATGAGGCCCTCAGAGTAGCAAGGCGATTCAGCTGTTACCTGGACAGGTAACCTTCTTGGAAGGAAGAGCAATCTGTCCTCTCAAAGAGATCTGAAAAGCCTCCCCCAGGCAACTCTTCCTAATAATTATCCTGGCAGTTTTCCCCTGCCTTGCTGGGTTTTCATCTGATGGGAAGTTCCTGAAAGCCCAAGACAATGCTGAGTCTCCAGGCCAACCTCGCATCTGCTAACCCTGGGCTCAAGGACCATGGGCCCCCGAGGAGTGGCTCGTGAACTGGGAGGATTTAAACCACATAAGGAAAGTATTAAACCCAAAGAATGCAATCATCTCGTCCCATCGGAGATACCCCGTTGATATCTGTGCGCAGATAAATCACGCATTGGCCCGGGATGGAGAAGGGTGGGGGTGATGGTGAATCACCGCGGATTTCCCCTTAACTCTTGTGTTCCTGAGCGAACCTTCTCCCCGGCTCTGTCACCAGCCTTGGAACCACCCCTCTGGGGCAGAAAATGCCTGCATTCTTTCCAGGGCTTCTATTTAAAGTTCTGCTAAGAGGCGCCTGGGAGGCTCAGTTGTTAAGCCTCTGCCTTCGGCTCAGGTCATGATCCCAGGGTCCTGGGATCGAGTCCTGCACCGGGCTACTTGCTCGGTGGGGAGCCTGCTTCTCCCTCTGCCTCTGTTCCCCCTGCTCGCTCACTCTCTCTCTCTCTCTGACAAATAAATAAATAAAATCTTTTAAAAAAATAAAGTTCTGCTAAAACTTCTAAATACTCACAGAGGTATTGACTTCCAAATTCTCACTCCATTTAGGCTATGTGTCTTGGGAATGATTGAGTGGGAGAAAGGGGATCTATCGTGGATAAAGGGCTCCATGGCCCGGGCCAGGTGGCCTGGGTTAGCGTCACGCACTCGGTCAGGGGTTTCTGGTCCTTACACATTTATGCAAATGGGGGAGACTCAGAACTAGAGGAAAGGGCCCGACTGTACAAGCCTTGGACACTTAGATGCAGAAAGGACAGAGCGGGAAGCTGGGTTCCCACGCATCTGGTTTCAAATCTCGGCGGCCTCTCTCTCAGGTGTGTGACCTTGGTCACAGGACAGCCTCTCTGAGGCTCAGCTTCCTCATCTGTGAGACGGGGATCACGGCAGCCTCGCCCTTCTGCTTGGTGGCCCCGGGCCCACAGGAATGTGCCCAACAGGTCCATGCAGATCCTCGACGATGGGCCAGGGCACCGATGTGTAAGCAATGGGAACACGTGGCCCCGGGCTCGCAGGATGGAGGTTTGAAATGCCTTCCTGAGAGGCACATTATTTCATTGGATGATGAATTGCTTAACCTTGAGAACTTTATGTCTCTCTCCGGGCTGCCGAGCAAACATGCTGTACCTGGAAGGAGCTGGATTCAGGATCCAAACAGCCCCGGAGACAAGTCCAGACCCACTTCCTGTCCCAGGCGGGTCCCCTGCACCCTCGGCTCCCGACGGTCATGGCTTTGAGATAAAGAGCCTGAAAAAGATCTACTTAGCTGGGGTCTTGAGTTTTGGTGACCTGATTCGACCCCCTCCCGCTTGTACCCCATGACCTAGGCTGATGTGGCACGGGGCTGCTCGGTGCCCGAGTAAAGGGCAACCAAGAGAGGTCTGTCAGCTTCAACACAGGAGGAACATGAGGCCCGGGGAGGGAGGACGGGCCCAGGCTTGCCCCTGAGAGTCAGGGCACAGCTGGACCCCAGCCTCGTGTGTGAATAGGGAGTGTTCCCGGGCCATGCTCGGTCTCTGGTTCCTTCCTTCATTCCGTGGAGGCGAGGGCAGCAGGAACAGTCCCGGGGTGGGGGCCCGTGACCCAGCCACTCACCGGTGCCAGAGCCCATGGGGAGAAAAGCAGGGCTGTCCCCGCTCCGCTGTGCTATGTTGGGGCACCCTCTCCCCACTGCGGCCCCGCCTTCCCACTGGGAGACGTAAGCAGCTCCCCTCCTGGCATGAGCTAGGCCCCCCAGTTTCCCCTTTCCACACCGCTTCCAAAATGAGGTCACTTTTTATTTCAACTTATCCTGAAAGGAGTTCTTTCCTCTAAAACATCTGGGTTCCTGCCCTTCGTTTTGCCCCCTGTACACTCCCAGGAGGACGGACCTCATCTCGGCCTCTTTCTCACAGCCCCCCAGCTAGTGCGTGGACATGACCGCCGTCTGCCGTGTCACTGAGCGCAGCTGTCCGGGAACACGCCCCAGCCCCTCCTCTGCCCCCGACAGACGTGACCTGAGCGGGAGGCCAGGCACCCGTCCAAGCGCTGGGGACCCCGCAGGAACTGTCCACGTAGGTCAACCTTCAACTGGCCCCTTTCCAGACTCCATTTCCTGGGGTCGGACAGCCCTGCTTTGGTCGGCCAGCACGGCCCACGGACACAGTGAGTCTGAGGCCCCGTTCTGGGTGGAATCCGGGGTTCCTCTCAACTCACGGATGGTCGCCTGCTGAATGCAGATTTTCCCGATTTTACCTCTGACGGGATGGCAGTAGAGAGCCCGCCCAGGGTGACCCGGCTAATGAGGACCCTTCAGGCCTCCTGAGCTGTGTGAGGACAGGAGACTGGTATTTAGGGAAATGTTAACTAGGTGGGACCCAGCACTGATCCTGGTACCTCCCACGGGGCCGGAGAAGGTCCCGTACTCTACCCTCCATCGCTTTTCCCCAGATTCCTTTTCTGTCCTTGATATCCCTCCTGATGCCGTGCTGATCCCCTTTGCGTGATGGGGACAGCAGCGAGGAATTTAGTTGGAGCACCTGCTAGAGGCCCGTTACCACGCCGTGCCCATTTTCATGAGTTATTTCATTTAAACCTTCCCATCAGCCTTGGGCTTTATCATAACCTCCATCTTCCGGGTGGATGGCTGTGTGATTGTCCTTGGGGCGCTTACCACTGCCAAGCGATCTTGCTTTTTTATTTGATCCCCGGTGTTGTTCAACTGGACCGTAGGCTCCTGGAGGGCAACTCCAGGTTGGGTCCTCTTTTTCCTGGCTGTGTCTCCAAATCTGTCACAGTGCCTGGCAGGAAGGCAGTTCTCAGTAAGGTCAGAGGAATGGAACGGGGTGCAGAGAGCTAGAAGGTCATGCCCGGGCTTCTCCAGCTGAGACAGAGCGGGACCCCCGTGCGCTCGGTGTCACCACACAGGCTCGGTGCCCTGGGCACCTGTGCCTGGTGGGAGGAGGTGATGGGGTTGAAGTATCAGCTTACACTGGGGCTTATGCTCTGGGAATTCCGGTGGCACTCCTGTGCCCTCCACACTGGAGCCGACCCAGGTGGTCCCACCTGACTTTATCCAAGCTCATCCTATATAACTTGAGCCCAACAACCCCCTCCCTAGAAACCCTGGTTCCTCACCTCGTGCCGGAGCGCGTGAGGTTCTGCCCCTCACTCTTCTCTCTCTCTCTCACCATTCTGCCCACTGCAGCCCTGGAGCCCGTGCTTCTCGGTCCTGGTTGCACACGGGAGTCACCTGGGGAGTGTCGAAGACCCGGGGCTCCTTGGATCACTGTCCTACCCAGGATGTCGGCCTTGCACGGTGGGTTCCAGGCACCCACGATTTCAGAGCTCCCCAGGTGACTCCGGTGTGCAGCGAGAGCCAAGGACCCCTGACTCAGACTTCCACGGTAGGCAGTGGTGGCATGGGTGGTGTGTTTCCCTGGGCTCATTCCCCAGAAGTGCCCACAAGCTAATCCACCAGCTCTGCTAAAAGGCCTTTTGCAACTTTGCCGATGGGGAGAGGGACCCAGGAGGAGGTAAACTGAGTCTCCTTTCAGGAGGCAAAACCTCATCGCAGATCCTCCTTATGTGATGACCCTTCCAAGGCCCACAGAAGCATCTTGACACATTGAGAGCTTTTCAGTATTCTGAAAATATTGAAACCTGGCTGTTGACAGAAAACTCTGGAACGTGGGGAGGGGGTTGAGGGCAAAGTAGCCTGGGAAGGGTGTTCTTTTGGTAAAGATGTTGGGGAAACAAAGGCACAAGCCATTCCCCACCCTCTCCTAGCGAGTGGCAAGTCTGGCGTGAGCAAGGGTCTGTCTGTGTTCAGAAGGGGCAGAAAGTTCCAGCACAATGGTGAAATCCACCACTTGCTGAAGGGGTTGGGGGTTATGCTAGGTGCTTCCTGAGCAGCATCTCTGAAACAGGCTCTGTGATGATCACCACTGCCCCACGAGGACAGTGGGGCTCAGAGGGGTTCATCTCCCATGGTCAGGGATCCCCGGCCCCGATTCCAGCCTGACTCTCCCCACGCAGGACACCTGCTCCACTCAGAGGGCCAAGGGGACGGGCTCTCTCATTTGGCAGCATCTCTGCCCTCTGCCCTCTAAATGCCTGTAGCACCTCCCTCCCTGGTGTGACAAACCAGCTTGTCTCCAGACAAATGCCATGTGTGGGGGAGGGGCACAGGATGGCCCCCAGTAAGAACTGGTGCAGAGAGACTGTCTCAGGACAGCCTGGTCTCATTGGTCTGAGTGGGGCCTTTACTCGGGAAGGGTCTTGGTGCCTGGCAGAGAGCAGCCTCCCCACAGATGCCTCTTGGGGCTGAAAAGCACCGTGTCCCCTGTTCCTGGCACCTTCCCTCCTGCCCAGGACTTGCAGCGAGCTTCCACACATTTCCTGCTGGCTCTGTCCACAACCAATGGGCAGAAGGAGGAGATACGCACCGGCTCCCGCTGTCCCTTCTCCAGGGACCCCCCACATTTCCCCGTCTGTCTGCCTCTGCTTCATGGTTCCTCCCTTCCTGCCCCAGGCCCTCCAGGACACGTCCCCATCGCTAGTGCTCCCAGGCTCTGGAGAGGGTGTCCTGCTCCCCACCCGTGGAACTTCTGGCTCTCCTCCCAAACCATGGCTCCCGGGCAACGCTGGACACCTGCTTCACTGCTGAACACGGGCCCCGCATGCACCAGGCCCTCCGCCAAGCCTTTTTAGTGGAAGCACTGAGGAGAGTGTAGAAAGGGCCGTTTGGAAAGCCTGTTCCTCGGAAGCACATGACTGTCTTCCTTTAGGGCAGGTGGGCAAGCCTGACGGTGTTGGGGAGGGATGCATCTTTACTGGGGGCCCAGGGAGGGTGTCACAGTGTAAATATTTAGCAATCCAGGGGGTTGCTTTATGGTGACAGTTCGCGCTCTGGCTGGGCCAGGCAGGTATGACGCTTCAGAAGCTGAGGATCCCTGAGTGTCAACTTCACTCCTCTGGCCTCTTCCCGGGCCCCTCGACGCAGATGGTGTCCTGAGGTAAGCCCCAGAGGACACCCTGGCTTTGGGGCTTAGCCACCTGGACCTGTGGTGCCATTTTCTGACTTGGGGAAGATGGGGGTCGGGTAGCAGCCCTTAGGGTGCGGTTCATAACTGGTGTATGGCCCAGCCAGCATGAGAACCAGCTCACCCGTGGGCACTTCTGTCCCCGCCCCTCTCAGGGTCCAGACCATGCCTCCCACTTCGTCCCCCCAGCTGGCTGGGGCAGGGGTGGGTAAGAGGAGAAGCTCTGGGGATGGCAGCCCAGTGGCACCACCTCTCCTGGCCTCAGTGTGTGCACCTGGAGAGTAATCTTCAGAATAACCCCCGACACACATGCACACACGTGTGCACACACAAGGGCACCCACGCACACCCACACACGTACACACACACAGAGTAGGCTCGACCCTGGCAGCGGCTGGCACGCTTGCTGTCTAGACAGGACGGGGAGCTGAACGGCCTCCCACGGCGGGAGGCAGGCAGATTGGAGCTGCGGCCAGGTCTGCACACACGTGCACACGCACATGCACATGGGGACGGCTTAGTGATGCTTCATTAACACTCAGAGGACGATTGATCACCATCAGGCGAAATTCCCGTGCCCTGCGGGCTGGACAATCCACTCCTGCTCTCTGGAGCCCAGCAGTAAACCGTCATTTATCTTGGAATTAAGGAAAACGTGGCCCCCGGGGCTCCTCTTCCGCCCCTTCTTTGTGGCTGCTCCAGTCTGCCAGCCGGGAGGCTGCTCACGTCTGGCCCTCTGCAGGGAGCTGGCGGGCACCCCGAGGCCCCCAGCCAGACGCTGAGGGTCTGGACTCGGGGATGCGAGGATCTCCTTCACAGCCCCCAGAGCCCATCTCAGCCAGACAGGAAGGAGGGGACGCCCATGTGGCTGCCAGAGCCGCCGGCGGCTCCCTTAAAATATTCCAGTCACATCGCGGACGGCGAAACCGTAACCTGGGTGCATTGTAACAGAGGGAGGATTTCATTTTGTTTTTGAAATGCCGTTATTACACACTCGGGAAACCCACAAAGGCACCTTGGCAGGACAGGATCAAATACATACCTGAACTCGGAGTGCGGCAACATTTACTTAGCAAATGACATTTTAATGCCGTGAGTCGAATTTACATACTAATTAAAATTTCCCTTTAAAACATGGAGACTTTTGGCCTCTCCGCCTACCCACAGTGACAAAGATTAAAAGATTTTTTATTACGTCGTGTCAAACAGAGCTCACTGGGAACGGTGGGCGCACACCCGCACCACCCGCACCATCCCCGATCGTCTCCCGGGCAAATCCAGCCGCCTGGCCCCCACTTGCTGTCCAGCAGGGCTGGGGTCCAGGGACCCTGGTCCTTTGAGCTGGGGTCTCAGCTCTAAGGAGCTCTGATGGGGATGCAGGGGGAGACTTGGTGTCTGGTTTAATACCTCCCGAGAACATGTTTCTGGTCTTCGGTGATCCTTGGCACAACTTAAAAAAGAAAAAATGCTACCGCCACCGTGGCGGGAGAGACATTGGTGGTTTTATTTTGTTTCGGGGGCTCAGGGTCCTAGGGAAGCAGGGATAGGGTGCTGGCACAACCAAGTGTGCCCCTCCTCCCCTTCCCTTCCCTTCCAAGGTTCCCGTTGATCGCAAAGTGTGGTTCTTTGCATAGAGAGCCCCCTCCTGGGCACTGGACAAGTAAGGGGTCCCGGATGGACCCCCTTCCACCGGGGGCCACACTGACCTTCCATCAGCTCATGTGCCAGAAACACCCCCTTTCTTGCCTGTTCTGGGCTGCTCTGCCTCAAAGGTCCCCTGTCACCCTGCTCAGTCATTTGATGAGTATTTATTACATACCTAGAGTGGTCAAGCAGCAATCCTAGGAAGACTGGCAAGACCCCTGCCACCTCGAAGCTTGCATGTCTGAGGGGGAGACTGACATTCCGTTAACAGGATAATCCCCGAGAACAGCAAGTGCACCGATACCCATAGAAATCTGTGCTTGAGTCCCTGTCGAGGTGCCCACTCTGTCTCTCCACATATAGACTCATCAAGCCTCACAACCACCCATGAGGCAATGTCTGACATGACCATCATGGCCATTTCACAGATGAGGACCCAGAGGCACAGGTACTCCACGTAACTCGCTCAAAGTCACAGAGCATCTTGGTGGCAAAGTACACTTTGAACTCACAAAACTGAGCCCCAAAGCTTGTTTGCGACTCCCTCTCATAGGTGCTTGAGGAAAATAAAATGGGTTCTCAGGAGAGTGAGTGTCTGAAGACTAGGTCTGCTTATTTTCTTTTTAGTTGTTTTTTCAGGAAAATTTGGATCGAGGTAGAACTCACATTTGGAAGAGTCCAGAAACTGGAAGCAAGCGTTCGGCTCCGGGTTTTCACAAAGTGACCGCACCATTCGATCACCCTCCACATGAAGACCAGTTCCAGCCCAAGAAGACCCCCACCCCATCCCAGTCTCCCTCTGACTTCTGTCCCCACAGAAGCGTCTTGTCTCTTCTTGAACAGAATGTAGAGGGAGTCATACTGTAGGTGCACTCGGCCGTCTGGTTTCTTTCACGCAAATCCCAGTGGACGGGCTTCCTCTGTTGCTGGGCGGGAGCCCCATCCCACTGTATGAAGGACACCACGATGTCCCCTTTTTACGGGGCACACGTCGCGCTGTTTCCAGCGTGGGGCTGTTGAATGGCACCCTGGCAAAGTTCTTGTGCATGGCTTTGTGCACATATGGACATCTATCCACTGGGTCTCCGTCAGGGCTGGAAATGATGGACCCTAAGGTGTAAATACGTTCATCTTACTAGATACATTTGTCAAAATCAAAGTCAGTTTACACTCACACAGGCAAGCAGTTACTCCATGTTTTAGCCCACATCCGGTTTTGTCTGAGTTTCAAATTTTAGTCATTCTGGTGGGTGTGTGTAGTATGTTACTCTGCCTTTATCTTGCTCTACCCTAAGGAGCAATGGGGTGAAGCCCTCTGATGTGTTGACTGGCAGCTGGAGTGTTCCCTTTTCGTGGCGTATCCTCTTTCTTGTGGGTCATCTTCTTCTTACTGGTTCGCAGTTCTTTTTATATTCCGAACATCTCAGTCCTTTGCCGAATGAATGTCTGTGTTGTGAGTATTCCGTCCTGCCCTGTGACCTGCCGGTTACTCTCTTATTGGTTTCTCTTATTGGATAGTTGTTATTGATTTTAATTTTATTTAAAGTAGTTTAGTGATGTTCCTTCTTTGGCCAATGCTCTTTGTGTCCTGTTTGAGAATTCTTTGCCTACCCCAAGGCATAAAGATCACTTCCTGTTTCCGTCTTGAAGCCTCACACTTTTGACTGTACATTTTGACTTACAAATCCTCTTAAATTGCTTTTTGTGTATGATGTGAGGGAGGGGTCCGAGAAGGTCTTTCTGAGTCGAAGCAGCCAGAGCCTCCTCTGGGGCTAGGGCAGATCAGCGTGGATTACAGTGAAGGCTGCAGAGAGGAGGCAGTCTCTCTGGGGAGCACTGGAAGACTTTGTAGGGTTTGAAGCAGAGCGGGCAAGACCAGATGGCCTGAGTCACTGGGTGGGCAGCAGCGTATAAAACCTAAGGGTCTGGAACATCCCATGCCAGTGGGTCAGCCCTCTGGCACCTCCGAGCACATCAAGCCCTTCTGTCCTGATTGACCCACCGGACACCCATCCTCCCCTGACTGTGGTTCTTTCTTCTCCTTCTCCACCCCAGGAGGGCTCAGCCTGGTCCCATCTGGGGACCCAAGCACACACTCTCCCACCTCTGCTCCCTCCTGAAAAGCTGATGTGTCCCTCACTCCCAGGATTTTAGGGTTCACCCAAACCCTCTTCCTTAGTTTCTCGCCTCCTCTCTACACTCCCTTTCGCACTCTTGACTGTTTTTATGGACCCGGCAGCTGATGGCTCTCCCTTGAAAGGAATGGCCATTCTACCATGAAGGAGATGGAGAGCAGCCTCTTCCTCCAGGTGGTGTCTGCCTGACGTCCAGTGTGTTCCAGCCCACCCTTCCATGAAGTTTCCCCAAAATGTTCTCCTCGGGACTCAGTTGGAGAAACATGCCAACGGGAGCCCCATGGATGCTGCTGGCAAGCATTAGATGCCAAGACTACATGCAGCTGCCATGGACGGAGCTCTCCCAAGTCCCAAATCTTTCCACCTGCCGACGAGATCCTCACAGCCCAGCTTCAGAGTAGGGACTGCTCCTGTGCAGCCGAGAGATATCATAGCACAGATGACCAGAAGGGACTCCTCTGCTTTGGCAGAAAAGACAAAGCCTTCAACCATCAAAATAATTCCACATCCATCACCATCTGATTTCACCTCCAGCACCCTCCTGTGGATGGTGAGCTCCAGGCTGGGCCTGCATGCTGAGGAGGAACGGCAGGTCCTCAGGTCTCAGAGCACTCCTCCCACATCACCCACAACACTCACAATCCAGGATGATCCATTCCTCCTCAACATAGTTTTCCTGGTTGCTGTCCTTCAAAACATAGGTCTCGCATTAGGGATTAGAATTTTCCAGCAATCACATGGATAATGAGAACCAGCTGACAGTCTGTTTTGGAAAAATTAAAGACCACAAGGAAAGGCTCTCCAAAACACAAAACCAAAAGAATGTTCCTGTCCCATATGTCAGAAACCCATGTGTAGGCTGTTTATCTGTTTGTTTTGACTTTGAGGAGCGCTTTACAAGAGCAAGATCTCTCGTGGGAGGATTTGCAAATGCGATGAGTGGGGGCAGATGTAGCATTATTTAAATGTCTGGGAGTATTGACTTCTCTGTCAAAGCCGAGGAGCCCCTGGTCTGGTTGTCTGTTGCCGCATAACAGATGCTCCCAAGCATCATGGCTTCAGAGGGTAACTTATTATTATGCACCAGTGTTCTGTGGGTCAGGTAGACAAGGCACAGTGGGGATGCACTTGTCTAGGATCTGGGCTGGGCTGACTCAAATGGCTGGGAGCCGGCGGAGCATCTCAGCCTTGCTCTCTCTACACGACTTGGGATGGCTTGGGTTTCGTCATAGCAAGGAGGACTCATGGTAGTCAGACTCCTTACACAGTGGCTCAGGGATCCACAAGGAAGGAGATGGGAGCTGGCCGTCCTCTTATAAGGCCTGGAGTGGCAGAGCACCCTTTTTTACTCTACCCAAGTGGTGAAGCCAGTCGCAGACCAGCCCAGGTTCAAGTGGAGGCAACATGGACTTAACCCGCCATGAAAGGAAAGCCAGATAATGTGTAACCATCTTTAACCACCACCACCCTAAACCTGATGGTATCTGGAAACTTCGAGGCCCGAAATTACAAATGACAAGAATCGAACCAAAAATAAATAGAGTACTCCAGGCGGATCAAAGAAACTGAAAGTAGAAAGTACAACGTGTTGCCTCTCTAGGTCCCAGGGGAAAATAAAAGCCATTTGTTCATGCATGCCTTTACTTATTCACCCATTTGTTCAATGAAGGGAAGACCTACTATGTGCACAGCACTGTCCAGGGTGCTGGAGATGCACCAAACAAGTCAGACAGGGCTCCGCTATCATGGAATTTACAAACAATTGCCAGGAGGGGAAGACATTAAACACACAATTACAAAAATGTTTAACTATCAAAAGGCAACATCATGGAGTCCTAAAAACATGTACTGGGGAGCTTTACCCAGGCAGGAGGGTCGGAAGAGTTTCTTTTGAAGAAAGTCTGTAGACATAAAATGGACCTAAAGGACCAGCTGGAGTTTTCTGGGTGAGGGAAGGTGAGGGGAGAGGGGCCTTCCCAGTAAAGGAAGCAGCCCAGACAAATGGTCAGAAGCAGGAAGACAGAGAGGAAACCAGGTGGATGGAGCACCAGATTGCAAGAGGGGAATAAGGTGGACTGAACATGCCTGGGCTTGATCCTGGAGCTTGCTAAGGACTTTTCCCATCACAGGGACAATAGTAAGCTCTTGAGAGGTTTCAAGCAGAGAGGGACCTGGACAGACCTGGGTCTTCTAAGCTCATTTTGAGGGCTCAGGGAGGAAACCAGGAGACCAGGGAGGGATTGGCAACAGATGTCCAGGTGAGAGATAACAGGGACTTTTTCCAGGCAGGTGGGGTGGGAATGGAGCACATTCACAAGGTAGAACTGACTGTCTTTAGTGATGACACAGAGCCTGGTCATGGGAGGCTCCCTATTAACATTTGTGGAAAGAGATGACACATGAGTGAATGAACCAGGTGTCAGAGATGAGACAGAAACTTCAAGGTGGACCCCCAGGCTCGGGGTGGGAGCCCTGAAGTGGGTTTTGGAGCTGTGGGTGAAGCAGCACAGTGGGAGAGGAAAGGGGGAGAGGGAGCTCTTTTTTAGACCCAGTGAGTTTCTTGTGTCCGAGGAGCAGCCAATCCTGCCTCCTTGGGTGAGGCTCTCTCTCAGTGAACTAGGCAGTCACTAGGGGCTTTGTTTCTGGGCATCAGCACTGGGACAGAGCTGGTCCCCTCTGCTAAGCCAGGCAACTGGCCAGAACAGGACTCCCCTCAGAAGGCGGCCTCTGTCCTGGGCGAATGAGCAGCGGAGGAAGCGGGGAGGAGTCTGCAGCCCACCCCAAGGGCTAGACCAGGGCTTTGATGTTTCCCAGAGGGAGCTGAGACTCCAGCCCCCATGTCTGACAATGCCAGTCTCAACAGGGTGCACGCCCAGCCTTGGGCCTCCAGCCTTAATTATATCCCAGACTGTTTACAGTGTGTAATTATTGCCATTAATTGACTGTGGGAGGTCACACTTCTCCCCTGTAGCCAGCTTGCTGACACTGTAATCCCCCATCTTGCATGCCTGCCTGCAGTGGCGGGAAGGAAAGGTGGCTGGGTTCTGGCTTTCTTCTACTCGCAGGATTTATTTATTTCTGTGACTTTCCAGAAGGAGATAAGCCAACACAAAGAAATACACACACGCACGCGCACCAGCAAACTCCAGGCCATTGCTGGGATCTGTATTCTTTTTTTTTTTTTAAGATTTTATTTATTTATTTGACAGACAGAAATCACAAGTAGGCAGAGAGGCAGGCAGAGAGAGAGGGGGAAGCAGGCTCCCCGCTGAGCAGAGAGCCCGATGTGGGACTTGATCCCAGGACCCTGGGATCATGACCTGAGCCGAAGGCAGAGGCTTAACCCACTGAGCCACCCAGGCGCCCTGGGATCTATATTCTAAACATAAACAATCATTTCTGCATCTCACACAGGTGCCTGCGCTCCCTCCCTTCCTGCCTGTTGAACCTCTCCTTCTCCCTCCAGTTCTGTCATGATTTGCGAACCTTAATTTTCTCACCGGACAAGTGGGAGGACAGTCATACCCAGCTCAGGGGTTTGCCATGAAAATTCAGTGACTGTCAAGTGTGAATGCAGTTTCTGGGGTGTGAGTCCCCGCACGCAGTGACACTAAGTTGTCACAGACAAGTCCCGTCTCCTGGGTCCTGCTTGGGAACGCATGCATGCTGACTTGGGTTTGAACTTGGCACATATAAATCCAAAAGGCATAAAATGGCACAGGTACTCTGGGCGCCCACCCAGCGGAGAGCAAGTGAGTCCAGGAAAACGGGGGTCTCCACATCCGGCCTCCCGTCGCTCGGTGTCAACACACCAAAGCAGGTGCAGAATGAGCTGGGCGGACCTCATCAGTGTGTCCCCCTCACACCTACATGCGTACAAGCTCCTACCTTGATGGGAGGTCTGCGTGTTTATACCCCTGTGCACTTGAAGGAGCACTCTGCAAAGGTGAAGGTATGATTGGGGTTACACAGCCTACAGGTGGGGAGGCCAGGACTGGAACCGCACCTTTGGACTCCCAGTCCAGTGCTCCCTCCATAAAAGCAGCCACATCAAGCCCAGGAGACATGCACCATGAGCTCTTAACAGGAGTGTGCCCAGACATAAGCTGAGTCTCCCTGCAATAGTCCCGGGGTGGAGGGCGCCCCTCACCTGGGGCTCACAGTCTCCGGGGCTGCCAGGCTCTGTCTGGCTTGCCCTCCTTGGAACCTCAGGACCTGCTGCTCTGCAGATGGCCACTGGCTAGGCCACGTGCAAGAACACTAAGAGGGAGCTCTGGGGCTGAACCGACACAGTTCAGACCCACTGTGCTCCCTGCATGGACGTGGGCCAGTGACCCAGCCTCTTCCTTCCTCTGAGGTCAGGCAGGCTCCCGAGCAGTTCCTGAGATCTGTGTGCAGGTGATTTATTAAGGAAGGGCTCTGGGAGGCGTGACTTCACATGGAGTCCCAGCCTCGCCCAGTCCCAGCAGCAGCTCTGGAGCGGAAGCTGCCCCTTGGTTTGTTCTCCCCCCAGCCAAGGGAGCTGGGTTTTCAACCCCCACACCCACCAGTGTCCAGGGACAGTCACCTGGGGTGGTTGGGCCACGAAAATCCCAGGCTCTGTGGTTCCATGCTTTCTGGACTCCAGCAGGTCCCCGAGAGTACAGGCAGAGCCGGGGTGGGGGGAGGGGTCAGGGGGCTTGGATGGGACCAGAGTGCCTGCAGTGCACACTGCTGGCCTCCATCTCCTTACCTGAAGAATGGGAACGATAACAACACTGAAAAAATAAAATTAAAAAAAAAAAAAAGAATAAAGCCCTGGGAAATTAAAAAAAAAAAACCAAAAACAAAACCAAAAACAAAAAAACATGGCTCATTAAATGTCATTGCTAATTACCTAAGGATTTAATATCTGAATCACCCTTGAACATACTCTGTAGCTACAGCATTCTCCAAAAAGTCTCCTTTTTCTTTACATTGCATGTATTTTTTATAGAATATATAGTCACTTTCTACGGGAATAATCACAAAACTATGGAATTACACTCGATTGTTAAAAAAATAAAAACACATTTTTAAATTTAAAAAAAATCTTGTATTGTAACTGCTGGTGGTCCATGGGAGACTTCACTCAGACACAAGTCAGGCTGGAAATACAGCAGATCCTTCCTGTTTCCGATCAGACAAACCAGAATGCACAGGAGGCAGGGAATGACCTCCTATTTGCCTCTTGGGAGCTGGGGCACCTGAGTCCCTGCATCTCTAAATCTTATAGATTTGGACAGGGCACAGGTCTGGTCACTTAGAGATGCCCCAACTGATGCGGCCACATGCCTTGCCCTCCGTTCCTTCTAGACTGTTCTTCGGGGAGGGCTCGTCCCGAGGGTTTCTCAGGACACTAGGAGAAACTTCCTCTAAAGACACAATGCTGGGGCTTTGTCTCCCCTCGGCCTGAAACATGGTCTCAGCGTTGGCAGTGTCCCGCTCTGGGAATTAGTTCACTCAAGAGAAAACAGTTTGCAAGTCCGACTGCGTCTAGCGGGATCAGAGTGTGGGTTCACCAGGAGCCAGCCCGAGGCACATACTTCACATCGTGTAATTAGACTCATTGTGGTAATTGCATTAACTGTCACTTCTTGAAATTATACTCTATGTTCTATTATTAACACCCCCATTTCACAGATGAGGAAACAGTCTCAAAAGGCAAAGAAATGTCTCTCAATTTCACGAACCACTTCCACTTCTTGGCAGCCTCCCCACCTAGGGACCCCGGGGGTGGAGGGGACCCAGGAAAGGAGCGGTTTCTCCTGTCATGCCCGGAAGAGGCACCGTCTGAAGCAGGTACCATGGGTTCATGAAGCAGAAGCTGTCGGGGAGGTTAGAAGGCTCTGCTCTGCAGGTGGAAAGCACAGAAGCCACCCAGGGCATCAGGGAGGGGAGCTGGGGGTTATTAACTTATTTCAAAGGGAGCTGGTTTTTCTTGGCTTATCTTGCCCATCAGGGCATCCAGAAGCCAGGATCCAGCCAGCACCCAAGGGTTGTGGGGGGGGGAGCCTGGCACTCTCCAGAGCATTCTGGGGTCCTGGCCAGGCCAGCGCAATGAGAGGGTGCTACGGATCATGTTGGTGACTGGTCTGGATCCCTCATCACTGCCCGAGGCTTGCTTGAGTGGAGCATGGATGCCGGGTTTTGAGCAGAAGTCATCTCCAGGGGCACGTGCTCTTCAACCCAAGTGTCGGCTTTCATCATTTCTTTCCCTGTCCTCCCGTGAAAAGCTATCTGAGGAGGAGTCAGCAGCTCTGGGCCAGGGCACCTGCCTCATGATGCTTGTCTGGGATTCAACTGCCTCCCTTTTAACTGTCCTTCCTGGTTTAATGATTAGGATACAGGTGACTGAGGTTGTTGGTTCTTTGCTGACTTTCTCTTCTCCCTTCAGAAGGCCAACCCAATCCCCTGCTCGGGGATGAGTCCTGACCAGTCCAGGCAGCTCATGGTTGGGGAACAGGCATGCAAGTCATTCTGGACAATGGGATGGGAGAAGACACGGAGGGGCTGCTGCTGTATGTTTGCTCATTTTGCAAAGAGACTTACAAGGAGAGACGGCCTTTTCCCTGCCTTAGAATCTTGTCCCATCTGTGTGAGATACTTGGAGGGGTCGCAGCCTTTTTGTGACACTGAGGGGACTCATCCAAAGACAAAGCCGGCACACAGAGGATAGCGGAGGAGAAACAGTCTCGCACCATCCCTGAGCCACTGAATCCACCAACCCAGGAGCTGCTCTGCCTTTATCTCTTTCCTGACAACATAACCTATTCTCTTATTATTAAACCTGTAGAGACAGGGTCTTCTACCACTTGCAGCAGAAGTCTCCCTAATGTGTCCAGCAAGGCTCCTGTCCAGCACTCCTGAGTTCCTTCCTGCCCCATCCATGAAGGAGAGTGACTTTCTGCTTCTTTGAGATGCTGCCAGAAGCCCCCGATGCAAATGTTCATTTACATTCAACATCCAACGAACCTTTTTGAACGCTTACCGTCTATCACCATGCCGTATGTTCTAAGTGCTGGAGTTTCAGCGATAACCAAGACAAACCCTATTTCTGTCCTCGTGGAGCCGTGTGTCTGAGCCCTTGAATTGCTGAGTGGTGAGCAAAATCACAAAAGCCACAAAAAAAACCTCCCCCGGAGGGGGAGCCTGTGGCCTTGTGCCGCTCAGGCTTCGAGCCTCTACTCTGTGTTGGGAATGGTGCTGAACACTCAGCAGATATGGTTCCCACATTTAACCTTCAGAATTGAGCGACAATGACGGTCCCGTTTCGAAGATGGGATGGTTAAGGTAGTTGCCCAAAGGCAACAAGCGGAGAGTGGGAGAGGCCCCTGACCTGAGAGCACAAGCCACCAGCCCACACGGCTTCCTGCCTCCCTGAGCCACTCGCTCTGCTGCAAACCCAGCCTCGGGGCTGCCGGATGGGCTGGTTAGCTGCTTGGCTGTTCCTGGCAGAAGGGCCTTCCTGTCTCATCCACTGTACTCAGCTGGTGCAAGCTGCCCGTTTCCTGACACGTCGTAAGAACCGGGAGAACAAAGGAACTATGGGTGCCTGCCTTCCAGCCGCCCAGGGGCCAGAGCCACAGTCCTCAGCCCTGCTGCACAGCTGAGCCACCAGGAGCTTCAGACCCCATGCCCAGGCCAATCCCAGACTCCTTAGATCCCAATCTCGGGGGGGCAGGGGCGGGCCGAGGCCATTCCACATGCTGCCTGCAAGAAGCAAGGGGACCAACGTTCCAGGCAAGTGAGGCGTGTGCGTGTGACGAAAGAGTCTACCATGAACAGAGTGAGGGCGGAGATGGCCAGTTCAGACCCGTGGGCCCTGCGAGGACTTCAACGTTCATTCCTGGGGAGGCTCATACTTGGAAGGAGAACTCCACCAGCTGTGTGCAAGATGTCCGGGGAAGACAGGAGGGGGCCGGGCGGGGGCCGGGGTGGAGGCACAGCGCTGACGTCTCGGGCATGTATAGGACAACTTGGACCCCTTAGCCTGGTGAGCCGGTGAGAAGTAGCTGGCAGAGCTGACCAAATCTGCCAAGGGACTGGATGAGGGCGAGGAGAGAGATGGGCAAAAGGTCAAGGAGGACTCCAAGGCAAGGGTTTGGCCTGAGGAATGAGGAGAATGGGATTCCATTTATTGAGATGGGCCAGATTCGGGGGCGGGGGCTGGGGCTGGGGGCACCAGGACCCCCATTTGGGGCTATTGATGGAGCTGATACTTGGCATCTGTGTAGGGGCCAAGAAGAGGATTCTTCTTAAAAAGTGGGGAAAACTTTACAGCACTTTTGATGCTAATAGAGATGACCCAGCAGAGAGGGACATGTGGGTGGTCCAGAGGCAAATGGACAGCAGCTG
The DNA here is from genome assembly GCA_004024625.1 of Mellivora capensis. Taxonomy (NCBI): domain Eukaryota; kingdom Metazoa; phylum Chordata; class Mammalia; order Carnivora; family Mustelidae; genus Mellivora; species Mellivora capensis. The sequence continues at coordinate 170,997 of PISX010000215.1, read as the reverse complement.
GTGCCTGGGGGAGGGCTGGACAGGGTCGGCGGGATGTGGGGCGATCTGTAGAAATCCTCCTCCCACGGCCGTGAAACCAGGTGGACAGTAGGGAGCCGTGGAGGTTTGAGGAAAGAAGCGGAGAGTGAGAAGCAGTTGTCTGAGAGAAGGGAAGGGCAAAGAGACCAGGGACACGATGTTGATTTGCTGGGCAGCTCCCAAGGACCCTGCGACATCGGCAGTTAAAGGGCAACTTCTAAAATCGTTTACGTGCCAAATAATGTAGCTGGTGACAATACCGACCTGAGAGCCACCATGATCTGGACGCATGTCCTGGGCAAGGGGCATCGCCTCCGAGTCTCAGTTTCTCCCTCTCAGTTTCTCCCCTCCTCACAAAGGAGATGGTGAGTCTCCCTGGTGGGCTTATGGGAAGACTAGACACGGTGACACAGGGAACCTGGCAAGGGACACAGATGCAGGGGACAGAGTGATTCTCACCCGCCTTCCTGAGCCCTCCCTGAACTTGCCGGTGGTTGTCCCAAGCGTTTCTGACTTTTCTAGAACTCACCGCTGTTTTGTGCTTTCTATCAGTACGTGTGTCTCATGATGGGACAAGGAGTTCCTCCAAGAGGAATGAGTCCTAAGCCTCTTGGGTCCCCGTGGCCAGCAGCACATCAGGCCCCCAGAGATTGCTGAGCAAACGCAGACGTGTGGAAGGAACGCACACTGTCGGCCCGGAGAGGGAGGCGGACTCCTGTGTGGCCCGCGGGTTGGGACCTGGGACCCCGGGGCCGATCTGAGTCAACCTCGCAAGGTTGAATCAATAAATAAAATCACAGAAAGTAAGGGAAGGGGAAACAAGGAAATTGTAAAATCGATAGGCGGCTGACAGCAGAATTTACTGTGCTGTGTGAGATACTGAAAACCACAGAGTCTGGGTCTGAAAACATTAAAGCATTTCAGAGGCGCTCAGTCCCCCGCTGGTGGGCAAGATGAGCCTCACTCTGCATTAGATCACCCAGCAGTCACCGCATCGTCTGTCTTTTGCTGCATAGACACTAACTTCTTCCTGACATCCTTATGGATGGACCCGTCTCGAACCATTTCCAAAAGCCATGAACAGAATCAAGAAACCATTTCCCACCTTGGTTGCTGGCACCCAGAAGGGCTGACGGCGTTGCTTTTGTAATCACTGATTTCAAGGGGGACGTTCCCTGACAGGCTGCTTGTGACCCTGGGAGGGGTCAGGTGGGGAGTGCGCATCCCACGTCCTAGGCCGTCTTCCACGTACCGGGCATCTGGGGAGAAACCAAGCTTGGGACTAAATGTCTCTGGCTGGGGAGCCCGTTAGCCATTTGCTCTCACGGCTAACTCGCTGGGGCAGATGGAGAGGCCCGAGGATTCCAAACCTGTCTTTCCAGGTGTCTGTGAGCGTGGCGTAGAGTCATAGTCCACATTCAACCAAACGCTCATCCGTCACTGATTTTGTGGCATGTCTGCTACTCTGAGTCACACGGAAAACCATGAAGAACAAAGCGGGGGTTGGGGGAGGGACTCCCCTATGCTCTCAACTTCCCCTGTCCACCCCTTGGATTCAATCATCTCCCATCTGGATTCCCTCTTCTCTAGCCAGACCCATGCTGTTTTAAGGACCCACACTTCAGTGATGTCTCCTCCGTAAAGACACTTTAGATCCCCTGTGTTGAACAGGATTCTCTCTGTGGCAAGGGGAAAAAAAAAAAACAAAACAACTCAGCTCGTCTTAAATAAAATAGGTCCATTTATTTGCTCACACAATGAAAGAATCCCAGGGGAGACCTTCAGGGATGGTTTGATCTAGGAGCTCCATGGATGCTCCTAGGGTGTGATCAGCTTGGTGTTGCCCCACTCCACTGCATGGGAACAGTGGGACAAGGGCACAGACAGGAAGGGTCTTACTCCCTAAGGGTCTAAGCATGAGAGACAACGCCCATCTCCCAGCATCCAGGTATGAAATCCTGGCGATTTCATACCTGGATGAAAAAGACAGACGATGCGGTGACTGCTGGGATTTCATACCGCGGATGCGGAAGGATCGACTTGGGTTGGGTCTGGAGTTGGAGCTCCTGGTCGGGAGCACTGCCCTCCCCACCCACCCGTAGTTTCCTGAAGGAGAGGGAGGTGAGGGACTAGGGAGAATGTAGGGGTGCTCTGCCCCACAACCCCCTCCCTTAATCAGAACCAGCCTCTCCCTCTCCACAGGACTCGGTGGGCAGCGGGGTCTGTCTTGCAACACGATCTGTGAGCCTGCCTTGCTCCCCTACAGGACCCAGAGCTGCCCAGAGCAGGGACGGTCTTTTGTTCATGAGTATATCCCAGAACCAAGGGTGGGGCTCACACCAAATGAGCCCTCAGCAGGCTTTTTTGGGCTGAAAAGGGGGCTTTGGTTAGCAGCCACGAATGAGAACTATGCCCTTTCTGGAGATTTAGGGGGTTCGAGCTGTAGATGCAGAAAGAGACACTACAGGGTCTGATAGGTGGACAGACAGGCAGCCCCTGGCATGCTCTTGGGAGCACCCTGCCTCCTTCACACATTCCTATCAACAAAGATTCTCCTGCACCAGACTTGAGTCGGGCTACCCTGACCTCTGCTCCACGAGGCCCCAACTTGGGCTTGGTCTCCACCCCTGCAAAGCCCCGTGGACAACCCTGCCGTGTCCTTGTGGAGAGAACCCCCATGCCTGATCAGGGTCCTTACCCAGCCCCTGCCAGCCTTCCTGGTGTGTCTCACCCCCTTGCCTGCCCTTAGCAAGAACTTTGTTGGTTTGGCTGACCCAGAGCCCCCTGACCCGGGGATTCCCTTGCGGTAATTTGCTAACCTGACACCCCTACCCCAGCCCCAATCCCTGGCCGGGAGTCCCCGCTGCTCCCGGCAGTGGTCAGGACCCTTCCACGCCGAGGTCTCTGCCCGTACTGCCCCAGTTCCTGGGTAAAGCCTGTTTTTGCCGCTTTCATGACACCCCAGCTCTGTTTTCTTCAACTGTGTCTTGGAGTCATGAGGGTTTTCCTATCTTTGAGCCAAGTTTCTGTTCCCGACCTTTGGAGAAGCATGTAGTAGCCGACCCCGCCCTGAGATGCCAGGGCAGCTCGCCTTCTTCCTCCTCCTCCCTCCTTGTCCTTCCTCTGCCTCCTCTTACTCCTCCTCCCACCTCGGGCCCCTCCACCACTGAAGCGCAAACTTCAGCACACGTGCGTGCCACCGACATCGGCGGAGGCCAGCAGCCGTCGCCCCAGAGGACAAGGGAGTCCCTTGTAGAAGCCTCCCGTTTCTCAAAGCCTGGCAGGGCAAAGCATGCAGGATGCTTTACGGATCCCGGTGGGGGCGCCCGTGGCAGGCTTCCGTGTCAGGTGGACACCTCGCCTCGCCAGCTGAGTCTGCCCAAGCGGGGATGTTAACTTCTTGGAGTGGACCTGGGCCCGCCGCGCCCTGACCCGAAGGCACGACATCCTGTGTGGGCTCCGGCCCAGCGGAAGCGCAGACCGCGGGAGGGGCCATCCGGTCAGCCCCGCTGGTCACTTTCACCCCGGCCAGGATTCCAGACCTGCCAGCCATGGCAGAAGCTTGTCCAGCAGCGGAAGGATCCGGAAGGGGACCAGGGAGGCCAGGAGCAAGGAAGGCAGGAGGTGCCCAGGGGGACTTCAGTCCTGGCCCAATGGGTCTTCCCAGCTTGCCAAACCCAAAGGAGCCAGCCCTCCCTGTGCGTGGACCTCGAATCCTCCTGTCCCACCTGTACTCGTGGGGGATGGGTTCCATCGGCCTTTTAATTCTGCTGATCCCCTCCCTGCCCGGTCAGATGGTGCGCTTACCCCGCTGGTGTGGTGACGCTGCAGGGAGATGACGGGCGCCCGAGGGCGGCTGTGCTCGGCCTCCCTCCGGAAGCCGCCACATGGTCCCACAGCTGCAGGTCGCTGGCACAGGTGTCCCGAGAAGGAGATGCTGTGGTTCTTCATGTGAACCGCAAACAAGGTGGCGGTTGTTTTTGAACCAAGCATATTTTTAAGGGGTGTCCTGGGGGACTGTGCCCACCACATACCTACAAACCGCGTGTGATCGCATGCCTGCGCCTGCGGCCTTGGAGACGCAGAACTCCATACAAGGAATCTCACCCGACAGGTGATTTCCCCAATAAACCCCGGGAGCTATTTCCTGCTGGCGGAAGATGGCACAAACAGGGCCCTCGTAAACACTGGCAGGACCCGGCGTGATGAGGAACGGGCTGGAGTTCGCCTCTGTGCGGCCGTGGGGGATGCGGGGAGGAGATTCATCATGAAGGCAAATGGGCCTGTGGGGCGGCTTTCCGTTCCATGCTGGCATCTGTCCGGGGAGGGTCGCTTTAAACACCTGTCCCGTGAGCCACTGGGAGGCCTGTGGGAAACTGCTCTCTTGCAAGCGGCTGCTGGTAAAGCGGGGCACCTGGGAGCTGGGGAGAGGCTTCCTTGTGCTCCATAAAGCCACTTGTGTCCTTCTGCTTAAAAACCAAGCTCCAAACAGTGTGGAGGTTCCTCAAAAAAGTTAAAAATAGAGCTACCCTTCAACCCAGCAATGGCACTACTCAGTATTTATCCGAAGGTACAAACATATTGATCCCAAGGGCCACCTGCATCCCAATGTACATGGCAGCAACGTCCACAGTAGCCAAATTATGAAAAGAGCCCAGATGTCCCTCAACAGATGAACAGATAAAGAAGATGCGGTGTGTATCTACAATGGAATATTACTCAGCCATCAAAAGAATGGAATCTTGCCATATGCAACAATGTGGAAGGAACTAGAGGGTATTATGCTGAGCGAAATAAGTCAGACAGAGAAAGACAAATACCATAAGATTTCACTCATATATGGAGTTTAAGAAACAAAATAGAGGAGCCTAGGGGAAGGGAAGAAAGAATAAAATAAAATCAAAATGGAGAGGGAGGCAAACCATGAGAGACTGATAAGTCTAGGGAACAAACTGAGGGTTGCTGGAGGGAGGGGGCAGGGGAATGGGGTCACAGGGGGATGGGCACGAAGGAGAACATGTGATGGAACGAGCACTGGGTGTTCTATGCAACTGATGAATCTCTAAATTCTACCTCTGAAACTAATCATAATAATAGAAAAAAGAACCAATTCCAGGGGGAGGACTTCCATTGGTCTGGCTCTGTGCCCACCTCTCACCTAGGAGAGCAGGGGACCGCTTCCTCACAGCTCCATCCCATGTGGAACCACAAATGGCTGCTCCATCCAGCCAGACCCTTCCCACAGGGTCTGTGCCTTTGTTCTTGGATGCTGCCTGGGGGTTCTGCTTTCCCAGCCTGCTGGTTCTCCAGCTTCTACACCACGAGAGACCCAGTAAATCCTCTGTCCCTTAAGTATGGCAGGGTCGGGTTCTGATGCTCGCAACCCAAGAACCATGACTGGTATAATCTATGAGCCTCATTTTCTCTCACCTGTAATATGGACAGAATAACGTCTGATGGTTCTTGTTCCTGGGTGCCTACTAGGTCCCTGTGACAAGGGCTGGGTCAGAGGTTTTTGAACGTTTCGGTCTTAGGACCACTTTACCCTTTTAAAAATTATTGGGAATCCCAAAGAGCTTTTGTCTTTGGAGATTGTATCAATCAATACTTAATGTGTTAGAAATGAAAACTAATATATCTTAAAGGCTCCAGAATCACAAGCACCCAGGTCAAGGACTTCAGTCACACGTCATGTGGCTGCTGGAAGACTTCGCTGCGTTCCCATGAAAGAACGAGGGAAATAAGGCAACCGATGGCTTGGGATTAGGAGGGCAATGGTTTGGAGCCTGTCAATCCTCTGAAAAGATTTCAGGAACCCTGAGGGTTCCCTGGACCATGCACTTTGAGAATCACGGTTCTCAACCCATGACCACATGTGTCTGCAGTCTCTGCTGTGGGTCCATTGTGCACCTTCTAATAGGCATGCTGTATCTACGGGGCACAGTCCTGAATCCAGGGCCACTCCAACTTTAGCATGTGCAAAAATCCCTGGAGAGCTTGGGAGAGCATGAATTCCTGGGCCCTGTCCCCAGGGATTCTGACTTAGTAGATTTGGTTGGGGCCCAAGAGTAAGTATTTCCTACAAGCTCCCAGTCTTTCAGCAGCACTATTCTGACCCAGAAACTCAGATCACAGACACACACACACACACACAAAACTATGTTCTAAAAAGTCTTTAAATAACCTATGTCTGATTCTTAGCTCCCATCACTCAAGGGAAATTCAATCTTGGTCATCCTGGGATGTGCAAAGGCACTGGGGTCTTGCACAGAGCCAAGTATTTGCAAGCCCTTCTGGTCATCAGTTCATGCCAAGTCCTGCCAAAGCCCCAAATTCTTAGAGTTTCTGTATCTTGCTTGGGGTCCAGGGCAGAAGCATGGTCCCTTTGGCTGCTAGAGTTACATGGAGGGAGGGGGAGAGTGGACAAGGCCCAAGGTAGTCTGGGTGAAGGCAATGAGTTAGGAGGTGGGGTCAGCAGGCCACAGAAGCACATTCTAGAGAAACCCGCTGCAGAGAACCAACAAGGGCTCGGCGGTCCTCCAGAGTGCTATGGTTCAAGGGGGCAAGGGCTGGCCCTCAGGGGTATTGTTCTGCTGGATGGCTGCTCTGGAAAGATAAGGACCTGGTTTCCTGGAATTTGTGGCCCCAACTCAGCCCATAGCAGACAAGTGGCTGTGAGCTGGGTGTCTGGAAAGAAGACTGAAAAGGGCTGCTCGCCCCCCACACCCAGCCCCACCTGGTTCATAGGCTCCAAATGCCTTGTCTGCCCCACAGTCTGATGAGTGCCCCAAAAGGAGATTAGAAGTCACTCCGAAATGCCGCTGGGAGGCCGGGAGCCCAAGTCCCGGGCCTGGAGTGTACATTAAATACACATGCGTGGGGCCGCCAGCAGCATTCGGAGCGGAGACCGGAGGCCATATGGGGATGTGGTTGTGGGAAAAAATATTTATAAAATGGCTTTTCCAAATGTTTAATCTACAGCAGATGCCTCTTACAATAATCTGTTTGGCTTTCGCTGTGGGGAGACGCCGTTTCATCGTGCAGGCCTCCTGGAGCACAGGAAATGGGGACTGAGACTCATCTGTGACTCAACTCCAAAGGAAGGATCTGGTGGGGGGACAACCTGGGGTGGATGGGAAAGGCAGCAGGGGCGGGAGGTGCGGGGCCGGGAAGAGAAGGAAAGGGAGCCTCCCACCTCCCTGTGGCTCCCGCGGGTCACCCACAATTTAATTTTCAGCTCACAGGTGCTGTGTGTTTAATTCCCACTACTGGAATAATAAATGGACGGCTGCATTTCTTACTAAAAATTATGCTGTTGCTGTGATTACCGTTGAGTAATGGGGCCCCACACCCATTCCTAACTGTGGGATTTCCATGACTTTTGCAGAAAGGAAAACAATCCCTTATTCCAAGTGTTTAATATCAGAGATATTTCTGGAATGGGAAGCGGCTGCCACTTTCTCTAGCCTCTTGCTCACTATATGTCAGCCACCTTCTCCATCTCTCAGATCCCAGAACGCCCAAGCCCTATCCAACCACAGGGCCTTTGCCTATTCTGTTGCTTCTACAGGGAAATCTCTCCCCTCACTCTTTGCATGAATAACTCCTGCCCTGGGCTTAAACATCACCTCCTCAGTGAAACCTTCTGGACTTCCAGGTCACTGTAGCTTTGCTGTCATAGGACCTGCGCTTTCTGCGTTACTGTTGAGGCACAGAACCTCATTTCAATCTATGCAACACTATGGTTCAGGTCTGTCTCCTGCACATGCCCTTAAGCACCACTGCTGTGGACACCTGCAAGACAACCAGCCTGGAGAGCTAACCAGACCGACAGAGCCAGAGAAGGGGACATGTGCCTCTCCGGTGATTCCTTCGGGCAGACCTGGGCAGGGCAACATCACAGCGGGAAGGGTATTTATGTGAAAATGTTGGCAGTCCTTTCAGCCCTTGGAAGATCACTTCCCACCTTCTCTGAGGACAGGGAAGGGGACAGGCCCCCTGGAAACTCTCCAGTTCAGCTGTGGAAGGCAGAACAATGGCTTCATTGATGTCCACGTCCCAGGCCCCAGGACTAGGTTACCTTCCGCAAAGGGACTTTGCAGAAGTGATTACATGAATGATCTGGAGATGGAGGGATCATCCTGAGTTATCTGGGCACCTCGCTGGGTCCAATTGAGTTAACATGAGTGCTTCCCAGCAGAGAACCTGGCAACATCAGTAACCACTAGGGAGATCCAAATCCAAACCACAAGGAGACAGCACGTCATGCCATTGGGATGACTACTGTCAAAGAAAAACAAAGTAACAAGTGTTGGCGAGGACGTGGACAAAAAGGAAACTTCGTGCACTGTTGATGGGAATGCAAACTGGTGTGGCCATGGCAGAAGACAGTGTGGAGGTTCCTCAAGTGATTAAAAATAGAATTATCCTCTTATCCAGCCATTCCACTCCTGGGTATAAACCCAAAAGAATTGCAAGCACATTCTGGAAGAGATATGTGCATGCCCAAGTTCCTAGCTGCGTTGCTCATGATAGCTAAAATGAGGGTGCAAGCTGTGTGTCTCCATCAATGGATAAATCGATAGGCATGCTGTGATAGACCATGCAGCATTGTTCCACCTTTAAAAGGGCATTCTGACACCTGCTACCACGTGGATGAATCCAGGGGCCATTATGCTCAGAGAAATAAGCCATGCACAAAAAAGACAAATGCTACATGGTTCCACTTATAGAAGGTAGGTACCCAGAAGAGTCAGATGACCACCCTGGGGTGCCCAAGGCCCTCAACTCTGACACTTAGGATTTGTTTTTTTGCCAATCTCAATCTTCTAGAAATATAAACATGATCAAACTCCCTTCTCCTTCCCTTCCTGGTCCCTCCCTCTGCTCTTGGGGGAGGTCCCCTCACTACTCTCAGGAACCCCCACCAACTCAGCCCCTCCCAGCCCTGACCCTCCTACTCTACCTGTCCCTGAGTGTTAGCTACATGATCTCCCCTCAGACCTTGTTCTCATCATGCCTCTGCCCACCACAGGCTCTTTGCACATGATGTTCCCAGACCCTGAAATGTTATTCTTAGCCCTCATCACCCAGACCACTTCTGAACCCACTTCTCATCTCATCTTCTTATACTTCCTAACTGCGGTTGACCTTCCTTTCCCTCTCCCTTCCCACTCTGTTAATGTTCTCACCACACCCTTTTCCTCTCCTTTGTAGCACTGTCAGAGTTATAATTTAATACTTTTTGTGTTATTCTTTTGTTAATGTCTGTCTCCTCTGCTAATATGATCCAACATTCACATAGCATTTACCTTGTGCACATCCCGTTCTAAGCACTTTACATAACTACTCATTTTATCTTCAGGAAAACCCTCTGAAGTTGATACTATTATCACCCCTATTTAACAGATGAGGAAACTGAGGCACAGAGATGTTAAGCAACTTGCTCAAGGTCACACTAGGGAGGGGAGGAGCTGAGATTTGAGCCCAGGCATTCTGTCTCTGTGTCTCTCCATGTGTCTGTCAATCCATCCATCCAATCAACCATCCATCTAACCATACATTCATCTAACCATCCACCCATCCATCCAACCATCCATCTGTCTAACCATCCATCCATCCATCCACTCATCCACTCATCCATCCAGCCAGCCAGCCATCTGTGCATCCATCCATCGATCCATCGATCCATCGTTCCATCCATCCATCCATCCATCCATCCATCCACCATCAGTTCTATAAGGACAGAAATCATGATAGTCTTATAGCTCTAACCCCAGGATCTAGCACATTTGTAAATATTTGAAGAATTAAGGATGAATCTTGTCTTAATTTGCAACAATTCCCTGCAGAAGAACCCTCTTGGAACAACCAATGAGCAAGGAGAAGAGAGCTTTGGCTGCCTTGACTCCCTCAAACTGGTCAAGGCAGTCTCCCCCTGAGATATTTAATGATCCTGCCAGCACGTCCTGTCCACAGGCTGCTTGAAGCATGTCCACTGCTCCACAAGACAATGGCCCCATCTCTGATGAACTTGAGGGGCTGGCACAAAGTTGGGTCTCCAGTAGAGAGAGGAAGAAGAGCTCCTTCTGAACTCTGCGTTCCTGGACCACACGGCAGTGGGCAGAGAGCCTCCTCCATCCCTTCCCAGTCCCGAGCCACCGTCCCCACACCCAGGACAGAGATGCTCTGTGAGCTGTCCAAGCCCAATTAAGGCGGTGGGTAGGTGACCACTCACCACAGTTTGGGTGGTCCATTGCTAAGTAGGAGCATTTCTTTGCTCTCCTAAACCCTTTCATTGGGAACAGACGGACACCTGCCCAAGGTTATCTCCAAAAGACTCTCTTCCAGACCTTGAATGAGTCTGAAAGAAGAGGCTAAGCAGATCCAGTTACAGTCATGTTTCAAGCCCGAGACCCTGATCCAACTCCCTCACACCCCGAGCTTCATTTTGTCACCTGTGAAATGGGGATGCTTGTGGCCCCTAGTTCATGGGACCGCCATCTGTACACGATACGTAAGATATGCTCAGCACCACACCAGGCCCCGTAGCAAGCAACCCGTACACGTTAGCTGCAAGGATTGTTAACGAGACCCCCTCAGCCTTCAGCGGCTTCTTGTCTACCCCGTCCCTGCCGAGAGCATCTCTCTCAGCCCCAGCTGGGGCGGAAATGAGGAAATGAACCTGGCATTCACTCCACACATCCCTTTGATGAGAGCCACCCTTCAGGAGGAGAGACCTCATCGAAATGTAATTTTTTTCCCATTAATCATCCACCCAGACAGCTCTTGTTTCTCCAATTCTCTTAAGCAAATAACAACCAAAAAAAAGAAAAAGAAAAAAATCTTTTCTTCCAACTCGAAGTGCAGATTTGTGGAATAAAAGCATAGCCCCGAAGTCCTCATCTCGTCTTATCTGGCTCTCCTTTCATAAATCTACAAAGCTTCCCTCCTATCTCTCGGTCTCCCTCCCCCTCTTTCCTTTCTCTGAGGCCACACACACACACAGGACAGATAGCATCACTGCGAGCCCCCAACATGTCTCTTCTGAGCCCAGCTCTGAGCAGCTGAACGGCCGCTGGGTGGGCCCCCACCACACATTTTTCCTGGGCACTGCTCACCCCAGGCTCCTGCTTTCCTGGCCTCCTTGCTTTCAGCCTGTCCTCTTCCCAGCCACACAGCGAGGGCAGGGATGGAGCATGGGAGGAAGAGTGGCTTTGATACCTCAGACCAGGGTTCAAATCCTGTCTCGGCTGTGTGATCTGGGCAAGTCACTGCCCCTCTCTGGGTCCAATTTCACATTGTAAAGTGAGTGTAACAAAACCGACATCCAAGCCTTACTGTATGTCACGGGCTGCCGTTGCTGAATGGATCAATTCAAAACTATTTGCTGAATGTCCACTGTGCGCTAGGGCCAAGGGTCCCACCACGCAAGACCCAGCCTGAGGCCCCTTGGGCACTTACTTCCTTTGGTCAGTCACAGAAGAGGAGTTCTCCAAATGGAAATTGCAGAGAACAGGTGTCCGTCCCCAAGACCATCTTCACCTTGATACCAGTTGCAAGTTTGGGGGTCCCCTAGGGCACGGTTGGTTTTGGTCATTCACTAGGACTCGGAATTCACCGAGAGCTGAGAGACTCATGGTTACAGTTTATTACAACAAAGGATCAGCGAAGAGAAGAGACACGGGGGACAATGCCCAGGACAGTTCCAAGCACGGAACCTCCAGCTGGCCTCTCCCCATGAAATCACGGAGAGATTGCCTTTCCTGGCAATGACGTATGACAGCAAACACAGCGCACTGCCCACTGGGGATGTTCTGTGAGCCTCAACATCCAGGCCTTTTGTAGGATTCAGCCACTAGACTTGGCTGGCTGGCCACAGGGCTAACCTTCTTGTCTCCAGGCCTTCTAGAGGTCAAGTTGATGTCACATGGCTCAAGATGGCCAATAAGTAAACCAAGCCGCCCTATGAGGCTGGATATGTGGAGGCCTCCCAGAAACCTGGACCGGGGCGGATCTCTCTTTGAGCAAGGTGAATCTTTTACTGCCAGAAGTTGAACTCTGCAGTCTGTCCCTCTCCTCCCCTTCCTGCCAGGCCAGTGATGCCCTTGGATGGACACAAAGATGGCCAGTGTAACATTGGTTAGAAAAGGGATAAAGAAATAAACCAAACAAATGCTCAGGACAAGGGCACATTTAAACAGGGAAAGACATGCCCATCCTGTGGACTACAGAGCAGATAAAAGGAGGAGGCCCCGCTCCGTGCTTGATGTAGAAAGGGGCCAAGGGCATGCTGTTGGTTGGAAGGCAAGTTGTCAAGCCCTCACCATTAAGAAGCTGTGTGGCCCTGAGCAAGTGATTTAATCTCTTGACCTTCTCAATGTCCTTGTCTCTAAAATGGGGCTCTGTCCTCCCCCAGTCTGGGAACCACAGGTAGGGAGCTGCAGGTGCGTCGTGGGGGCTGTGCCTGGACAGCTCTGAGCTGGACATCACGCCTGCAAGTCCTTCAAAGCAGAGGGGGACAGATGGTGGCTCCTCCATGTGACATTTGTCGCTGAACCAGTGGCTTGATCACTAGGTCATTAAAAGTTCTTGGTAGACTGAATTGCTCATTCATTCATTCATTCATCTATATTGAGACCCCATGCTGGGTGCCACAGACTCAGGCGTACCAAGCCAAGCAAGGTCTTTGTGGTCAAGGACTAGCCAGTCTAGTGCAGAAGACACTGGGGACTGAGCCCAGAGACAGGGTTCAGTGGCCCAAGCAGTGAGGCCTGAATGCCCTGTTCATGAACGAGAAAGACGTTCTAGCCAAGCTGCATAGAAGTTGACCAGGATAAGTGAATGGGGCATGGAAATGGTGCTCTTGGCTGGGACAACTGCCCGGGGAGGGGGTTGGAGTTCTGGCAATGAGGGAGGGTCAAGACTTCGAGGGTGTAAGAGAGTCCGGGATGGCCGAGTGGGAGGTCCATGGGAGAGGGAGTGGCAGAGACGAGGCTGGGGAGGTGGGCAGGCGTCAGCGGGGTAGGACTCCGAGGACCCAGGTGCAGAGGGGGACTTTATCCTGGAGGTGAAGGGGGGCCCCGAAAGCTGTGATTCAGGGGTGGCATGCTGGAGCTGTGTGCAAAAGGTATGTCTGCTCATGGTGGAAGGAAAGATTCTGGGGCTCAGGGAGGAAGCAGGAAGGCAGCTGTGGTCACCCAGCTGAAGGGACGCTGTCCTGGTGGCCCCCAGGCCCTTTTCTGGTTCCCCTGCTCCCTCCAGCTCCTCCTGGCCTATGAGAGCTAACTGGCAAATAGCCAGGAGTTTGTGGCCTGTTGCTACACCACTGGTAGTTTTGAACTCGGGCACAGAGGGAGTATGGATACCCCAGAAATGGTAAAAGTTACAAATCAGGACTTTGATCCTCCCACGTCTGGAAAGCTCATTTCCCAGCACACTGTCACTTCCTAAGACTGCCGCCCCTTCTTTGGAAATGTGTCCTTGACTAGGGGGAGCCTCCCACCCACCCCAAGGGCACCCCACAAGGGGGTTTGAATGCCTCATCTCCTGCCTGAGGCAGTTTACGAAGCAGGCGTCCTTCCTTGGGGGACCCAGCAGAAGCTGGACACTAGCTGACAGCTCACCTCCTTCCCTGCCCTCGCTGCCTCTCCAGCTGTTCCGGGGAGCCCTCCCAGATTCAGCACCTGCACCAGAACCCCTGTCTCAGGCTCTGCTTCCCGGAGCCTGACTGGCGACCCCGCCTCCCAGGTTTCCCACATGGGGGTGCCCCCTGGCTCCCTCCAGCCATAGCTGGAGCACCATAAAAAACCAGCAGGGTGTCTCTGCCAGGGCTGGGGAAGACCCAGAACCACCAGCTCCCAAAGTCAGCGGCCGTGGAGGCCTCTCTTCAACCACCCGCATCTCCATTTTGAAGACAAAAGCCACTCATGAGCCCCAGCTCCTGAGCGCTTAGAAACTAAACGAAATTCAGTTTTGAATAACAAGCCTTCAGTTGTTGGGGTGAGATCAGTGTGGAACCACTGTGTCAGTCCCAAAGAATGTTCCCGCCCCCCGCCTCCCACCCCCCGCCTTTCGGGTGACCCGGGTCAGAGAGGCCTGCCCGTGCAGCAGGTCACCAGACACACGGCCCTCTGCTCCCAGCAGCCACAGACCGCATGCTGGGGAGTTGCCGCTTCATTTTGATCTGTTTTAAAGCTCTTGGTGTCTTGAGAATCACCCCTCCCTCGTGAGCTCAGATCCCCGGTTCACAGGGAACCGGCCTTGGCAGCGTTGGGCACATAGACATCCACAGGGGGGACCTGGAGGTGACCACAGACTATCCCCAGATGCTGTGTGATCTTGGGCAGGTCCCTTCTCCCTAGGTCTCCCTTTTCCCATACACAAAACACAATGCTTGCCTTGGATTAGCATTTCCTGAATTACCCCCACACTTTCAGTCCCTCCAGCCACCCATACTGCGGGGGGTGGCAGCCACTGTTTCTGTGAGTCACTTCGCATTTTTCACCAACTTTTACTTTAAAAGTAATTTAATTTAATTTAAAAGGAGTCTTGGTGTCGCTGTCATATAGGGAAATGAGCATCCCTTGCCATTAATAGAAGGTAATTACAGAAATAAATGTCTTCAAATGATTGTTTTAACTATAATTTCTCTATTATTCATAATTTTGATAAATAAATATTTCTAAACTAATATTACTCTGTGCCACCCCAGTGCTCCTGCCTGCTGAAGTCGTTGGGCCTGGGGCCCCGTGTCGGTTCACAACGGAGATTAGAAGCATCAGAAGATGCTAACGATTCTTCATGCCAGATGAGACGCTCCCCTGGAATCACCCAGTGGGATGGAAAGGGGCATAATTTTCTTAAAGATTTTATTTATTTATTTGAGAGGGAGAGAGAGGGAGAGAGGGGAGAAGGTCAGAGGGAGAAGCAGACTCCCCATGGAACTGGGACCCCGATGCGGGACTCGATCCCGGGAGTCTAGGATCATGACGTGAGCTGAAGGCAGTTGCTCAACCAACTGAGCCACTGAGGGACCCCAAAAGGGGCATAACTTTTGCACTGCATGAGCCAGTGTTATTTAATGCCACATGAATACACCAGCAAAGCCCACCTTACCCTCAACCGGGGACCCTACGCTTTAGAAAACGCTGGTTTGGAATCTTTCCTAAAAAGATCTAATTGGGCACAATACTTAGGAGGTCTAGAATCTTGCTCAGCCTCTGTCCCAGGGTTTGTCCCAGCACTGACGGCTCGGATCAGTGACCCAGAGAACCTGCTAAGGAGACAGATTCCCGGACGCCCACCTCCCAAGTCAAAAATCATTGGCTTGAGGGTCCCAGAATCTGCCTGTCACCAGCTCCCCACCCCTAGATTGGAGTCCGAGGAGTGGCATTCAGGTTAGAGAAACAGGACGGGTGCTTGTCAGGAGGCTGACGAGAGCAGGCCCGTTCTTGACCCGGTGCTGAAAAAGTCAAGTTTCAAGAGTGAGGATGTGTCTGAGTTGCCCTTCCGGGGTCAGCTGCTGCACATCCGGGCAAAGAAACGGTTCTCTCCCGGGTGGAGGTTGAGCTTCCCGGAGGAGTCTTCCCAAGAGACACAGCGAATCCCTCTGCCTCTGTCCTCAGAACGGGGTCACGCCAACCCACCACAAATGCGCCCTCAGGGGAGACATCCTGGGCTTGAATTTTGCTGACATCAAGCAGCAAACACTCATCGTGTCCCCAGGAAGGACGAGGCCTGTGCCAGGCTGAGGCCAGTTTCCCAGAATGTTGGAGAAAGCAAGAGCTCTTCACACCGAGGAGTGTAAACCCAGAACCCGCGAGCCAGGCTGGATGCCCGGCCTGGCCTTGGCCTGTGCCACCAAGAAAGCACCCCCCACACGGAGCTCCGGGCTCTGCTCTCGCCGCCAATGTCAACTTGGACATAGGCTGCGTGCTCCTGCTCTCTCGTGGGGCTCCAGCTGGTCGGCTCCGTGTCTGTTTTGAAACCACAAACTTCTGGTTTCTTTCTTCTGGCCGTGGGGTCTGAGAACACAGGGCGCTTTGGAGCCAGACCCATGTTGTTCCCTGTGCTTTCTGGGAGGACGCCATCTTGAGAGAAGAGTCCAGGTGGGGCTCAGTGCGGCCTCTGTCTTTGGAAATCACACGGATTCAAAGCCCAGACAAGAACAGGGGCCCATCCTGAGGGTTGCCTGCCCCTCCTCGCCATCCCTTCCTGCCAGGGGTCCTGGAGGGTAGAATGAAATGATGTCTGCAAAGTACCAACCACGAAAACAACAGAAGCTGTTTTGGGCTGACCAGTGTCCCCCCGGAATTCACGTCTACCCAGAGCCTCAGAATGTGACCTTATGTGGAAATAGGGTCTTTGCCAGTACAACTGATTAAGATGAGGTCGTGCTAGGTTAGGGTGGGCTTTAAAAGCAGTAACTGGTGTCCTTATAAGACTGGAGGGACACGAAGACATAGGGACATGCAGGAGAGGGGGCAGGTGATAGTGGAGCCTGAGATTATGGGTTTTGCTGCTACGAGTCAAGGAGCAGGCTGCCAGAAGCTAGGAGTGTTGCATGGGACAGTTTTTCTCTCTCTCTGAGCCTCTGCCGTGCACCAGATTTTAGACTTCTGGCCACTGGAAACATGAGAAAATAAATGTTGTTTTAAGCCACCCAATTTGTGGTATTTATAATGGCCCTAGGAAATTAATACAGGAGGTAATTTACTGAGCACTTACTATGTGCTAAGTATTTTGTCGAGTGCAGTATCAACATCTTCTCCAATCTGCCTGTCGATCAGGCATAATAGATATTCCCTTTAGGTCCATCTTAGAGCTGGGGAAACTGAGGCTCAGGGCGCTTTGCTGTTCAAACACATCCAGGTAAGGGGCCTGCCTCCTGTGATGTTCAAACTCCTGTCTCTCTGATTCCAGTTTTCTGTGTCTGTTCCATGACGTCACTCAGCTCAGAGAGGCAGGGATCCAGCAGGGCTCAGCAAAGTTCCTGGCACAGAGCAGGCCCTCAGGAGAGGGTTGGGGGATTGTACACCCTTTATCTGTTAAGCCAAGCAACACACACTGCTGGCCTACTGTGTGCCCGGCACTGGGGACATAGCAGCAAACACCACAGTCGTGGTCTCCTGGCCCTACTCCCCAGCCCTGGGGAGTGTGCAGCATTGGGCAGGGGACTGACGCCATGGAATATAAAGAAATCACCGTGTGCTAACCACAGGGCCAATTGCTATGAAGGTCATGAGCAGGAAAGAGTGTCAGAACAGAAGATACTGCCGGGCAGAGACCGTGCCCCTGAAGCCCAGCACTCTCTCTGAAGGCCTGTCTGCCAGGACCATGGAGGCTTGGGGAGCAGCTCCCTTAAGAAGTTTCTGGAAGGGCCCCCAAATTCATCCCTTTTATCAGCTGTGTTGTTTGCTTTTTAGAAAAGAACAAGAGGATAGCATACCAAAGGCCTCCAGTTTGGCTGGTCTGCTCACGCTCGTCTGGGCACATGTGCCCCACACAGGCGGTGAGCTTTGAGCACAGGAGGCCTTTCCAGGGAGTGCAGCGGGTAGCCTGGTTCCTGAGAATCCTGGCTTCCTGGAGGGCAAACTCTCCTCCCTTCAGACCCATGTCACTCAATAGCACCCAGGAACCGTTCATATAAACACACCCCTGAGTCAGGAGGGCCATGCAGGGAGGGACTGAGACATCTCTGAGCAAGGTCTAAGCTTCAGTTCTCTAAAGGAAGGCAAGAAGGGAGGAAAGGAGAGAGGGATGGGAGGAGGAAGGATAGAAGGAAAGAAGGAAGGAAGGAAGGAAGGAAGGAAGGAAGGAAAGAAGGAAGGAGTTGAGGGAGAGAAAGGGAAACGGGCTGAAATGGAAGAAGGAAAAATCTCTATGAATCTTGATTCTTATTTGATTACAAAAGTAACAAAACTTCACTGTAAAAAATTTAAACATAAAAGAATCTGTTGGTCCTCAGCCTTTGTTGGGCAAAGATTATTCTGCGGAAATGATTAAGAGTGCAGGTTCTGGGGGTGACTCCCTGTCGTTGGTTAATTTGGGGACAGGGGGCCCATGAGATGCACTGTGAGAAAGGCTGATGGGCGAAGTCCATGTGCCCCTCTCCTTCCGAATTAGATACATCTTGCAGGGAGAGAACTCCCATCAAGAAAGGATAGACTCAGGCAAAATGGCGCAGCGCCAACAGAAAGGACCATGCCTGCAGGAGTCCGAGGGCAGCCTTGCTGCTAAGTACCCGGATGAAGGGAGGGTCCCAGGGGACCACAACATTGCAAATACAGTGAAGATCTGCAGGCTGGAGGTGGGAGAAATTTTCCCGAACCATTTCTGTTGTCACTCAAAACCAACAGTTAATATTGGCATGGCCTGAGTTAGGAGGGTCTCTCATGAGGTTTATTCTTGGTCATATAAATGGAAATTCCTCACATGGCCATCCCTGAATGTCCATCCTTCAAGGACATGGTTATCCCCACTGTCAATGTACGCAGGATCCTTTCATTTGGTCCCTAAGTAAGCACATCAAGTATTCCAGCCAGAAGGACTGATGAAAAGTTTCCCGCTCCAACATGATGGACTGCAAAGACTAGTTGGACTAGTTGAAGACTAGGTCTTCCTCAGTGGAAGAACCCAGTCACGAAAGGACAGGTACTGTGGGATTCGTTTATGGAAGGATCTTAGCCCATTGGGTCCGCTGTAACAAAATTCCACAGGCTGGGGGCTCAAACAACAGACACCCGTTTCCCACAGACCAGGGTTGGAAGTCTAAGAGCAGAGTGCCAGGCATGGTTGGGTTCCGTTCTCTGTGGAGCTGCAGACTGCCAACTTGGGGTCATGTTCTCACATGGAGGAAGGGGCGAGAGAGATCTTGGGGCGGGGGGAGGGGCCTGTGATAGAGGACACTGAGCCCATGTGGGCTCCACCCTCACGACTGACTCCCAAGCCCCACCTCTTGACACCGTCCCGGTGGGAGTTACGTTCCAATGGGTGAATCTGGGGGACACACCATTCAACCCACTTCAAGGAGGCACCTGGTGAGTCACGTTCATAAGGACAGGAAGTAGAATGGTGACTCCAGGGGCTGAGGGGAGAAGGGAGAAGGGGAGCTGTTTTGTGGGGACAGAATTTCAGTCTGGGAAGATGGAAAGTTCTGGAGATGGATGGTGGTGATGG
Source organism: Mellivora capensis (assembly GCA_004024625.1). Taxonomy (NCBI): domain Eukaryota; kingdom Metazoa; phylum Chordata; class Mammalia; order Carnivora; family Mustelidae; genus Mellivora; species Mellivora capensis. Next base: position 151,800 of record PISX010000215.1, on the reverse strand, counting down.
TGACACAAACATGTGAAATGAACTTAATGACACTGAACTGTACACTCTTTACGTAAACTTTATGTTAGGTAGGTTTTACCACAATTTTTTAAAAGTTTCCTCAAAGGCCACTCTTAACTTTGCAAACATGACCCTTGGGGGTTAACGGTTCACATGTCCATCAACATCTCAGAAGGTTCACCTCCTTGTCCGGAACCCGAGTCGCTGGAGATTGGGGTCCCCGGTGCCTCTAGCTCTTGCCTGCCCTCCCAGCCCCCACCACACCGTGGTTCCCCACCCCTGAGACTGCAGGGATGGCCCACCAGAGCCTGGTCCCTGCAAGGCCATCCCATGGGGCTTCCTGTTCTAGTACCAACAGGACGGGGCCAGGAGGACATCACCCAGAGAGTTTGGCTGTTTCCACTCCTTGTTTTAAGAAGGCTTTTAGCATAAACTGAAGCCAAGTATGCTTCAGGTAAATATTTGCTTTGCTCCTCTGTGCTCCCAGGGGATCAGGCCTGGGGCCAGATGAAAGCGGCAAAGAAAGAGGAATTTATGCACTGAGAAAACTTGGGCAAGAAGCAAAGCCAGATGTTCTGCCCAGCTGTTCCAGCCACAGCCAGTCACATTCTTGGGGATCATGCATGGCCTCCCACCACGTGGGAGGCGACCCCCTGCTACAGGACACCGTTTCCGTCTCATGGGGAGAAGTTGAAGAGCATGGGTTGGCTGTCGGAGGCCTGGGTGCCAGCTGTGTTCTCTGAGCTCAGCTGGAGGGCACACCACTCAGGCCTGTGCTGGCACTGTGCTCCTCATACCGAGCCCAACACGGGCTCCATGGAGAGTGAGGCTGAAGGAGGAGGAAGAGGATGGGGGAGGGGTGGGAAGGATAACAACCTTCTGTCCAGCCAATCCCGGTCAGCGAAGCTTCATGGGCAGGTGACTCAGATAGCCAGTCAGGGCTCTTCCCTTTATGGCCCATTTGGAGCTGGAGAAAAGGCTTCTGCTTTGGGGTGTGGCACCCTGAGGACACCTGCAGACTGTGGTGACTGCCATTCTAGTGTGGGGCAGGGCAGCCTCTTTACTGGAAGACAGCAGGACCCAGTAGAATCAAATGAGAAGAGACAAAGAATCTAGAAGGCAAAGCTTGAGTCCCTGGATCCAGCCAAACCTGCAGCCAAATACTCCTGGAATTCCTCATGAAAAGGAGTCAGCAAATTTCCTTCTGTTTCTCAGCTAGTTCACTGGCTCAATTTGTTTCTTTGGCTTCTGCACCTGCTATGGAAAAGCAAACTGATACGCAAAGATTCTCTGGAAGGAGAGTATTATCTGCCTGGGGCACAGGGCCTCTTAACTGTGGGCCTCATCTGAACAGCTCACTCAACAATTGACTTGAGAATTGGGGAAGAAGAGGTAAGGATCACCCCCGGGCTCTGCCACCAGCTGCTCGGTCAGGTCTGGGGTCTGCCATGCGCTAGCCATGTGGACTAGAATGCTCCAGTTCTCAGAACACCCACCCCTGCAAGATGGGACAATGATAGTCACACCTCCAGGCTCATAGGGCTACAGGGGAATTCGAGAAGCCATCAGGAGCTCCCCTCAGGCCTCCTAGTCCCCATGATAGTGCTCCTCACCCTGCCCTGGGGTCGTCTGCAGATCTTCTTCTTCAAACTGGGAACTACTTTGGGGCAAGGGCCTTGTCTGTCCCATTCATCACAAAGACTCCCCCACTTTTGAAGGTTTTGTACCCAGTCAATAAATGTGTTTCTGAGGCTTCACACCACTGGTTTGTGATGGTTGCTCACCCAAGAAATGCTTACACGGGTAAATGCTAACTACCCTCAGGACCCTCCTGTCTCTCCCCCCGTAACTGGCAAGATCATCACTTTTCTGTGAGAAGCCCAAATGGCTGGCATCCCTCTGCCGGGTTCCAGCCAGTGGGTTGTCTGCTGTGGGTTAATCTGCTCTTCCCCTCTGGGAGGCATTCAGGGCAGGGACAGGGTCTCGTTCCTGTGAGAGTGGAGGGCTGTCCTGGGGGGACGGCAGATTTTCACATTCAAATTTACATGTCATGGTACTGGCACAAAAACAGACACATAGACCAGTGGAACAGAGTAGAGTGCCCAGATATGGACCCGCAACTCTATGGTCAACTAATCTTCGACAAAGCAGGAAAAAAAATACAGTGGAAAAAAAGACAGTTTCTAAAATAAATGGTGCTGGGAAAATTGGAAAGCTATGTGTAGAAGAATGAAATTCGACCATTCTCTTACACCATACACAAAGATAAACTCAAAATGGATAAAAGACCCCAACGTGAGGCAGGAATCCATCAGAATCCTAGAGGAGAACATAGGCAGTAACCTCTTAGACATCAGCCATGCCAACTTCTTTCAAGACATGTCTCTAAAGGCAAAGGAAACAAAAGTGAAAATGAACTTTTGGGACTTCGTCAAGATCAAAAGTTTCTGCACAGCAAAGGAAACAGTCAACAAAACTAAGAGGCAACCCACTGAATGGGAGAAGATATTCGCAAATGACACTACAGACAAAGGGCTGATATCCAAGATCTATAAAGAATGCCCCAAATTCACACACAAAACAGATAATCACGTCAAAAAATGGGCAGAAGACATGAACAGACACTTCTCCAGAGAAGACACATGAAAAAGTGTTCATCATCATTAGCCATCTGAGAGATTCAAATCAAAACCACATTGAGATATCACCTTACACCAGTTAGAATGGCCAAAATCAACAAGACAGGAAACAACAAGTGTTGGAGAGGATGTGGAGAAAGGGGAACCCTCTTACACTGTTGGTGAGAATGCAAGTTGGTGCAACCACTTTGGAAAACAGTGCAGAGATTCCTTAAGAAATTAAAAATAGAGCTTCCCTATTACCTTGCAATTGCACTGCTGGGTATTTACCTCAAAGATAAAGACGTAGGGACGCCTGGGTGGCTCAGTTGGTTAAACAGCTCCCTTCGGCTCAGGTCATGATCCCAGCGTCCTGGGATCGAGTCCCACATCGGGCTCCTTGCTCGGCAGGGAGCCTGCTTCTCCCTCTGCCTCTGCCTGTGCTCTCTCTCTCTCTCTCTCTCTCTGACAAATAAATAAATTTTAAAAAGTTAAAAAAAAAGATACAGACGTAGTGAAAAGAAGGGCCATCTGTACCCCAATGTTCATAGCAGCAATGGCCTCAGTCACCAAACTGTGGAAAGAGCCAAGAAGCCCTTCAACAGATGATTGGATAAAGAAGATGTGGTTCATATATACAATGAATATTATGCAGCCATCAGAAAGGATGAATACCCAATTTTTGTATCAACATGGATGGGACTGGAGGAGATAATGCTGAGTGAAATAAGTCAAGCAGAGAGACTCAATTATCATATGGTCTCACTTACTTGTGGAGCATAAGGAATAATACAGAGGACATTAGGAGATGGAGAGGAGAGTGAGTTGGGGAAAATTGGAGGGGGAGAAGAACCATGAGAGACTGTGGACTCTGAGAAAAAATCTGAGGGTTTTGAAGGAGGGGGGGAGTTGGGTGAGCCCGGTGGTGGGTATTAAGGAGGGCACGGATTGCATGGAGCACTGAGTGTGGCGCATAAACAATGAATCGTGGAACACTGAAAAAAAAATTAGATTAAAGAAAAAAGGAAAAGAATGAATTTACATGTCTAAAGATCTCCCCGAGTTCTTCGTGTGTTTGTGTGTGTGTGTGTGTGAGGGGGCACGGGAGGGGGACAAGGGGCAGCTGGGGGACTGGTTGGGAGGCGAGACGGCCACCCAAGCAGCAAGGGACAGTAGTGGTCTGGCCTCAGGGGGGCAGTGGGGCAGGGAGAGTGGACCAGCCAGGACTGAGTGTGGGAATGGGGACCCCAATTCTGGAACTTGGCGGCATCACACACCCTGGACACCACCCCCTGCTGACTTGCCATCTTAGACTTTCTGGGCCTCTGTTTCTTCATCCATGAAAGGGTGTCATCATAGAACCTACCATATTGGGTTCCCGTGAAGATTATAGAACCTGTCATTGCAAACGCTGACCACAACCCAGCCCTTCCTGTGGGCCTTACCATGGCAACCACTCCACAGGGATGCCCCCAGGAGGTTCCGGGGGCCTGGGGCAGGGACCATGCTAGTCATTGTTTACACACAGGGGCCCACACACAGGGAACACACTCCAAATGCTGGACAATCCAAATCACATGAGATGGAAGCAGCTCATTTGGGAAACCAGTCTAAGCAGCCTGGGCCTTCCTTTGTCAATGACGTGTCCCTTCAGACCTGACCCTCCCCCGGAGTTCACGAATGTTCTCAATCCTGGGGACACCCTCAATGCTCCCACTTCAATTTGTGGCAGAGAACAACAGTCAAAATTTTAATTTACAGGTTCTCTGTAAATTACCGCCTGGTCTGATTTATAATTCATAGTACAATATTTATTTCTAAGAGGAAATTAATTTTGGAAACTCAGTGGGTGATTAAATTAAATTGCAAAACCATTCCACTTGCTTGGGAGGGGGGAAGTGGGTAACTGGTGATTATATTTAGAGATAAATGGGGAAGAGTCTATCCTCAGAAATCGTGCGGCGGGAGGAGGGGCTGAGGCTCATCCCTGCTTGGAGGAGGGGGTCGTGCAGCACGTCTGCCCTGCACGCTGGGGGGCTCGCCTGTTCCTCACGCTCTTTCCTGGTGAACTAAACACTGAGGATAAGAAGAATATAAGCAGAAATTACTGACATCCAGTTCAACCTCACTCCCCATCTTGCCTCTCAACTGTAAACCAAGCAATGGGCAGTGTTAAGACAATTGGTCTCTGTGGTGGTGAATTTTATGTGTAAAACAACTGGTAAAACCTTTTGTGTGTGTGTGTGTGTGTGTGTGTGTGTGTATGTTTCTGGAAGAGATTCGCATGGGAATCAGTAGGCTGGGTAAAGATGTCCTTGCCAGAGCAGGCGCACAGCACTCAATCCGCTGGGGGCCTGAACACAACAAAATGGCGGAGGACGGGCAAATTCATTCTCTCTGCCTGAGCTGAGACATCCATTGGTGCTCCTGGTTCTTGGGCTTTGAGACATAGATCAGGGCTCTTCCACCATCGACCCGCTAGCTCTCCCCCTCCACACTCCACTCATTTTCAGACCTTCAGACTAGAACTGAGTTGTACCAACAGCTTTCCTGGGTCTCTTATTTGCAGATGGCAGATCATTGGGTTTCCTGGCCTCCATAATAGCATGAAGCAATTTCTATCCTCTATCTTCTTCCTTACATTTCCTACTGATCTGTTTCTTGGAGTAACCTGACTAGGAGAGTCTCGGAGGGGGACAGACCTGGGAGCTAATCCCAGCTCTGAAAGTGTTTGGCTCTGTCACTCTGCCCCCACCCCCTCCTCAGCAAAATGAGGATAATGACAGTCCATAAGTACTTGGCAAGTTCCTTCAGGATTGATTGGAGAAATGGGTACTGTATGAGTTACTTATTGTGTCCAACTAATTCTCCCACAGACATTGTGTCTCATTTTCTGTGGACTGGGAATTTGGATGGAGCTTAAATAAGGGGTCTGGCTCAGTATCTCTCATGACATAGGGGTTAGAATGTTGACAGGCACTGTATCATCTGAAGGCTTGGCTGGGGCTGGAGGGCCCATTTCCAAGATGGCGCCTTCATGCAGCTGTTGGCAGAAGGCCTCAGTTCCTTGCCACGAGCATCTTTCTATAGATTCCTTGAATGTCCTCAACATGGCAGTGTCTTTGTCCAGAACAAAGAGAAAGGGGGTGGGAGTGAAGGACCAGTGCCTAGCTTCCTCACCCCTTGGAAAGGACTCCCTAGAGGAATGCCTTACACCACCTCCCAGAGGTCCAGCAAGACTGAGCCTAAGTCGCCTGCAGGGTGACCTGCTCATTAACATACCCTGTGTCAGTCCCAAGCCCCACCTTCCCTCATTTCCTCACATGTTGTGGGAACATCCCAGGGTTACCTCCCAAATGAACCCCTTGACCAAAGTCTTGTCCTGGGGCTGCTTCTGGGCCAGTTTCAGACAGCTATGGACTTCAAATGCATACACCCTAAGACCAGAATAATGCATGAGGTTGTGCACAGAAGTGTGTGTACACTACACGTGTACCCACTCACATATGTCTACACTCACTCATACATGTGCATGTGTGCGTGCACACACATAGACACACAGCAGCCAACACATTGCCTGGCCCATAATAGTTGCTCAACAAATTCTCCAAATAGGTGAATGAATAAACAAATGGCTTTCCTCCATCCTTAATCTTTCTCACACTCCAGCAGTCTAGACATCGAATAGAGGTGCCCGAACAGGCAGGCCGGTATGTTTCCCCACCCCCCAAGGGTAGGGACCTGTGCTTAGTCCAGGAGCCTATCTGCAGACAGGAAGGGGCATGGAGCCCCATAGCTTCCATTCTGCACCCCCAGCAGGCTGCCCAGTATCTGCTGGGGGGGTTCCTCCCCCACCAGCTCACTTGCAGGGCCCCCCACCCCAGCCCATCTGTTCTGCATGTGTGAGCATTGTCAAATTGTTTGAATAAATTGTCACTCCAATTAAAATGTTTATGTCTGCAGGATGACTCGTTTCTGCTAACATATACATAAATCGTCTTGTGTTTGCTGTAGATATTGACATCTGTGTCTGGTCTCCCCGCTGACGGCCAGCCAGAGATCAGGGCCCATGCAGTCACGTCCCTGTTCCCTTGCTCACACCCTGCAGCCACTCAGGGCTTAAGCCCAGGTCAGTGGGAGGGAGAGCAATCTGTCTTGCCTATCCTGACTTTGACCAACTGCACGCAAAGATACACACACCCACGCATACGGATATGCACACACATGCACATGTACACACCTTTAATTTTAATACTTCTAATTTTCTTTTAATTCTTTATAATTTAAAAACTACTTCTAATTTTCCTGAGACTGGATTTAGATGGTAAAGCTCTCAGTGCCTTCTCAAAGCTGGTCAAAGCTTGTCTGCTGATCAGGTGCAGACAGGGCCCCCCCCCAAGATGGAGCCCATACATGCCTGGGGTTCCCAATACCACTGCTCAAAGCACCAGGGTGGCTGCAAGATACAGAACTTCCCTGCAGTGACCCTCACTCCACAGGCTGGATGCATAATGAATTAATAGAATAACAATGAATGTCTGCTGCTGGACGTGTGACATTTACATCCATTTCTTGAGTAATAATGGCATTATTTTTCTACAGCTGCATAACATTATTACCACAAACTTAGTGGCTTAAAGCAACACACATTTATTATCTCATGGTTGTTTTGATGGGTCAGAGGCTGAGCATGGCTGAGTTTGGACCTTCCATGAAGGTTTTGAAAGCTTCAGTGGAGGTCTCTGAGGGCTGCATTCTTATCTGGAAGCTCAGCTGGGGAAGGGTCCACTCCCAAAGGCATCAGCGTGGTTGTTAGCAACATTCATGTGCCACAGCTGACAGACTGCCAGCTGGGGGCTGGCCTCGGGTCCTAGGATCACCCGCACTTCTGGGGCCCTGATCCACTCTGCGGGCAGCTCTCGGCATGGTTGTTTCTTGGGGGTCGGCAAGAGACTCACTCTCCCATCGGCTTAGCCCATGTTGTATAAAAACAACCTAAGCAAGGGAGTAACATCTACTTCCCTTTTGTGATACTCTATTGGCTAGAAGCAAGTTGAAAGTTCCACCCAGACCTAAGGGGAGAAGATCACACAGGGGTACAACTCAGGGACTCACCATAGGGTGTTTCTCTCCAATTCATTTATCCTACAGACTTTTCCTGAGCTTCCCCCACCCCCATGTGCCTGTCCTGGTCCAGGTAAGATGCAGCCATGATGAATGAAGCTGCAAGGCCTCTGCCCTCGTGTTGCTCACCATCCAGGGCAACAGCCCCAGACAGATGAGGACCCTAATCACGGCTGTAATCAAAGCTGTGATGGGAAACCAGCAGGGCTGACAAGGAGCAGAACAGAGCGTGGTTTGGCCAGAGTGGTCAGGATGGACTTCCCAGAGGAGGTGACATTTCAGTGTGCACAGGCTACGTGGAGATGAAATTTTATTTTAAATGCAATAGGAAGGGATAGAAGGGGTGAGTCTAGGATGTGGTGGGATTCTGTTTGGGTTTTCAGGTCACTTTTGTCTCTGTGGAGCAGGTGTGAGAACAGAGACTCCCAGAAGGAGGATTTAGTAGAGAAATGGGGATTGGTTTGGCCAAGGTTCCCAGGAAGCAGGCTCTGAGATCAAGTAGATCAGCACCAGAAGGATTATTAGGGGGTCCCTGGAATCCACAAGGGGTGAAGGGGTTGAGGAGGAACAGGAGTGGGTGGAGGTCCAGGCTCATGACAGCCTCAGTCTGCCCCGGGGGGAACTTGTCCTGAGTAGGGCCAAGTTGGGCAGGCCTTTACAGCCCTGCATCCATCAGTCAGTGGCCACTGGCCAGCCAGGAGGGATGAGGTGTTGGGCAGGACGGCCATCTAAGTTGAGGCCAGCCCGGGCTGATGGCCGAGGGCTGCCTGCTGATGGAGATCCAGCAGCTGGGGTGGCCGCCCCCCCCCCCAACGGGGATCTGGGAGGCATATCTGTGTCCATCACAGCATCATGGCAGTGGGAGAGCCCGGGCTCCCTGAAGGCAGGCCTCTCCTGTGCCCAGGACGGCCATGAGCCCAGAGAAGCAGCCACCGGACATGGGCATGGAGGTGGCACCGGCCCAGATCTGTGTGGGGCTGAGGTACTCTTAAATACCCGCTGAGGCCGTGTCTCAGCCCAGGGAGTTGTCTGCCTCCCTCTGTCCCCACCTCCCAGGCCAGCGGCAGGCCCCTCGGTTCCTCACTTGTCAAATGGGGCTTCCTGCAAGGACTGAGAGACAAAGAGGATGTCATTGTTAATGAGAAGGTCAGGACAGTACCTGGCTTATGCAAAGTGCCGCAAGCCGGCCGGCTGTGGTGGGAGGGACACGTGTCCACCCGGGACGCCCACCCTCCATCGCCCCCAGCCCAGGGCTTCCCCACCTCCACACCACCAACATCTGGGATGGGTCCTTCCCTGTGGGGAGCCACAGGGCATGTCCTGGGCATGTCCGGATTTCGGCACCCCTCGGCCCCATGCCAGAAGAACGCCCCCTTCCCCCAACCTTTGACAACCCAGACTGCCCCCAAACACCAGCAAATGTCCCAGAGAGCAGGAGGATCCCTGATGGAGACGTGCAGAGCCCACGTAAGACAGACAAGACCCATGACCGGACCCTGGAGAGAGAGAAGGGAGGGGAAGCCCTTGGGCCGTCCTCAGGTCAGGAGGAGCAGAGGGAACATCCCCAGCTGTGGGGGGAGCCCAGGAGGCCAGGTGGGGTGCCGCGGCTGGACCAGCACCGCCTCCACAAAGGCCTCAGTAAACCCCAGGACACGAGGGACACAGAGGCAAGCAGGAGGCGACGCTCGTCTCTGGCTCTTCCCCCCATTTTCCGATTTTTATCTCCCTCTTTTCCCTCCCTCTCTCTGCCATTCCAGATTATTTGTGAATAATCATGATTTGGGCTTCCCCAAATTGCTTCCCGGAGACCCAGACACTCAAAAAGGCCATCGCTTGCCCCTCTGGCAGCCAGATGCCCTTTCCCAATGCCACCCCTCCGACCCTGTCCACGTGGAATATTCCACAAAGGGACGCAGAGCATCTGCACCCCCACGGCCTAGCCCTCACCCAGCGCAGGAATGTCCTTCTCATCCTCTCCCTGCGGGGTTCCTGTCACCTTCAGCTGAAATAACACCAGGTCTGCAGGGGTCCGAGCCTCTGCAGGAGAGGGCCATGGAGACAGCGGTGCTCCGCTTGGCCTGGGAAACCTCTGAATTTCTGTTTACCCGATCCGCTGGCCCGCGTCCGGCCATGGGGTCCTGGCTCCTGCTGAGCCTCCAACCTTGCCAACCCAGGTTCAAGGGCTTGGTCTCTGCCAGCTCTCACACCCTTTACAGCCATTCCCGGGCACCTCAAACCAACTCCGTCCTTGCCCCAGCCTCTCTCTCATCCCCCACCGTGACGGCAGAAGCGGGCCAGGCTGGAAAGAAGGCACAGTGGCCCTGACTCATGGAGCTCAGGCGGAGAACACAGGAGACTTTCTGGGTCCCCGTCACCCTTGCTCCCCACATTCATTTGGCTCCGAACTGGTCAACAAATAGATTCTGGATATGAGCGCTTCTTCCAGATCCCACCGTGCTGCCACCCATACCGTTTCTTACCCAGACACCTGCAATGACTTCTCCCAGCCTCCTGGGCCTGCCTGGCCCCCAAGTCTGCATCTCAGCAGCTAAAAATGTCCTGTTGAGGGGCAAGTCGAGTCCTATCACTTCTTGGCTCATGATCTTCCCAAGGATTCACATCTCATGACATCTTGGCCATGACCTGGGTCCCACACCACCACCCCTTGCCTTTTTGCACACTCTGCCCACTCTGCCCTGGCTCCCTCTGCTCCAGCCCACCCTGCCTCTTTGCCAGTCCTTCGATGCCTCAGGGCCTTTGCACTGGTGGTTTTGTCCACTTGAAATAGGCTCCTGGCTATTCCAGTGGGTTACTCCCTTATTTTCTTTAGATCGTTACATAAATACTGCCTTCCCTTTGAGGCTTTATCTCACCACCGTACATTTAAATTGCACATAAACACACTTCCACACACACTCACGCACACATACACACATCTCCCCTCCCACCTTCATTTTTCTCCATAGCACTTATCAGCACTTGGCAGCAGAGTCCAATCGCCCGCAGGGCCTACTCTTTGGAAATAATTCCAGCTCAAGATTCCTGTTTCTGTTTATTGACTACTATGGGCTACGAGGGTCTCTCTCTTGTGGGTAAAGCTCTGTGGGACCTAAAAATATTCACAGTAGCCGCCACTTATTCCAGGTTCGCTGCATCCCAGGTCCACACAAAGCGTCTGACGACACTGTCCCACCAAATCCTCAAGTCAGCTCTCGGAGACTGGAAGGATTATTAGCCTCATGCTACAGAAAGGGACGTCATCCCTCACAATCACTTCCATACTGGGGACTTACACTCGCAGCTGCGGAACAGCTCCCTGAACCTCAAGTCCAAATGCCACCCATTCAGGTCAGAACCAGGGCAGATGGGCTCCAGCCGCGGGAAATGACACCCTCAGCCAGGCCACGCCCAGGCTCCTCAGCTGGGACAGGTGCCAGCCTGGGCTTTGCTTGGGCAGGGAACCTTGCAAGGCTTTTGGGGTCTGGGGCTTGGGTGGAAGCCTTGCTTGGGACAAGGAACAAGGGACAAGGGCGCTCAGACGTGACACCCCACCCTTCTGGGTCTTTGGCTAACACCTCCCCAGGCTTGTGGATTCTAAGACTGTCCAGACCTCCTGGGAATTTCTTCAGGGCTCAGACTAGAGAGCTGGGCCATTCCGAGCAAGGGAGATGTTCTCCAGGCACATTAGAAGGAGGAAGCCGGTTGGGAAACCAAACATTTATCTACAGTCCTTGAGGAATCTGAAGATCGGGCAGGATGATTGGGCTTTTAGAGAGTTTCTAGCCTTCTGTGCCTGCGCGTCTGTGTATATTAACATAATGTATAAACCTCATTAAATATACGTAGGCATTTGTTGCTCAACATCATAGTAAAGACTGTCTTCCTTGTTTTCAGACGACGCGTCCTGATAAGAGCAGAATCATTCAGAGTCATCGTGCTCCGCACGGAGCTGAGCCTGGAATGTGCGTCTTTCTCTCGTTGACGGCTCACGACTACGCTGGCAGTGGGAGCGACGACACCCCCATGTTACAGGTAAAGAAACTGAGCCTGAGAAAGCTTGAGTAACTTGCTTGGGATTGCAGAGCTGGGGGTGGCTGTCCCGGCACTCCCGCCTAGAATCTCCCAGAGCAGAGGTCCGGCCCCCTGATGAGGTTAAGAAGCATGGGCTGTGTTCTCCCCTAATACGAGATATGTACCACCCACAGCCCCGGGGAAGACCCAGGTGGCACGCAGACGGCGCTCGAGGGAATATCGCCTCGCAGAGAAAGCAAGCTCGTTCCTGCAGGTCCTTCCTCCTTCCTGGAGAAAGTCTCCTGGGGGTGCTAGCGTGTCTTTAACCTCCTTCTGACACATGAGTAATAGCAACCACCAAAAAGGGAGCCTCGGGCTCAGAATCTTCACAGGCTGCCATCCCCGGCCAATGTGGTGAATGTCATCGACCGTGTCTGCATGCTCGTGTTCTGAGGAGCGCCGTCCGTTGGCGGCATGTGACCCTACTTTCCCAAATACTGCCATCACAGAAAGCTCCCACTTCAGATACATTTATCTGACTTGAGAAGGCAGAGTGCCTTAGTGTAAAGAAATCCGTGAAGGAAATAAGAGTTGTCCAAAAATAATTGAGGCTGATTCAACCCGACTCTAGCCCAGGTTCTGCTGGAATCAACCATAGGGCTGCCAAGGAAGGGAGAGAAAGCGTAAAGTTCAAGGTCCCTCAGCCTGGGCACCAGTGACGTCTGTGACCAGAGCATTTGTTCTCCGAGGCGAGGGTCCTTCTGTGCCCTGCCGAGCCCTGGGCAACATCCTTGGCCTCTCTCCACCAGATGCCTGCAGCACCCGCCACCCCCAGTCGTGATAAGTCCAATGTCCCCAGACCCTGCCGCATGTCCCGGGGGAGAACTGTCATTCTAGTGGTAAGAGGGGACCCGAGAGGGCTTGGAATCCTCTCTGGCCATCTACCTCCAGAGGAACCCAGCAACAGGGCTACAAGCCGAGAAGTCTCAAGGGGAGGTGGGAGGGCAGCCGCCCCAGCACGCACCCACACCTACATCCCCGAGCTGCTGAGGGTCACCCTGGGACTCACAGAGCCCAGGCGGGAAGAAGCAGAGGCACAAGAGCTATTTAGGGTCCCGCCTCTCCCTGGGTTTGTGCAGCCCGGTTCCCGGAGAGACGGCAGCTGCACAGTCAAAAATACCCTGGCTGTTGTGACTCGGGGAGCTGCTGGGTTCCTCTGTGTACGCGGAGGGCGAGGGGGCGGGGCAGGGACACACTGGGGAGGGGGAGGACAACAGAGCAGGAGGAGAAATCCAAATGGAAGTAGAGTCTGAAAGGAGAGGGATGGGATGCAAAGACTATTTCTTGGAACTTTGGAACCTGGAAACTTAGATGCGCCAGAAAAACTCCTGGGACAAAGAGGGAGTGGATGGGGAGGTGGTGCGCCCTGGGTCCCCACGGCAGGGCTTCTCAGCGTTGGCTGCAAAGATAGTCGGGCCAGCTGGGAGCGAGGGGGCATCACCACCCCCCCCCCCCCGCCCTGACCCGCCCCACCCGGGGTTCCACGCACACCGCTGAGCGAGGACCAGTCTCTCCCTGAGCTCACAGCAGGGCAGTCTCGGGAAGCTGCTTCCGTTTTATTTCCAAATTACCACTCTCGGCCGCACGAACTTTGTGTTTCCCTTCCTGTGGGCCTCCCTGCCCCCAGCCCATTCTGTTCTGTTGGTGTGATTTTTTAATGTTTCTGGGCGATTGTTACCACGTTAGGGACTATGCCAAAGCTGTGGGAAGCAGCAAAATCCTCCTTATCACTATGTCATCCCATAGCTTAGGGCGACGGCACCTGGGGGTGGGGGCTCTGCACCCTGCAACCTCGGCCCCAGGGCACGATCCCGAACAACACCATCAAGCTGTGTCCACGCAGCTTCACACGTTCTCAGAAGGAGGAAAGAGGTAAGTGCTCCCCCAGATACAGACCAATGAGGGGAACATGGAGCCCAGCAAACTGGCAGGAAAGTTGAAGACCAGCATTTCTGGAGGTGGGCATGGCAGAACCTCTGGCCAGATGTTAACAGATATTGCAGGCAAAAGGGGCTACCTGTGGAAATGCAGAGTCCGATCTGCAAATGCACACCACCAGTCTCTCAAGGGCACGGGCCATTCAGCATCTCCCGAGTCCATTTGACACTGCATCCCCTTTTACTCTTGGGCCGAGCACCCCCCAAGGACCAGCCCCTTTTGCAAATGCTGAAGCAGGAAGGCTAGGCACGGCCAGGAATGCGCCCAGCTCCACCCAGACGCAGACGCATTTTTCTACCTTCCAGTCCAGTTTTGCCTGAGCAAAAACACCGAAGCCCTTTGGAATGCCAGACCCCGAGAGACACCTGGTCTGTCTGGCACTGCTGTTTCCCAAGTGTCTAGCGAGGCATTTGGACACGGTCAGCTTTTGGAAACTATTTCTTAAGGGTGAATAAGTAACCTGGTGAGTGACCTAATTGTATCTGCGTTGTCCCCACCTGAGATCTTCAAGGAGGCACTTCCTAAGACTCTTCTGCTCTGATGTCCTAGTGGCAGACACCGGGGGCAGCTGGCGGCACCCCTTACCTTTACTCCCATCTCTCGAAATGGGGTGCAGGCAGGCTGGGCGTACCCCGAGGAAGGCGCAGTCCAGGTGCCCAGAGCAGGGAGGTGTCAGCCTCGGGGTCCGCCCAGACGGGGAGCCCTCCTTACATGGACCCCTTGCGGGTCTCGCCCAGAGCCAGTCTTCATGGAATGACTTGCCAGGGAGACTTATTTTTCCATTAGGAAGATACAGACATATATTGTAGAAGAATGAGAACTGTGAGGGTTTTCCAGATAAAACACAGGCTCTAAATAAATTCCAACCTTGTAGCCCCTCCCCAGGTCCCGGGGAGACAAGCCCCGGCTTTTACTTCCAGTGGAATCTGGGTGGAAACGTTAGAGAAGTTCCAACTCAGCTGGGGTGAAGATTAGAAGACGAAGGGATCATTTAGTTAGTGCTTCGAGCTCCTGAAAACCATGCCAGGAATGAGGAGCAGAGCGCAGGCGTGAGACTGGGACCCCGGGGGGTCGTGGGGATGTGCTCACCAGCGCCTCTGCACAGGGTGGGAAGCAGGTGGAGGGGTGCGGCCAGGGGTGAGGGTGAGCCGGCAGGGAGCACAGAGAAGGAACGAAAATCCAAAGTCCGTGGGGTTGCTAGAGGAGGAGTGGGGCACAAATGGGGAGGAAGGGGGAGCATGTGCTCATGTAGCTAGAACGTCTCTGCCACTTCTCTCCGTGTCCCAGACCCGCCTCTCCACCTCCCCCTGCACAGCCCCTCAGTCTCTCACCCCTACACTCCATCCCCAGGGCTCCTACCCTGTCCTTACCCCAGTGTCATCTTGTGTGTGCCCTGGGTCTCTGTGCCCCCTGGTTAGACACCAAGTCTCCAGCACATTTGTGGGACACTCCTCCTCCCACCCTTGCCAGCCCCTCCCAACTCAGCCTCCCAGAGCTTTCTGGACACCCTGCTCTCTGTCTCCTTCGAGCCATTGTTTCTCCTGATTCCAGAAGATGCTGGGTCATTCCACGGGTCCCGTCGAGATACCCTGTTTGCGCTTGCTGAAGCTGTCCACACTTTGAAGGACTGGTCTCCCCACCCGACCTCACCAACAGGCGATGCCCCAGGCACCCAGTTCGGGCTCAATTCATCATGACCTCGATTAACCAAACTCAATTAGCCAAGCGGATAATGCTGGGGAAGGAAGCAGGCCAGCCTCACACTGGACAGTCTGCTGTGGCTAAATGGGCATGAACGCGGCCATCTGCCTGGAGAGATAAATAGTGCCGTCACCATAAAAGCACGAATGAGTTGTTGAGATCGTAGTAAACACGGAGAAAGTCTGCAGCCACTCAGTGACCAGGAAGTTAGAGTTTAGATGCTAAATCTGACACCAGGAGCCTCTATCTGGCCACTGTGGGGCTCATTCCAGGGGCAGGCTTATCCTCCGGTCTGTTTTGCCCACGTCGCCTGCTAAAATTACCCCAGCCCCGCCAGTGTTATGAAGCAGACTCTGGCTCAGTCCGATTTTTTATTTTCCACTGTAGGTTTTTCTTCAAAAAGGATTCTGATGAAGGGACCAACGGTGAAGTAACCAACAGGGTTTAAAAAAAAAAAAAAGGTATTCTGTCATTTTAGAAAGTAGTCTGGGAGCGCCTGGGCGTCTCAGTTAGTGAAGCGTCTGCCTTCGGCTCTAGTCATGATCCTGGGGTCCTGGGATGGAGCCCATGTCGGGCTCCCTGCTCAGCAGGAAGCCTGCTTCTCTCTCCCTCTGCTGCTCCCCCTGCTTGTGCTCTCCCTCCCCGCCCCTGTCAAATAAATACATAAAATCTTTAAAAAAATAAAAATAAAAGGTAGTCTGCCTGTAATTTCTAATTAAAGCTTTTAAATCATGGGGAAAATGTGTTACACATACATCTCTAGGAGATACATAGCCTAGGCCAATACACACTATTTTGCACATATAGACACAAAATTGACATGTACATTCACAAAATATATTTTTATATAATCCTTTTAAAATTATTATAACAATTATAATAAACAATAATTATAAATAAAATAAATAAAAATAAGTAATAATTTTATATTTTTTATATAATCCTTTACACAGTAAAGTTGTGCCAAAACCAGCATGGAAGGGAGGCAGGCGGCGCCTCCATCCCCACCGCTGTGTGGGCGCTGCTCTCCGGGTCATGAGGCGCCTTTTCCCATGAGGTTTTATTTTACCCATCAGGTGAGAACTCTGAAGGTCAGTGGCTTCCGACTGGCCTGCGGTCGCCCAGCTGGACTCGAACTCGGGTCTCCCGACCCCAAATGCCACAGCCCATCCTCTCCGTTGCCACCCCGTGGCGCTCACTTACCGTTCCGCGAACCTCAAAATTGTCCCAGGGAGAAGGCTGCTTCAATTGTTCGATATCTCTCCCCCCTTGCGTGGAATTTAATCCAGAGTTTAAACAGGGCATAAATCAAAGTTGCAAAATTAATGAGATGTCTTCGAGGCGCTGGACCTGCATTCTGGCTGACTGATAAATGCCAAGACAGTTCCTGAATTTAGGCTCATGATGGATGTAGTCCTGGGAAGAAAAAGCAGGTGTGGTGAGCCAGCTGACGGGGAGAGGAAACCACTGCCGAGTCATTGAGGCGCCTCCCGAAGGTTACGACTGAGTAAAGCCACGAAAGTCACCCAGGGCCCCGAGGGCCAGGCACCCCAAGTTCTCCACTCCCAGCTGGGCCATGTAGTGTAGTCCGTGAAAAGATAGACCTGTTCCTGTTGTCTTTTGTCTTTATAATCGTCTACACAGACCAAAGTGTTCTTCAGACCCACTCGACGGACCCGTCCCACCACAGCTATATACAGGGTTCACTCCGGAGCGCAGCAGATCCTGAATCACACCCCGCGCCCCAGTCCGCCAGCCTGAACTCCCCAGACCATCCAGCCCCACTCGGGACCTCCAATGCCAATGCAATCTTAAAGCTCAGATCGCTGTAGAACCACAAAGATAAGCTGCTTCCCCCGGGGCTGCGTCCGTTCCCGCCCAGCTGACCGGGACTACAAAGGCAGGCGGGTATCTTAGTGGGGCCCATTTGAGCTCATTCAGGGGGGACAAGCCCTTGAACCCTGCTGAGATGTTCCCTCAAGGGCTCTAATTTATGAAATTGTTAGCAATGGACCTGTGGGGGAAATATATTCAGAGTTGATCAGTGTGATCAAAACAATGAGAGACCATTTTAGAAGTTAATGCAAGAATGATCTTTGTAAAATAATAATACTCAGAGCCTGGAGAGGGGGTAACAACAGAGTCTCACACGTTATTAGACACACATTCATGATGAAAAGCAACTTGTTGGTGTATCGGTGCCCAAAAATATATTAAAAACACTCATCGACTTTACTAAGTAGCACCACTTCGGGGAATCTGGCCCAAGAAGATAATCAGAAAATGAAAACAGGTTAATATAAACAGACATTAATCTTGGCATTATTGGACTTTTTAAAAAATTAAATGTCCAACCCCGCAAAAAAAAATGGTTAAATAAATTATAAAATGTCCTTGTGGCAGAATATTTATACAATTATTAACACTGATGTTTACGAAGCATTTTTAGTAAAGGGAAAATGGCAGGCTTGGGCCATAATGCTGGGTGAACGCCGGATCCTTAGTCCATGTCAGCCAGAGAGGACGAGGGGCAGAGCGGCGCCTGGAGTTAAATCCACTGAGAGATGGATCTGGGGCTGAACATGTGGAACTTCTCATTCCTCCTTTACACCATTCGGATTTTTTCTCCCCAATTTAAAAAACTAACTTGATTTCCTCCTCATAGGAAAATATGAACTTGAACTACATTAGTTACCGTTGGGGGATGGTCGAGGCTTTCGGGATAGTGGCTGTAGGAAGCCACATCGTCCTATCAGGAACACACCCAAAGGAACAGTGTCGCTAAAGCCGCACCAGTAGCGCCCGCCTTCCTGTCAGGGCCACCGAGAGGGCGGTCACGCCAAGTGAAGGGGTGCAAGGGTGAGGGACTGTGCAGCTGGTCCCCCCACCATTTCCAGGTCTGCAGGATGTGGGGAACACCAGCCTTGAGACCAAGTCCTGGCCTGCCAGTGATGTCACACCCCGGCGAAGGACAGAAGTGCCCAGATAACTGACCCCTGGACTTCTCCAAACCTCCCAGCTGGTCTGCAAGGTGCGTGGGGCTGGGGAGGGGTCCCTCTGTGACAGCCTACGGCTCTGGGGGTCTGGGAGCCTGGCCTGGGACCTGGTCCCTAGCCACCAGGAGCAGGCTCTTTTTCCTGTCCTCTGTGAGATGGTCATTCCTGTGCCCATTTTACAGAAGAGGAGACTGAGGCTCCCCGATGGCCAGGCGACTAACCCAACTCCTGCGCAGTCAGCTCTGCCTTGCGGTGACATGTGGCTCTTAAAATCACCATCCTAGGGGCGCCTGGGTGGCTCAGTGAGTTAAGCCTCTGCCTTCGGCTCAGGTCATGATCTCGGGGTCCTGGGATTGAGCCCCACATCGGGCTCTCTGCTCAGCAGGGAGCCTGCTTCCTCCTCTCTCTCTGCCTGCCTCGCTGCCTACTTGTGATCTCTCTTTCTGTCAAATAAATAAATAAAATCTTCAAAAACAAAATCACCATCCTATGCAAAACCACACTATCACAATCGCAGGGCTTATGGTAAAAACGGGGTGAGGAACGCAACCTCCAAAACATCATCAATAAGACATTAAGAAAAAAAAGTTAGAAATTCGCTCAGTTTGAGACACGTGAACCAGGTAGGAAACACCTCAATGCTTCAGCGAATGTGGCCCCCAGCTTGAAGGAGGCTGGAAGCTTGCCTGTGAAGTGGCATCGCGAGGACTGTGCTTTGGGAATCACCCCAAAGTGGAGGAAGGAGAGTCCAACATGGGGTGGGGACGGCTGTGGTTCCAAAGCTGCCCGCTAGCAGAGGGCAAGCTGTGGGCTGTGTATGCGTGTGTGCACGTGTGTGTGGACCCGCCAGGCCTTGAACCAGCCGAGAGCACGTTTCCACTTTCATCCAGTATTTCTTAAGGTCAGTGTCGCATCTGAGAAAACAGCAAAGGCCTGTTATGTTCCGATTGTGCACTAATCTATCGACCCCATCGGAAAACATCTGTGTTTTCCCAAGCCGCTGTAGGACACCCCGCTGTATCCAGCCGGCGGCGGGGCCGTCCATGGAATGTTGGCTTGTTTCCGGCATCCAGATTGTTCTTTTCTGTGATATGTTGCTGCAGACTTTTCCTGCTTTTTCTCCATGGCAGCCTGGCTCTAGGGCTGCTACTGAGGCAGGTGGGCTGCGTGGGAGTCGTGGCATGCCGTGGCGGGGAGAGGCCCATGACGGCGTGTGGGCCCTTCAAAGCTTTGGGATGAGGGAGTGTCCGAATTCCACTCCAGATCCATCACCTGCCCACAGCCTGGGCAGCTCTGGGCTCAGCTTCCAGATCTGTGAAATGGGGGCAAAGGGAGCACAACCCTCCCTATGTGACTCTGAGGGTTATATGACGTCAGGCATCATCAGTAAAATCAGTCACCTCCCTCCTCCCCTCCCTTAACATCTACCTCCTCCGCCTCCTCTTCCTCCTCTCCCTCTTTGCACGCCCTCCCCTCTTTCCCCTCCCCCATCTGCTTCCTCGTCTTCTTCGTCACAGCCCCCTTCCCCACCATCCTCTCATCGCCATCTTAGTCCAAAGAACTAAGGTCACGACCCCCAGTTCCTGGGACTCTGAACATGAACACGGGGGCAGATGTGTCGAGAGCACCAAGTTCTCGATGCCCTCATGGGTCAGAGGCCTGCATCCTGCTCCTTCTGGAAGCCTGGACTTCACTTATCACAGGGAGCAGACTCTTCCTTGGGGAAAGAGCAGGAGCAAAGCACTCCTTGGCTTGGTGTGGGACAATGGGAAGTCAGAAGCAATCCTTTGGCAGGGTTTTAATCTAAATTTTTTTAAAAAAGAATTTTAACATTTGCCTTCTTCTCTTCCTTTCTCTTTCTGAGACTGTGGATGCAATGTCTGGAGATGGAGCAACCACTTTGCTCTCCTGAGGCTAAAACACACACCATAGGATGAGTGAGAGAAAGAGGGTGGACAGACTCCGACAGCATTACGGGGTCATTGTTTGCATTTACCTGTCTCTGGACTCCATGTTACATGGGGCCTCGGGGTCCGGGGTGAGCCCGATTTTGCTGAACTATTGTTTTGTTTCTATTTCATGCAGCCTCACACAGTCTGAATCAGCACGCCACCAGGACAACAACTATCATTACTGACCTTTTCTGACGTTCACTCCCTGCCCAACCTGGATCCTTGGCAAGCATTTGCTAGTATCATTGAGCAGTTTGATGGAGACCTAACTTGAGAAACAGAATTGATTGCCAAGATTCATTACAAAGCTAGAATTAAAAGAAAACATGATCCAACTATCTATCCACCAATAAAAGCCAACTCTTTGGCTTGGAACCCTTCATCTTTCTTTTTGCAGACACACTGAAGGATTTACTCAGTTATCACGGGACCATGCACTACACCTTGCCTTACTACTTCTCATGTAGCTCATGCGAACACCTTTTCTCATGGCACTGAATTTGCCTCCCAATAAAAATAATGAATCAAGCAATGAGATGACCCTGACCCTCCAGTTATTCCAGACTTGCCTGCTAAGGAGCAGGTCTTTGCACTTATGCAAACGGATGCCCACCCCACAGACACCTGAACGAATACTTGTTCAAAGTGCATCAGCAAAGACTTCAAAGCTGCTGTGAGGGGTGTTTTCTGGATGGCTTCTTAGGACTTAGGACTTAGGACTTAGGCTTGGAGGACATGCGGAACCCCCCTCCCTTAATAGATACTCATGTTCTTCCCAAGTATTTCTATGAAAAATCATACCCATTTTCACAATGAATACGCACTTTTGCCCAATAATAAAAGATGCGAAACTTTAATTCTGAAATTCTACCCCATGGCCCTCGGCCCTCAACACAGCCCCTGAGCTGGCCACAGCCTCTTTACTTTCTGCTTCCATTACTGTGTTAGTCCAAAGTCCAGCCCATGTGGGGAGTCCCGCCTTCAGAGCGACAGTGAGTCAGAAATTATTTGTGAAAATAAATCCAATACTGATAACGTGCGGATCGTGCTATTAGTCCTATGTTGCTCACTGAATAAAATAATGCGAGAAACAATTCAGAGAAGGTCTTCAGTCACTGCCACTGGGACCAGGAGGGCTTCGGAGTTCATATTCCCATCCCCCTCCCCGACGCCTCTCCCCTCACCCTGCACCCACCTCTCTGGGCGGAGGTCTGCCCTCAGCCCCAGCCAGGAGCCATCTGTGTGTCCCCACGTGGAGTCAGCACCGCTAGATTTAAGGGAATCAGAAATACAGATTTTTACTTAAAACCTTCTCATATGTTGTAAATATTTGCCACTTCTGAAAAACAAGCACAAAATAAAAAAAGGGCCCCAAAGTCAAAGGGCCCTACTTTGTGCAGAGAGGGCAGAATCCGGCCGCCACCTGAGGTCCCCAGTCCCCAGGTCAGCGCTGCCCTCCCTGCCACCCCATCTGGTCAGGGAAACAACACACTTTTGGGAGGAGGGACACCACGTTCTTGTAAGAGCCTTTCACTTAACACTGGTGTACCCTGTGCTTTAGGCACAAATGAGGCAAATTAAGGACATTCAGCTGGGAACAAGAGCACATTTTTTTCTGTTAAGTTACTGAGCGGTTCATTAAGAGCCCCGGGGCCATGGGAGGCGGGGGTGGGGGCGCATAAACCCCAGAGGGGCAGAGGATCCATGACCTCATTCTGTCCCAACCCCAGTCTTCAGGGCCACGGCAAGGAGCAGGGACAGGGCCTCTGCCTCCTGCCCCATGTGGCAGCAGCAAGCCCAAGGCGCTTGGGAGCTTGTTTTGGTGTCTCCCTCCCTAACTGTCCAGGCCTTGAGACCCAGATCCGGGGCATGTAGAGCAAATTCCGAAGAGCAGGCTTGTCCCACTTCACCGGAGCAGGGCTGTGACCGACGTCCTCATTGGCCTGGGGTGCTCTCGTCCCTGCCTGACCCCAGCAGCCATCCACCTCGCTTGCTTCCAAGGGCTTGACTGAATTGTCTTGTCTTGTGTTTAATCATTCAGACTTCAGTCTAGACAGGCCGACCCACCCCTCCCAGTCGGCCGGGACTGAGAGTCCCGTAGCCTGGGGCCACTTCAAGTCTGCCTGAACCCCAGGGAGCCGGTTTAGAGTCCACAGTGAAGTCCTATCAGACTGCAGGAGGGAATCATCTAGACGACAAGACGAGGGCATTTAGCCAATGTGTCCAAGTGCAGAGCAGCTGACATGGCTTGATTCTGTAGGCAGGACAGCGTGACTGACCGCCCGTGGGAGGGTTTGAGATGCAGCTGGATGCCCTCGACTCTCGTGGCTCCAAGAATGGTCCTCCGGCCCATGGCTGGGGCCCCGCCTGGGAACTGGTCGGGGAACCAGACTCTGGAGCTGCCGGGTGTGAATCTGCTCTCAGAGACGACCCCGAGGGGATGCGGTGTGAGGGACACTGTCTATGGGTTCTGTGTTTCTACAGCACAGGGGCATGAAAAGGACGGAAGCGGGCTTCCGGGGAAGTCCTGGGGAAACTGAGCGGGATGCAGGAAGTCTGATCTCACATCCCTCGCTCCTGGGGCAAGAGCTCTTAAGCTCAGACCCCACACCACTGCCCCCAGCACCCGGGCGGGCTCCTGTATCTGCCAGACGCACCTGCCGCTGTGGTTCGTGTTATTTATCCCTGACTATTGTGAATTTTTGAGGACAAGAGACTGTGTGCCTTTTTCTTTTTCTTTTTTCTTTTTTTTTTAACTCTCTGTCTAGATTTTCCAGAACTGTTCAGATAGAAGTCACGGAATTCCACTTCCGTTAAAAATGTTAGAGTCTGCAAGGAACATGCAACCCAGCCAACAGGGGCGTAAACAAGTGGAGTTGATTCTTCTCGCGTGTCAAGGGGGAAGGAGGGGGGCTGCTGGGTTGGGGCCCGGTTTTGGCGACACCCTCAGGAGCCAAGGCTGTCGCTGCCCACCTGTCCAGCTTTCCAGGCCCTGTGGTTCTTTGTCCTCAGTTCGGGGACCTCTTGGTCTCAAGATGGCTGCTGGAGTTTGACATTTTCAAGACAAAAGGAAAGCAAAAAGGGGAAGCCAGAGAACATGGGCTTTTATTTTTTAAAGCAGGAGAGCAAGCATTTTCTCAGAAACGCCCTGTCGGACCTCAACATACACCGCCCTGGTGGTTGCAGCGGAGGCTGGAAAATATGGTTTCAGGCAAAGGAGTGTGGGGAGGGGAGAGTCCCCTTGTAGGTGCTCAGCGGTCTTCACCCAGTGGTTTTAGCACGTGGGTTTGGATTGTTGGTGTGTGTGTCCAGCTCCCCTGAGGCTGATGGAACCCTGGGAGGCAATGAACATGCCTCGAACATGCCGGCACTATCTCAGCGTGTCACTGATGCTAGCACACCAGGCACAACGTCAGGGCTCCGTAAACATTTATCGGATGCAGGAATATGTAAGTATAACCCCCAGGGGCCATGAACCTTGTTGCCTCCACGAGGATCTCCTTCCCAGAGCTGCTTGTCCCCAAGCATTTGCAAGATGGTGTCATTGGCTTCATCTCTTAACTCCACCACCTTCCTGCTCTCTCCATCGAGACTTCTCTTTCCAAGCTGGAGCAGGGGCAAAGTCAAACAGACGAACTTGCATCTGAAATTCCAGTTCTCTGCAGAGCCTGAGTTTGCAGTGCGACCCTCGGGCCCGGGTTCTCCGTTGGCGGCCGTTCCCATGGGGCCAACTATATCAAACAAGAAACAGAGTAAGAGCCAAGCTTTGGGGTCAGGCTGAGCTGCTTGTTCTTGAAGGAGTCTCCAGCGGCCCCAAACCGCGTGCCTCCGGACATGGCAGCCGGTCACGGCCCCTGAGTCACGGGCCCGATCCGCACCATCTGACGGCTGTGAAGGGGCTCGGTCTGTTGCAGACATTGTGCGCAGAACCGGGCTAGAGCTGCTAGAGAGCAGAGATGATACACCACTTGGCTGGAGATTTGGGGGTTGTTAGGGCTGCATCTCTCCTTTCCTGAGCCAAACTGAATCGCCAAAAGCTGGGGAGGTGCCGGGTCTCTCCAGGAACTGATCTGGACGGGACAAATACAGGTTTGATGTGCTGGACGGGCCCTGGATTAAAAGTAGCAGTGATCTAAATCAGGTCCGGGCAGCAGGAGGGTGCAGTCCAGCCGTCCAGCCTCCCTGGGGGAGGGACCAGAGTGGGGCGGACAGGGAGTCCGGGAACCCCTGGGTTTCGGCGCTAGAGGGTGCAGGGACTGGAGCAGGTAAGGGCACAGGCTTCAGTGACATGCGTCCTAGGACAGGTCTCTTCCTCTGTTTCCACATCTGCAGAAAGAGGCTGAGGATTAAAAGTGGGAAGGTAGACATCAAGGAGGCCCGGCAGAGTAGCTCTCAAGAAACAAATCATGAGCATGGTCATTAATACGACCAAGTCCAACTAAGGTGCCCTGTGGCCTCCCCCCAACCCCACGGGGAAGTGGTACAGTTGCCAGATTGAGCAAATAAAGACACAGGACACCCAATTAAAATTGAATTTCAGATAAACCATGAATAACTTTTTCATATAAATATGTCCCAAATATTGCATAGGACATACTTCTACTAAAAATTTCTTTCTTTTTTACCTGAAATTCAAGTTCATCGGGGCATCCTGTATTTGATCTGGCAACCCTGCCAAGTGGCGACAAAGTGGGGAACAGAGGCTGTAAGGCGGCAGGTGGGAGGAGGGACTCGACATACCTGAGCAGATCATGTCAAGTCCGTATGGAGATACCTGAGCACTCAAACCAAAATTTCCAACTTGTGAACTACCAAGACCTAAAAGGGGAAAAAAATCCTCCTTTAGTCAATAAACAAACCAGTGTATTGACCATGATGGGGAAGAAGGTGTCCCGTCTTCCCACCTGCGGCTTCTTGGCAGAAGCATCTCTAGGCTGTTGGTCCCATGTGTGCTCCCGTTCCACTTTGCGGATGAAGAGAGTAAGGTTCAGGCATGTGGCATGAAGTGTGAGGCTGGCGAGTGGCCGCAGCCAGGTCTGCCCGATGTATAAGCCGGTTACCTTCACCAGGAGACCCCACCACTTGGCAAGATCCCACCCCCTCAGTTTGGGAGGTGGTGGTAGAAAGCACCAAAAGATAGCAGGAGACCATTGCACTATCTTCGTAGGATTGTTGGGTGGCTTCGTAACTTCATGTGTGTTAAGTACCTGGACCCTCTTCCTACTGGATAAATACTATTTATTAGAATCATCACCAAGGAGACAGTAAAGCTTCATCGTTACAGTATCATTCATGAAGTCCAACAGAACTGGTTCATCCCGAGGTCCACCTCTTACCAATCTTGGGCACATCTTTGAACCTCTCTGTGCCTCAGTTCGCTCATCCATAAAATGGGTACATTAGAGAACCTACCTCCCTGAGTTGCTGAGGGTGAAACTGAATCACACATGAAAAGGATTTCGTGCAGTGCCAGACCCAAGTCAGCACACAAGGGTGAGCTAGGTACATTTTAAAAGTCAGGGAAGTTGGAAGGAGAGCCTTTCTCAAGACCCTCCCTAAAGTCTGGACACATGGTGGGTCTCCTCTCCGGCCAGCCCTCCCCAGGCCCCCTGTGTCCAGACTTTTCTCTCGTGTTTCCAAGAAAGCCCACACCCCTTCTCTCGTTATTTCTATACCAGGAATAATGTGGACCCAGAAGCCAAGTGTCTTTGCAATTTCCAATTTGAAACTGGGTCTTGAGGAAAACGGTTGTCCTTCCAATAAATCCACCAACCTCATCGTTAATGACCCTGGTCCTCCCTGCCCACCCAGAGTGCCTGCCCATCGGAGGTCAGACAGCGGTTAATGAGCTTGCCATCATTAATTAATCCATGAGGCAATGTTTCTGTAATCCTGCACACAGCCAGGAGGCAGCGCCTTGACCCTGTTCCTGGGACCCGTTCCCCACTCACCACCACCACCTCCCCCCCGCCGCCCCTGCTTGTATAACTCTGCTTGCTACAGTGTCTCAGCCTTACCCAAACTTCAGGCTCCCCCAGGGACCAATGTGTCAAGTGCATTTTCTGAGCTCCAGGGGTGGTGTGTTCCATAGACATCTTTACAATTTCATAGACACTGCACCCCAGAATGCCCTTCAGCTGAGAGCTGAAACTCATCCACTAGGGGCTGGAGACAAAGAAGTCAGACCCACCCGGGACCTCTGGGATAGGGAAGCCCAAGGCAAGGAGGGCAGATGTTCCTGACAGCCCATCTCCTGCATCAGAAGCCAGCTCTGGGCTCTCCTTACCTGTCCCTTGACCTTCACACCCTGTGAAGTAGCTTTTAGCATCCCCTTCTGCTGAGAGCGAAATCTCAGCCCTGGAAAGGACATGGTAACCCAGACATGCAAGCAAGTAGCAGAGAGAGGGAGGGAATCCATCGACCAGGCCGTGATCTGTCTACTAAGGGGACTTGTCACACACTGCTCTTACACAAATTTGAAGCCCAGTGCAGAGCCAAGCTCCGGGCATCATATGTACACGTAGCTTCCTTGATACTTACAAGGCAGTGAGGGTTTTGTAAAATCCTGGTGCAGTTTAAGCTGGTGGTTAATGACCCACTGGTACAACCATTCACCAATCTTTTTGTGTACAACAAGATGTTTTTAGTTTTGTGCATTGGAGCTCCATGTTGATTTTCTCACAATGGCTACACCCAGTTTTAGATTATCTAGATTTGCTAATTTCCAACCCTTTAAAGTGAAGCAAACAGGGGCACCTGGGTGGCTCAGTCACTTGAGCG
Organism: Mellivora capensis; assembly: GCA_004024625.1. NCBI lineage: Eukaryota > Metazoa > Chordata > Mammalia > Carnivora > Mustelidae > Mellivora > Mellivora capensis. The sequence goes on along the minus strand of PISX010000215.1, from coordinate 124,620 downwards.
CCTGCCTTCAGCTCAGGTCATGATCCCAAGGTCCTGGGATCGAGCCCTGCATGGGGCTCCCTGCTCAGCGGGAGTCTGCTTCTCCCTCTCCCTCTGCCGCATCCTCTCCCCGCCTGATGCCGCTTATACTCACCCTCTCTCTCATTCTCTCTCAAATAAATAAATTAAGTCTTTTATTTTTTTAAAGATTTAAAGTGAAATAAATAACTGAAGTCAGGGGTGCCTGGCTGGCTCAGTTGGAAGAGTGTTACTCCTGATCTTGGGGTTCTGAGTTCAAGTCCTACGTTGGGTGTAGAGATTACCTAAATGAATGAATAAATACAAACGTAAAAGAACTGACAAACATTTGCAAAATTTCAGAATGTAGAATTCTTCACGGTTCAGGTAGTTTTGAATCTTTGCAGTCGTCTCTCCCACACCTAATTCTCCAGCAAGATTTTTAGCAACTCACATTGATCAAGTCATTCCAAAGCGCCTGACTAATTTTTCACAGAAATGACTATTACCTTCCTTTTCGCACTTACGGTTTATCATCTTGTATAATAACTCCATTGAATTACAGAATTAAAATCACAAGTGTAACTGGCAAAAGCAACTTCAGGAACGAGTCCGTCTGACTCTTGGTACCCAGGTGATTCATTAGAGTCACAGGAGCAGAACGGGAGGGCTCGGGGGGTGTCGTCGCTCATCCTCAGACACTCAAGGTGCTGTGAGCATTCACACGGTGTTTAGAGAGGCGGCGGGGGGGCGGTTCGCCTCGTGTCTTGCGACATAGAGGCGGGTAAAGGACGCTCCCACTCCCTTGTCCAGCTGGAGGGAATGGGAGCTGTGGCCGCTGCAGCGATTTCTACATATTCAGTGGGAGGGCCCTGCATTAATGTCTGACACGACGGCAACACTTCAACGTACCATATTTGCGGTCTAAAGATTAGCTAGTGCATATGAAGTCACTCAATTTTTACCAGGAAGCTTTCCTGAAAAATATGAATTCCTACTCCACGTCCTCTTAGAGAAGTGCCAAGCAACCAAAAGGACTGGGTTGGAGGTCCGCCTCCTGCTCTTCTCAAGGCGCTCCTACACCCTTGCTGGGGCAGGGGGTGGGGCAGGGGAGGAAGGGGGCACATTGACAAGATTGAGTCCATTCAGTGGCTTAGGGTGGGCTTGATGGTGTCACATAAGAAGGCACCTGATGGACAGAAAATTAATCTTATATACTTGCAAATGTAGAATTTTAATCTCCAATTTACAGATGAGCAAATAGACTCAGAAGTGAAGTAACTTGCCCAAGGTCACACAGCTGGTAAGTAAAAGAACTGAGAGTTTACTTCAGTTTAAATGGTGTGTGCTTTCCATGGAACAACTATTGCCCTTGAGCTTTGCTGGGTGGAGCTGGGCTGAGTTTAGTCGGTTTGAGTTAGATTGGGTAGAATTGGGTTGAGCTGGGCTGGTTAGGCTGAGTTGGTTTGAGTTAGGTTGGGTTAAATTGGGTTGAGCTGGGCTGTGTTGGGTTGAGTTGGTTTGAGTTAAGTTGCCTTGGACTGGGTTGAGCTGGGCTGGTTAGGTTGAACTGGTTTTAGTTAGATTGAGTTGGATTGGGTTGAGCTGGGCTTTGTTGGGCTGAGTTAGGTTGGGTTGGGTTGGGTTGGGTTGGGTTGGGTTGGATTGGGTTGGGTTGGGTTGAGCTGGGCTGGTTAGGTTGAATTGGTTTGAGTTAGACTAGGTTGGACTGGGTTGAGCTGGGCTGGTTTGGGTTGAGTTTGGTTGGGTTGAGCAGGTTGAGGTTAGATTAGATTGAGTTGGCATGGGGTGCATTGAGGAACACTGAGTCACACTGAGCCCTCTGCTAGGCACTCTTGGTTTCATAAGAAAAAGGCAAAACATCGCCATAGACTTTCAGCTCCTTGAGGGCAGAAACAGGTAAAAATACACAAGAAACAGACCAGAATCATATATAACTCATTGTTAAAATGTGGTCAAGTTATCAAGCTAAGTCACATTTCTCCTTGAGCAACCCCACAGGGTATGAGGCACCCCTGTGAGGCTGTGAGGGAGGAGGGGCCTTTCTGTCACGTTATCTAAGATCTAACTGTCCTCCTGGTCATGGGTCACAGAAGTCCCAGTACCAACCCCTTCATGTGCAAACCGCACACTACAACCCCTAAGCTCAGCAGATGTTAGTAGAGAGAATGACCTTTTACTGAGCACCTGTCGTTTGCAAGAGGCTGTTCACATACCCTCCCTTTCGTTTCAAAACCTCACACCAGCTTTTTTTCAGAAGGCATGATACCTACCTTTTTCCACACAGAGAAACTTGTCCAAGTTTGCACAGCTGATCACAGACGGCAGTTAGATCTAGGTTTGCAGGACTCCCAGAGGCTCACTCTTCCACGTTCTCACAGGCCCATTCAGGAAGGCAGAAACCAACACCAGCAGGTTGATCCTGCCTGGGCAGCTGGAAAGGCTCCCTCTGGAAGGAGGAAGGAGACTGGCATGAGAATGACCTTTAGACCAAAGAAGCCTGCTGCCCTGTGGCAGTAGGGACAGATGTGGCCAGCAACCGGAACAAGGTGAAGGGTCCAATGGGAGGGTCTTCTAACCCTCTCTCCATCTGATTTATAAACCTCTGTGCTCTCAGCCATCCCTATAGGTGGCATACATGCATGTCAGGTGTTTCATCTTCAAACTGGCAGAGTTTCTCTTTTCTTGGTGAATTAGGCAAACATTGATGGAGCATCTACACTGTGCCAGGCTGGGAGGAGGGTCAGAAGGCACGGTTCTGGAGGGGCAGCTCTGTGTCTGGGGACACATCCGTCCTCTACCACTTCCATGCTGGGCGGTGATAGGGAGAAGGGTGATAATAATATAATAATAATAGTAATAATAATAATAATAGCAGAAGCTCAGGGTGGCTATGAGGGCTGAAAGCCACAGTGTGCGTGGGGCACGCAGCACAGGGCTGCGGCACAGACAGCCCCCGGGGCCAGCACTGTTACTGCCTTCTCAAATATTATATTCTGTACCAAGGTCATGGCCAAACCCGCACAGGGCTGGGAGTACCTTCCTTCTGGAGGAAAAGCCACCGCAGATTACATGTGTCATTTTCAAGAGCAGCCTGCCTCGGACAGAGGGACGGAGAGATGTGTGAGAGAGCGAGCGTGTCTCAAGGGAGCGTCTCGATGGCGGGTCTCTGGGTGTTCACCGTACGGTTCCTTCAACATTTCTGTTGTTTTGATAATTTTTATGATGCGACATTGAGAATGAAGTACAGTCTGTTCCAGCCTTCTAGGGGAAGGTGGTTGAAGCATCATGTCTTCTCATTTCTTTTAGTTTCTTAAACCTTTTTGCTCATAAACGCACAGTTTATAAATGCATGAACAATTACTACTGTCAGGTTCACAAACAAAGCCCCCACACAGCAGCATCTCTTTCCACAGATGGGAAAGTCTACTAGGTGAGATGATTTTTTAAACCCAGGGTGAGAAGGATGGGGATGTGTGTCCATAAGAGATGTCTCAGACCTGGGCTCTTGAGCAAGCATGTTGAGAGGATCTGGTTTCTTAGCCACTTCCCCGGAGCCGCCTCTGTTTACCAGGGCTCAGGTTTAAATCTTTTCAATCAAAGGCTTCTTTGCAGGAGGCACAATAGTCCTTTTCTCACTCCTGGGTTTTTTAAGTCCAAATGGCATATCCAAGCTAAAGACTGACCCCAGCCCAACTCGGGGCCCTTAACGCAGTGATAGAGAGCACGGAGCTTGAGGGTTCAGCCCCTAGGCGGACCTCCTGGGTCTGATTCTCACTGACACTGCGATGGGCTGGCTCTTTGCATCTCCCTTTCCTCACCTGGAAAATGGGAATGACCGTTGTTGGCTTGTTGGAGAATCAACAGAGATATTACGTACAAAGAGCTGAGACCAGATGAGAGCAGCATGTAGCCCGTGACAAATAATTGTTCCCTATTATTAGTAATAGCTGGGTAACGTGTCTGAGCCTCATTTCATCATCTGTAAAGTGTCAATGGAGATTATCTACTATGTTTTTGTGAAGATAACGGGACCCTCCTCCTGGGGCTTCTGAAGGATGAAAAGCCACTGACCATGCAGGGGAAGTTGTTTAATAGGATGTCCTGACTCCACAAAAGATTGCTACATGAAAGATCCAATTTGAGGTGTACAATGGGACACTTGTCCTCGCCTCTGCTGCAGGAATGCGACATGCTCGAGGCTGAAAACGTGAGCTATCCTATGAAACGCACAAAGAGAAAGGCACAGAGAGAAACCAGCCGGTCTGCTTCTCACGTGCCTGGGCCCTGTTCCGCTGACTCCCAGACGGCCGTGACCTCCATACTGTGTGTGCGCCGCTGGCTGGCCCGACCCCCCTTCTCATGACCGCGCGCCTCCCTGGGATGACCTACATTTCCACGGTGGCGGCTGGAGCAGACATTCCAGGGTAATTAACACGCGCGCGCGCGCACACACACACACACACACACACACACACAGAGCTGGCCCAGGCCTGGCAGTGGCTGGCATGCTCGCTGTCTAGACAGAGCTGGGAGCTGAATGGCCTCCTGCCGTGGGATGCAGCAGCCTGGGGCTCTGTCACCCGGCCAGCCACCACCCCTCCCCACTTTAAACAGAGGCATCCAGCCAAGACCCTTCCGAGGAAGGCATCCTGGGGAATCATCAGGCAAGAGAGCCACGCAGGAAGCTCAAAGCACTGTCACTTATCGTCACAAGAAATGGGAACGATCCTCTCAAAAACAGCTAGGTAAGCCTATTATAGGACATCCCGACACGGGGCCTGCGAGCAGCAGCAACGAGCCTGCTGGAGGAGCCCGGCTGATGGCAGGCAGCGACTGTCTGCATGTGTCACGTCTTGCAAAACAGGACCCGGAGCGGCTGTCATGCAGGTGGTAGCTGTGCGCAGGGGGCACGTCCCAGGAGCCCAGCGCTCCCTCCAGCCCTTACAGCCAGGCACCGGGCTCTTTGCACACTCCTACTGACGGCCGGAGTGCAAATGCAATCAGGACTCGACCGTTGGCATAACACCAAGATTCCAACCCTTCACCCGCTCCAAATCCCAGGGCACCCCCTGGCATTTCCCAGATGTTGGTCGTGGGGGGACTGCCTTATCGGTTTGGGCACCAGCACTATAATTTCCCGAGAATTACTCTTTCAGTTGACACACCCTTTTCACAAAAGCAAACTTATTTTCATTTTTTAAAATTTTATTTATCTGAGAGAGAGGCGTGCGCATGTGCGTGCAGGGGAGGGGGTGGGCAGAGGGAGAGAAATCCTGAGCAGGCTCCACGCCCAGTGCGGGCCGAGGCCCGGCCTGATTTCTCCACCCTGAGGTCACCACCTGAGCAGAATCAAGAGGCGGACGCTTAAACTGACTGAGCCACCCCCAGCCTTGCTTCTAAATAAACCCGTGTATCCCAGCTGTGGGTGGAGACACGCAAACAGACGGCGGCTGTGGAGATCGACACATCAATACGAAACATTTTTTTTTTAGTAGTTTTTTTTTAAGATTTTATTTATTTAGGGGCACCTGGGTGGCTCAGTGGGTTAAAGCCTCTGCCTTCGGCTCAGGTTGTGATCCCAGGGTCCCGGGATGGAGTCCCACATCGGGTTCTCTGCTCAGCAGGGAGCCTGCTTCCTCCTCTCTCTGCCTGCCTCTCTGCCTACTTGTGTTCTCTGTCTGTCAAATAAATAAATAAAACTTTAAAAAAAATTAAGATTTTATTTATTTATTTGTCAGAGAGAGAGCGAGCGCAAGCAGGCAGAGGCAGAGAGACCAGCAGGCGCCCCGCCAAGGAAGGAGCCCGATGTGGGACTCGACCCCAGGACCCTGGGATCATGACCTGAGCCAAAGGCAGCGGCTTAGCCAACGGAGCCACCCAGGCGTCCCAACATGAAACATTTTTTTAACTTGCTTCTGTACCACAGGACCGATAGTCATACCTGCCGATGACTTATACGCCCAGAACCGGCCAGTCCTGTCTGGGATCAGCTGCTGATTTACCGAGTAAGGACACTGAAGTTCGGAAGGGGCCGTGTTTTCCCTCGGCTCACTTAGGGGTCCAGGAGCGATTCACTCTGATTCACCTGGACCTGGCCGGACGATCATCTTCCCACCTGCCTGCAGAACCATGCGGAACGGTGGTCTGTCTCCATGGGGACAGGAGCAGCCCCGCATCCTGGGGCGCAGCTGCTGAGCCCCCCGGCCCCTGGCCCACCCTCCCAGCAGAGGTCTCCCTCCCTTCACGTCCTCAAGTCAGGCAATTCTGGCATCACGAGTGCCCCAAATGCTAAGCAGAAAGCCAGACAAGAACGCGCCCGCTTCACACAAAATTATTTTCAGTTTCATGTTGCTCAGCCTCACAGTCCATCCCGTTTCCCCTTCAAGGGTGCCTTCACACCCTCCCCCCTTTTTCTTCTTCCAACAGTTACAGCAATTTCATGGGACGAATCAGGATCCTGTTTGTGTTGAATCGGGCACAAACGTGTGGCTAGTCTCCATCCTCCTTCTTGCATTTTCCTCGTGCTCCTGACCTCACAGCAGGGCTGGACAGGCACGAGGAACCTGGCAGAGGTCAGGAACCAGAGTCACATTACCGGATCTGGCTCAGGCTGGGAGTCCAAGCCACAAGGCGGGTGGAGGGAGCTGCTTCCCTCTGGAGAGGGGTTTCTTCCTCCAAGATCCCCTTTGCCTGGATGCCACCAGACACATGATCCAAGCTGGCCTGTCAGAGTCTCTGGGGGAATGAAATGGATTCTGTAGGAAGCTTGTGATCTGTTCTCTGACGTCCCCCAGCTCTGGAGGCAATGGAATCTCAGGGCTGTGGTAGGCCATCTCTGCTGTCATTTGGAACCCAGCCTGCTTTGGAATGAAACCAACTAGAAATAGGAAGAGTGTAGAGATTGTGGGAGAAGAGTCAAGTCTTGCTGCTGTCAAATGACTCCCTAGATACAACCGTGCCTGAAGGTTGCCAAACTGCTCGACTTCGAAGTTGCGCGTGTCAACAAATGTCCTGGAGTTTTGTTGCTGTTATTGTTGTTAATCTAGTGTTTTATGTTTCCTTCTCTTGTTCAAGTCATAGTCAGGAAACGTCCCTCTGAGTATCTCGCCCACCTTTCTTCCCTTCAACCTTCATGTCCTGCCTTAATCCGAGATGCTAGATGTGACAGAGACAGAGGAACCCTGATTTGATCTTTCAAGGCTCAGTTCAGGATTTGCCTCCTCCAGGAAGCCTTCCCTGATGCCCTAGCACGCTTTCCTAGGCTGCTCAAAATCCCATCTCTCTCACCCCATAGCCTTCTGTGAAGGCAGCACTGGATAAGAGACAGACTCTGGAATCCAGAAATCCCTGATTAGAATCCCGGCTCTACCTCTTACCTGCTGTGTGACCTTAAGCAAATAGCAACCTCTCTGTTATTTGGTTTCATCATCTATAAAAATTAGAGTTCACATGAGTACCTAAACGACAGGTTTGTTATGAGAAGTAAATGGGTTAACCCACATAACGGACTGAGAACAGAGCCCAGCAGGTTCCCCATCATTCTTATGGCCTGTCTTCACCATTATTGCCATTGGCTCACCATGGCTTCCCTCAAACCACAGCCCTTTCTCATCCTTTGATTTCAATACCTTTGTCTCCGTGGGCCTCACACAGTGCCTGGCACACAGCGAGCACTAAGGAATGTTGGCAGACTGGTGTGTGCCCCCAAATAAATAGGCAAACCCACACTCCCATCCTTTCATCTACCTGTCGGGTAGAACTTTGACTTTGTTGGCTCATTTCTGGTCTTTGTCCTACAAGCAGGATTCATGAGTGACAGGGAGGGCAGAAAAGAAGCAGCAAAGGGGGAATGAAGAGAAGCACAAGGTAGAGGGAATGCAGGGGAGCGAAAGGAGGGTGGGCTGGGGGAGAATTTGGGGAGGTTCTCCCACTTGGCTGTGTTTTGGGGACACCTGGGAGTTAGCAAAGGGCATACCCAGGGGCCAGGGATTCTGGCCCTAACCACCTGGGTGGGGCTGGCCCATGGCTGGGAGCCACTGGGATAGAGGGTGCCACAGAGCATCCCTGTGCATCGAGAATTCGAGCTCATTGAGCGTTTTTGAGAGATTTCAGCAAAAATGGAAACTGCTTTGAAATTATTTCTGCCCCTCAGCCGGTTGTTTATTTGAATGACCCAATTGTGAGACTGGGTGCCAAGGTGACCTGCCTCATCTGACATGCGTGAACAAAGGAAGAGGAGGACCAGCTTGCAACACTCTCACCAGGGGTCCTAGACGCACGGCAGCCAGAGGCAGGGACAGGATGCTCAGATACAGGGACCCACGGGAGAACAGCATCGCCTCCCTGGTGGTCGTGGGGAGGGGGCGTTACTGCAGCCCCTCTTCCCCGCATGAAGTGGGAGAGGCTCGAGCGTTTCCAAGTCTCAAGTAGAAAAATTAGTGTGACACACAAAGTCTTGACTAGGTAGCCAGCTAGATGGACAGATGGACGGTTCTGTGAGAACCTCCCTGGGGGAGAACTTTGGGGGACGGTGTCTGGAGGTGCAGCCTCTTCCTCTCTGTCTCTCCATCTCCCTCCTCCTTTCTCCCTGGGCTGGTTGTGTTGCACAGTCACCCGTGGGAGACTGCTCCAGGATGGGGAGCGCGTGCGGGGAAGTCTTTGGGCCTGCACCTACCCCACCCTTCTCTGTTCCTGCCCTCACCAGCTACTCCTCTGGGGGTGGGGGGAGCCCTCCTCTGTCACAGCTGCACGGGCTTTCGGTTCTCCATACTCGGCGAGAACCGGCCTCACCCAGACGGCTTGGCACAGCATGCCGTGGTGGCCTGAGATTTGCACCCGTCTCGAGTCACAGGTGACAGGGACGCAGCTGGTCTCAGCGCCAGGCTCCGAGGACCATGACCTAGAGCCCCACACTCACTGCAGCATGGGCCTCACCTGGGAGCGTGTTGCAAATGCAGGTTCCAGGGCCCTTATCCAGGTCCCCAGGTGACTCCCATGCACACTGCCGTCAGAGCAGTGCCAGGGCGAGGCAGCGTGACCCCTGGCAGTGTTCAGACAGGGCCTCCCGGTGCCTCCACACAGTCTGTTCCCCTGCCTGCAAAGAGGGTGTGGAGAAAGAGCTCTTCAAGGGTCCCTCGTTTTTCTGTGTGTCTTAGGAGCAGGGGGCAGGGAGCTTTTCCTCAGGAGTCTCTTTCCCAGGCAAACAGCGGGGTGCTGAAGGGCAACATCCATCTCCCCAAGTCTCTTGAATAAGGAGGGCCCCCCTCTCCACTTCTCCACCCCACAGCCACTGCCCTGGGCGACCTTCGTCACTCCATGCAGGGGCCCCTCCACCATCTCGCTGCTCCCATTTACCCACACCCTCCTCCGCACAGCTGGGATCTCGGCACAGGGGGCAGTACAGGGGCTACGGGGGTGGGGGGGTCCGTCTACACAACCACTATCTTAGAATAGTTAGAACTAGACCCCTTGGGACCTGGCTCAAATCCTGGTTCTCCCACAAAAAACTAGTTCCTCTCTGGGCCTCTGTTTTTCTCATCTGTGTAGTGGGTATAAGACCTACGTCAGATGGCAGAGTAAATGAGATAATACGGATGAAGCGCTCACGAATGCTAGCTGCTATTTAAACCTTCTCCAGTCCGGTCCTTGCTCTCCACCTGCTCGGACACCACCTCTTCCCAGCCGCCGTCCTCGCTCCCTTGGGCAATGGCCCAGACCCACGTGTCCAGTCTCCAGTCTTGCAGCAGCCACAGTGAGGTCCCCACACAAAACACAGGACGTCTAGCTGAGTGCGAGTTTCGGATCAGTAACAAATACATTTTTAGCATATGTATGTCTCAGTTGAGCCCACACTTAGGCTAAAAACGTATTCGTTATTGATCTGAAAATGAAACTTTACTGGGCACCTTGTACTTTGGTTTGCTAAATTCGGCAGCCCTAAGTGAGGGAGACTTATGTAGAGTACAAATGGCATCCTTTGCTCCTTGCTCAAAACCCTCAGTGACTCTTCTTCACAATTAGAATATAATCTGTATCCTATGCTGACCTACGGGGCGCGCCCGGCCTGGCCCCTGGGCACGGCTCTGACTGCGTTTTCCTGCTGACTGCTATTAACCGTTTTTGCAACATCAGTGGCCAGACAGTGCCCCTGTCAGCACCTCCCCCGCCAGGATCCATCCGAGGCTGAGTCCTCGCGAATGCACAGAACCGGGGGCGGGGGGGGGGGGGTTGGAGGTTTGTCTGGAGCCTCGGGAGGGGGCACCGCCTTCCAGGCATCTTGATTTCCAACTCTGACCTCCAGAAAGATAGGAGGGAAAATACCTGTTGTTTTGAGCCACCAAGGGTGTGATAATCTGAATGGGGGTCTTGGAAACTAAAGCAATGTTTAAAAGTTCCCTTTGGCTGAAACCTGCAGGACCCATTCCAGGGCAGGGGAGGAAGCAGGGAGCCACATCAGAAACTGTCCCCGGATGCCCCCTGAGGCAGGCTAACAGCTTGAGTCAAGGCAGTGACAAAGGGGAGAGAGGAAGGGGGGCATGGAGATATGTTTCAACTGTCACAGAGACCCCCACTTACCACCACTACCCTGCCTTCTAATGGCATGATGCAAAGCACCCCAAGTTCAATCCCAAGTTCAGCCCTGTGCTAGTTATCATCACTGTCACCGTCTTATAAACGAGAAACCAAAGAAACAGAGAGGGGAGCCCACAGGCCTGGGACCACACAGCTCGAGGCGCAGGGTAAAGATTCTACCCCCGGCGGGGCAGGGGCAAGCCCGCATGTGCCGCTGTTCGTCACGCAGAGCAGTGGCGGGCTGAGGCTGGAGGGGGCAGGTGGTGACGGAGGCAAGGACGTGAGTGGCTTCTTATTAATTAATAATTAATAAGGAACCAAAGCCTGGGTGGTGCTGCTCCCAAAAAGGGGGCCTGATGACCAGCTTCGGGGTGGGGAAGCCGTGTGTCTCCAGAAGGAAAACAGCCAAGGTGCTCCCAGGAAGCCCATCAGGGCAGAAAACTCTGGAGCCGGGGCCCTCAGGAGGGTCCCTCCCACCCCAGCCAGGGAGGCGCCCGGAGCCCATGAGGCCATTGCAGTTGAGGTCAGTATCAAATGGCAACTGGGGGAGCCTGGGTGGTGTAGTGGGTTAAGGCTCTGCCTTCGGCTCAGGTCATGATCTCAGTGTCCTGGGATCGAGCCCCGCGTCGGGTTCTCTGCTCAGCGGGAAGCCTGCTCCGCCCCCCCACCTGCTTGTGATCTCTGTCAAATAAACAAAATTTTTAAAAGAAAAAAAAAAAGGAAGAAAAAGGCAAACAAAGTCCCCGGCGGACTGGCCAGAATCCCACAGACTGAGAAAGGTAGGTTTGGGTGTCGTGTCTCAGAGCCGGTGGTCTGTCTTGGCGTGGGGGTTGGATCCCTTCCACTCGGCGACGGGTGTTGGCTTCTCTGGGAAGCCATTGGTTTTCCTTTGGTTTTCCCGGTGCAGCTATCCCGGGAGAGCTCCTTCTCCCGAACCCCCTACTCGGAGGAAAGGAAGACACTTCCCAAAACAATGCTAGGGTTTTCCGTGGAAGTGTGAGTAATCGCCATCCCAGAGCCGTCCAGATAAACCCTCGGGCACCCCGTCTGCCTCCAGCTTGGTCTCATGACCAGAAAATTCGGGAACATTCGAGAAGCTCGCATTCTATGACATCTGCGAAGGTGGCCAGTGCTCGGAGGTCACAGCAATTCGTGGCCGGGTCAGTGAGCGCTGAGTGCAGACGTTTCACGAGCAAAACCTATTCTCCTCATTTTGAACCTTTCAAAAGCTCTATTCAGAAAAAGGAATCCTGGGACACCTGCAGCACTAAGTAAATTAGCGTAATTTGGTGACAGCGCGGACGCCTGCTGCCCCGTACGTGGAGTGTGGTTCTTAGCCTTGGTTAAAGGTAAAAACGACCTCTGTTCATCAAGTTGGAAAATAGCACGTTCTGGGAAAACTGAGCTAAAGAAGGAAGGGAGAGGGAAGAAAAAAACGCTTCGGACCCTCAGTTGGGGCAAATCCATACCTTTTCAGCAGGCACGGGGGTGTCAACAGTGTCTGTGGGTAAATACTTCAGTGAGTGACTCACAGAAATAGAACGTAGTGGGCCCTCAGTCTGTCCCGAGCTCCCACCAAGCCACGAGCTCTACGTAAGTCCCAGAGAGGCACGTGGAAGGTGGTAGAAGGGAGGTTAAGGTGCTTTGGGGGCAGAGGCCTAAAGAAAACAAGAAAGGGGTTTCTCACATCTCACGTAAGTCTGGAGCGTAGTGGGTGCTCAACAGATAAGTTGGGGATGTTATTGCTAAGCCTCTGAGGCATAAAAATCGGTACCTTTGGCAAGGCAGGCCTGAGGAAGAGAGAGACTTGCCCACTGAAAGTGGCAGTGATGGTCGGCTGGGGGAGGTGGGAGAAGAATGTTCCAGGCTAAGCCACCGTCTGATTACACGGTTTCATAAGGAGCACATGTCAGATAGTGGGGTGCATGGGCTGGGAGGGGCTGTACCCCCTGAAGGCCCAGCCCAGCACTGAGCCCAAGACTGCTGCAGTTTGCTGGAAGGCAAGGAAAGAAGGGAGGGAGAGAGAGAGGAGAGACAGGAGAGGAGGGCAGGGAGGGCAGGGATGGGGGGAGGAGGAAAGTGGAGGGAGGAGAGGCCTCCTCTCTCTCCAAAAGTGTCTTCTTCAGGTCACACAGCTGACTTAACCTCTCTGAGATGCAGCTCAGAAGGGAGTTACTGTTTGCAGGGTGATTGGTCCCTTTTGCAGTCTACATTTTCCCAGTGGCTGGTTGGGGGCATTTGCCCTCCCCACAAAGAGGCATCATTTGCCCCAGAGGATTTCACAAACTGCAAAGGAAAGGGGCTCAGGCCAAGGGCTGTGTCACTTGGGAGGTCGTGGACTGGCCCCACTCCACCCTCACGACCATCAGTGGAGGACTGCCCAGAACCGACTGGTGGCCAGGTTCGGGAGACATGGTGGGGAGAAATACCGGGAGGCTTTGGGTAGCAGGGCTAGAGTGGGGGTCTCCCATCTGTGGGGGGCTGGGGGGCGGCAGCCGTGACATGTGAAAGGGCGTCCAGGCCCAAGACAGCTCTCCTGTGGGCTTGATTGGGTGGTGGGGCTACCCTGGGTGGAAGGAAGCGGGTTGCATCCACAGCACATCTTGAACCCTGACCCCCACCGGAATGAGCAGGGTTTCTTTGTTTTGTTTTGTTTTACGAGAGCTGCAATGATTTTATGACCAGCAAATGAAGTCCAGGGCTGTGCCGGTAGCCAGCTCCCCAGAGCAAAGCGGGAGAAATCCCCTGGTTTGTGGTGGTTACCAGTTCCTGGGGCATAAACGCTCTGTAAGGGACAGGCACCGGCTGTCCGTGGTTCAAGAACCAGCTCGCAAGTCTTCCGAATATCGAGTGGTAGACACACGGCCTCTTCCAGCTGGCATTTCTCGGTTTCTGCCCCTAAGTTACTGCTCAGTAAAGTGAACGGATGAAGTATTCCATCATCCGTAACCCCAGGGGCCACAGTAGGTAAAGGGGTGGGGCATTTCTTGATGTCAGAAATCACACTCGTAAAACCCTATCTGTTCTGCTCCCTCCATCTGTTCCTAAACCTGGGAAGCTCCTTCCCCGAGTCCCCCAGACCACAATCCTCTTTGTTCTTCTCTCCTCCCACAGACGGTGATTATTCACTGCCGTTCTCCCCAGACCCTTCATGAGAATGTCCCCGTCCCCTGTCTTCAGTCACAGCATTCAGATTTCACTCTAGAAATCAATCAGTCATTCGACAAACATCCATCAGGAATTCATTCTCTTGGAGGCACCTGCTAGGTGCCATAATAATAATAATAATAATAATAATAATAATAAAGCAGGTATCTTGTTTTAAATAAACTTTGAGGGGATTACAGTGATAATACAAGTTCCCAGAGCATTTGGAGAATGTAAAAAAAGAATAAATAATCATTTTATAACCCATTGTTCAGTTATCCAAAGTTGACTATGAATGTTTTGATGTATTTGTATCCACTTATTTTTCCTTATGGAAAATGCATGTTTTGGGGGCATGTGGGTGGCTCAGTGGGTTAAACCTCTGCCTTCAGCTCAGGTCACGATCTCAGGGTCCTGGGATCGAGCCCCACATTGGGCTCTCTGCTCAGCAGAGAGCCTGCTTCCCTCTCTCTCTCTGCCTACTTGTGATCTCTGTCAAATAAATAAAATCTTAAAAAAAAGAGAGAGAGAAAATGCATGTTTTAAAGAAACTATCATAACCACTTAATAATACATTATGAAGCTCTCCACATCATCAAACATTTTTCTGCACAAGTAATTTTAATAACTATATAATATTCCATTGTTTGACTACGCCATAGTATGTTTACCCAATTTCCTCTGTCAGGTACTGGGATGATGCCCCATTTTTTACTATTCTGAACCACCCTGCAATCAGAAGCCTCATGATTAATTTCACAGGACAAATGGTGTTTTCCAGTTCACTTTTGGTTTTCTCATTGGCTCAAGAATTATCTAGGAGATAATTCTTTATTTTGGTTGGTCATGCTCTCTTTTACTCATAAATCTTATATTCTTGGTACGTTTTTTCTTGAAGATTAACTTGCCCAAACACATCAAATCCTGACTGTCAACTCAATGAGTCTGTACCATGTAAACGTACGCATGTAACCAGCACGGAGATGCAGGGATGGAATGTGGCCATCACCTCTGAAAGCCCACTTGTGCCCCTTCCAGACGCACCCCAAGTCCCCCATCCAGGGATAACCATTATCCTGACTGCTAGCACCATAGACTAGTATTGTGGGCTTTTGAATTTTACGTAAATGGAAGCCCAAAATGAAAATTCTTTTGTGTTGGTGGGATTCACCCACATTGCCATACGTGGTGGTGTGTGCTCACTGTTGGGTCTGCAGGTGCACGGAGGAGGAAGGTCGTGGGGTCAGGGGGCAGACACTGGTTCATCTCTAGACCTATGAGACTCGCCTAACAGTTTCCCAAAGTGGGTGAATCACAAATACTTACCTTCATTCTGGGTTTTGTTTTCATTAGTTGTGAATGGTTTTCAATGTACGGTCAAAATCGGTCTCCATGACTTCTTTTTCAGAATGTATTGGGGTTGTAGGGTTTATGTGTGGCTTTAAAAAAAAATGGTCCCATAGATAGCTCACGGAAGAGAAAGTATATTCTCTATTTATCCTTTCATTTTTTTTAATCCTTCGATAGGATTGCATTTGTTAATTAAATTACACAGACCCTCTGTAGGTCTGCTCTTGTCTCTGCTTCTGCAAATAGAAACCAAATAAGGTATCCACTATCCCCACGCCGTGCCATGCATCGCGGAAGGAATCCGCAAGACCACGCCCCTGGGAGGGGCGGGGAGAGTCCTAACCCAGCCACCGGCCACAGGCTTCTGCACATGGTGAGGACTCAATGTCATAATGAAGTCAGTCCTCAGCCCAAAAAAATTTATGTCAGTTAAGCATTGACTGCTTATTTTTGTCTTTTGGGTAAAACGCTCAAAGGGGCCGGGTGAATATTGAATGAATGAGGAAAGAATGAATGAAGGCGCAAATGAATCCAGATGGCCTCCCCGGCGCAGGGCTGCCCAGTCCTTTCGCAGAAAGGAACTCTGTGGTTTGCAGACAAGAAGAGACGTTTGCTTTGTGAGCCTCGGGGCGGAGGTGGGGGGGTCTGTGGAGGTGGTGCCCCCCGGGCCGCCAGACCTGCCCCCTCGTCTCCTGCTGCGCTGACCGGGCTGCCCGGCGGTTTGAGCCAGCAGCTGTGGCGCCCAGCCCAGCCCAGCCGGCCGTGCAGACCCGGCGCTTGGGGGCCCTGAACCGAAGAACAATAGCAGCATTGTCGCCACTTCCCGTCCCGTCCCCTCGACTGTCCCAGTTACTCATCAAGGACGTTGGCGGGCCCAGCCCTGGGACACAGCATGCTTGTCCCTTGATTAAGCCGCAGACACGCTCAGACAGTGGCCCTGTGGGAGGTGGCGATGAGTTCATCTCTTGGCTATTCAGACGATCCAACAGCCATGGACTTGAGCAGAAGACGGGCCAACGGAAGGTCATGTTGGTGGGTCCCCTCCGGAGGCCACCCCCAAAGGGAAAGGATGACAACATCCTCTCCCCCAGGAGGAGCCGTGGGGCAAGCCAGATGGGAGGAAGTGGCGTGGCCTCCTTGGGGAGAGTCAGCTGTGTCTGAGGCACCAGTGAACAGAGCTGGTTGCTGCCCTCACAGGGACCGACGCCCCTCCAGCTCAGAGGGGGCTTTCTTAAAAATACACAATGCCCTTTTCAAAAAATCCGTGTTTCATCCATCCCCTCCTTAAAGTTCTGAGCGGCTTCCCACTGCACTTAGAATAAAACCAGGGACGCCTGGGTGGCTCGGTCGGTTGAGCGTCTGCCGTCAGCTCAGGTCATGATCCCGGGTGCTGGGATCAAGCCCACATCTGGCTCCCTGCTCAGTGGGGAACTTGCTTCTCCCTCCCCCTCAGCCCCTTATCTCCCCACTTGCTTGCTTTCTCTCTCTTTCTCCAATAAATAAATAAAATCTTAAAAAAAATAAAGAATAAAACCAAAATTCCTCACACAGAGCCCTCCATGACTTGACCCCAACTCTCCCCTCTGCCCTTTGCTCACACCTGCCTGATATCCAACCCTGAGATGCACTGGTCCTTCTGCCAGGATAGGACTTCCCTCCCCACCCTGGCCCCCCTCTGGTTCCTGGCCACTCGCCATCGTGGTGCCCTGACACTGGGAACGTTGTGCCCCAGAGAAGGAACGAGCCCCATTGGCTGAGCAAAGGGATCAGCCAAAGGCCAGCGCCAGGCCTGGCACCTAGAAGGCTCTCAGTGATGCGGAAAGGGGGGCCGGGGAGGGGGAGAGGAAAGGACAGAGAGAAATTACGGTGCCACTTGAGTTTGGAGCAGGGAAGGGAGTGACACAGAGGGCACCTCCCACCACAAGGGGTCCTTCCATCCTACGCCCCGTGGCCATAGGCCTCCCAGCCCCCACCCCAACCAGGCACTCACGGAGGGGGCCCGCCTCGAGGAGTCGAGAAGTCGTCGGTGGGAAGTCTGTGGGAAGCGGGGCTCCCCGTCCCCCACCTCGCCACAGCCCTGGCCCCCACTCCGGGGTTGGCTTGGTCCCACGATGACCGACAGTGAGGACATGCACTCACTTCAAGATGTCCCCCAACTGCAGACCCGTCGGACATCCCGCTTCCCTGTTTCCTCAATAGGCCCTTCTGACGACCTGGAGTGCGCCAACGCCGGGGGAGAAGGCCTGTGCGACGGCCTTCAGGGAGCCCCCGCCAGGGGCGCTGGGCAGGTAGAATGTACTGGACACGTGGGAGTAGTTAAGGAGCCAAACTCGTTTTGTCCACCCCTAGCCCTTGTGCCACGTCCACAGGATAGAAGTTTGCCCGAGCAGATGGGAACGCAGGCGATGACCATGACTTTGCTGGACCCTCCAGCAGCAGACAGCCCCGTGGTCAGTGAAAGCCACAAATGGTCTCATTTGGCCACTGAGAAAGCCCAGTCCTGGGCAATCACCAACTTGCCCAGGTTTAATAGGGATTAATAGGACCCTGCTCCCCATGGGCCTGCAGTGAGGAGGCTTCTTGAGGCCAGGGAGCCCTCGCCCGGGGCCCAGGCGCAGTAAGGTGGACGGCCCTGCACTGTGTGGGGCTCTCCCTCGGGGTAGGGGTTCCACCAATGGAATAAGACTCCTGGGTGGTGCGCAGGGCCTCTCATAGCTGTCCTTGGCCGCATCCCAGGACCACTGTCGTGGAAGAGCCCTCTCTCCCTGCATGGCCCGCAGGCTCCCGGTGCCCATGATCCACATGGCACAGACCGTCCCCCAGAGGAGCGTCCCCCTCCCAGATGTAGCCTTAAGTCTCCAACACAGGCTGACTTGGTCCCATCAGAAATGAGTCTCTGGAGCCCCCCAAAGGCAGGGATGCACCTAGAGCTCTCTGAGGGGTCCCACGAAGCCCCTCACCTCCAAGGAGGGAGGAGGGTAACTCCCTGTCCCCAGACTCACAGAATCAGAAGATCTGGGCTATGGTCCGCACCACCTGCCCTTGGGCACAATGTCTGTTCACCCTCCAGAGGCTCATTTCCCTCCTCTGTACCGTAGGAATGATACCCTGTTACCAGGCTTTGGGGGTACCATGGGACCCTGCATGTGAGCTAGTGCCCGGCTCTGCAGGAGTGTTTCTATTGTTATGGGACGTGTGGTCTTGGCGTGGGGGGAAGATGGGGCATGTTCTCAAGAAGCTTCCAGGGCTGAGGAATGAAAATCTGGACGCACAGCCTGGGTCCAAGGAAGGTTTGCAGACGCTGAACCTCTGAGAGACTCCGAGCTTACTGCACTCCCAACCTGACTCATGACCTCGGAGCCAGGAGCCAGGTTCAAAGCTACTGAAATACTTCCTGGGCTGGGCCAGACTCTTTGCTCCTGCCCTGTGCAGCCCACTGCCTTAACAGAAAATGAGGTGTCCCCATCAGAACAAGTTGGCTGTTCACACTGTGTGACCCAGAACCACTGGCACCCTGCTGCGGGTGAGACATTTTCTATGGGGACCACATGAACGGGAGGAAGGCCAGGTGCCCAGTGACCAGGGCAGGGACGTGCCAGAGTCCAGCCGGGCCCTGGGCAGCTCAGTGCTCCCTCCAATATGCCTCTGGGTCCAAAGTCCCAGAGGCAGCCTCTGGAGAAGGAGGGCCAGCCGCGTCAGGCTGAGACCGTTCCCCGGACAGCAAGAGGCAGAAGGAGGAACCAGGATGAGAGAAGCCTGGCCGTGTCCTCTGCCCTCACCGTTCCACCCCCAGATCATTCATGTACTTACTCATCCTCGTGGTTATTGGCCATGACTCTGGGCCATGCTATCTGGATAGAGCAGAAAGAGAACAGACAAGTTCCAAGGGGCTTGAGTGCTAGGAGGGAGAGGGGTGAAAACCAGGAAGCAGGAACATCAATGAGATAATATCCAAACAGGTGAAGACAAATGCAAAGCAAGAAATGCACCAGACGGTCTGAGAGGGATGGTGGGGGAGGGGCTACTTTAGGGCCCACCCCCCACCCCTTCACCGCATTCCCCACCCCAGCGGGTGGAATGCCTGTAGCAACCTGCCTAGGACAGGGCTCCAGCCATGTGAGAGCCAGGCACTGGGAGAGCTGTCCAGACAGAGGGGCAGCACGGGCAAAGACCCCAGATGGGGAGAGCTTGGGGGAAAAGACCTGGCTTCTTTCAAACTTAGGACTAGATGAAAATTTTAGGACATAGCTCAAAAGGTCAGTAGAAAAAAGGGGGGTTCTCTATTGTCTGTTAATTACTATGTCAGTCATGGTTCTAATAACAAAAGAGAACCAGCAGGGGGGGCGCCTGGGTGGCTCAGGCAGTTAAGCGTTTGCCTTGGGCTCAGCTCATATCCCAGGGTCCTGGGGTGCAGCCCCGCATCCAGCACCGTGATCAATGGGGAATCTGCCTCTTCCTCTCCCTCTGCCCTTCCCAACCCCTCTTGTGCTCTCTCTCTCAAATAAATAAATAAAATCTTAAAAAAAAAAAAAAAAAGAAGAACCAGTAGGAGGCAAGGGATTTATTGCACTGTGTGGGCATGGGTGACTGCAGGGCTGGCTGGGCAGGTCTGAACCCGTGACACCGGCTGTCAGGAAGGGCTCGAGCCCTCAGGCACAGGTCAAGGCTCGTGTCCACAGGCGGAATTCTGTCTTCACCAGAGACCCTGAGCCCAATTCTTAAAGACTTTCAACTGATTGGACCAGGCCCACCAGAGCAGCCAGGACAGTCTCCCTTCTGCAGAGTCATTGACTGTGGACTGTAATCACATCTACAAAGTACCTCCACTGTGGCACCTGGATGAAGGAAGGATGTCGCCTTGCCAGGCGGACACCTCTGACCTTCACAATTACCTACACGAAGCCATAGGCATTACCATTCAGAAATCATTCACATGGTTTTAACCTTCATGATGACATTGGGGGGCCTTCAGGTTCTTCTAAAGAAGCCCCTGCTCTGATGATTTCTTTGCCTGTTCATTTGAAACAGATGCATAACATGTTCTCTAAGAAATATCCTTTTGTTCCTATTTAATATAAAACAGAGCTGAGCTGGTGGCCTTGAGTTTTAAGACTCTCTGTTGGCAGCCCTATGAACACTTCAAGCTAACATTTGGCAGAGTGAGGGCAAATGCCTGATGATTCTTGGCGACGCTAGCAGTCCTGCGACTCTAGTATCCAGCCCTGAAATTGGCCTGAAAGTTGTGTAATATTTTGTCTAGTCATTAGATTTTTTTTTTCCATTTTAGGACCTCGTGCACTATCTTTTCTTTCTATCTCCTTTAGGTAAAGATAGCAGAAGACGTGACATTTCCTTTTCTTCCTGCTTTTGCTCTGCCCAGAAAGAGCAGCCTTGGTCCCAGGAGCCACAAGAAACATACACCCTTTCTGACCCGAGTCACCTTTGCTTCACCAGCAGGAAGCGTCATCAAAGAGGGGCCCAGTGTCCTTTTAGGGTGAGGCCTGACTCACATCAGGTGGCTGGAGTCTGGCTCCTGGACCCAGTGGAGAACGTACAAGCCCAATAACTTTGCAGACTCGAGAGCACGTGAGTGACCAGTCACACAAGGGGGTGTATGTGAATTTAAGGGCCTTTCCCAAGGGAGATGCAGTTTGAGGCTGGTTCGGGGAAAGGCTTATCCAAGGAGCCTTCTTTGAGGCCCCTGGGAAAAATCATAATCAACCCCTACCTACGGATGAAGAAGGGGGACGCTCAGACAAGAGAAGGCATTTGCCCAGAGCCAAGCCCCGATCTCACTGAGTCCCCGTCCTGGGCTCTCGTTCCTGTCCGCACTGCCCCCCAGGGAGGGAAGGGCCCCCACCCGGAGGACCTCAGAGACAAGCCGGAGGCCAAGGCTACTCCAGGGGCCCGTGAGGCCGTGGGAAAGACACTGTCCCCTGGGAACACAGTCAGCTGGACACATTTGACTGGGAAGCCCGCTGAAGCTGGGCGGCATCCAGCATGCCGGCCAGTCCCTGGGGCTCCAGGAGCCTGGGAACACAGGCCTCCGCTCTGTCTGACACGTTGCTCAGTGCCCACCAGGCCCTTTTGTGTGGGAAAGGGACCGCCCAGCCGCCAGGCGCCTGGAGTGGGACCGGAGAGGAGGAATCACATGCCAGGGATTCTACATTGGGATGTTCCACAGAGAAGAGGCCCCGGGGTCGCTGTGCCTGTCCCAAAGTTGTCGCAGATGCACAATGAAGGGGAGCCGTGGGTTGCCCAGAGGGGCCTCGGCTCAGCGTGCCACGCGCATTCTTGTAGGAAGCAGACAGACACTCTGGGAACCGAAGACTCAGCTCCGATCCCGGCTCGGCCGTTTCCTGGCTGGGCGGACTTGGGAGGACTGGGTCTCCTCGTGTAGGGGGGCCGCACTGACCCCACTAGGATTCGCTGGCTGATCCAGGTAAGGCCCCCAACACGTGTGAGTAGCAAAAACCCCCACCATGGTCATCGTCCCATATCTCAGATGCGGAATCTGTGGCAAAGCAAGGACGAGCCGCCAGCTGAGGGATTCTCTTTAGCCAAAGCTGATTCTCCCACAGCCTCTTTTTTTTCCTTTTCAATTTATTTTTTATTTATTTAAAGTCAATTAGCCAACATACAGTATATCATTAGTTTTTGGTGTAGTGTTCAATGACTCACTAGTTGTGTGTAACACCCAGTGCACATCCCGCCACACGCCCTCTTTAATGCCCATCCCCCAGTTGGCCCCTCCCTCCACTCCCTCCCCTTTCGCAACCCTCAGTTTGTTTCCCAGAGTGAAGAGTCTATCTCCCGCTCTGGTCTCTTCCCATTCGCGCCCCCGCCCCCCCGCCCTGCCTTCCCCTATGATTCTCTGGGTTATTTCTTATGCTTCAGATATGAGTGAAACCATATGATAATTGGCTTTCTCTGATTGACTTATGTCACTTAACCTAATCCCCTCTAGTTCCATCCATGTCAACAGTTTAAGAGGGCTCCCCTCTCTCCACATCCTCGCCAACATGGGTTGCTCCCTGTCTTGTTAATTTTAGCCACCCCGACAGGTGTGAGGTGGTCTCTCATTGTTCTCCCACAGCCTCTTAAACAGGACAAGGAGGGGAAGTGATGTGTCCAAGGACACAGAGACCAGGACGGGGTTAGACTCTGCCTCAGGCACCTCTGTCCCCAAGCGCACCACTCCAGGGCTGGCTACCTCTGTTGTGCATACAGAATGCAGGAGTCCAGAGGGTAGACATGCCGGGGGATCAGGGAATGGTGTGGTCCCAGCCCCCCCAGAGGGATGTCTGCCATTCAGCTCCAACTATTTGTTTTCAGACAGAATGTGAGCCCGTTGAGGCCAGAGCTAAAAAGTCGCCAGGAAAATCAGAACATCTGGATTCTTGGGGAAATAACCTGACTTTTAGAGTTCATAGTCTGATGAAATCTGATGAAAGCGTTCACCACTTGCAGGCCAACGATGGCCCCCAGGCCTCTGGTTTGAGAACTCTTCTCTACCTTACACTGCCTAGGATCAAGCCAAGTGCATTCTCTCCTTCGGTGGCTCATGCTGCCCCATTTGGAAAGCTTTAGAGAAAGCCATTCAAGACATGCCTCTTGCAGAAAGGCTTTTTATGCATCAATCATTCCATCTATCTATCACACCCGCGCATTCACATTCCATCCCCCCATTCATCGTCGTTCACCTGCCCACTGAGGCATCCAGCCAGCTGGCCGTCATCCACCCGTGTGTCCGTCCACCCGTGCACCCCTCATCCATCTGTCCATCCACCCATCCATCATCCATGGATGGGTCTACCCAACAACTTATCCATTCATCCATCCATGTCTCTTTCCATTCATTCATGAGACACATGAAGAACCACCTATCAGATGCCAAGGCACACAGAGGTACAAAATGTGGTCCATCCATATAGTGGAATATTATTCAACCTGAAAAAGGAAGGAAATTCTGACCCTTGCTACCACCTGGATGAACCTTGAGGACATTGTGCTAAGCTGGTAAGCTAGTCACGGCAAGGTGAGTACTATATGATTCCATTTATACGAATACATACAGGGGTCAAAACCATAGGGAGAGAAAGTAGAGTGGCAGTGGCCAGGGGCTGAGGAGCAGGGAGCAAAGGGCTATAATTTAATGTGGACAGAGTTCCAGTTTTAGAAGATGAAAGAGTTCTGAAGATGATAGTGGTGCCTGCACAGCTCCGGGAATGTATTTAATACCGCTGAAGTGTGCTCTTAAAAATGGTTTGGACGGTGACGTTTATGTTATGTAAGTTTCACCACAATTTTGAAAACTGAGGAAAAAGGGGGGGATGGATGAGAAATTTCCAGGTCCATCCAGCTGACCACAGGTGAACCCAAGGATGGAATCACATCTCCTTCCCCTAATGCCACAAACCCATCTCTTCTACTGCCTAAACCTACCCCAAGTCTCTCACTACTCACTGGCAACCTGAGCAAGGCCAGCGTGGCCCCCTCTGAAGGTGTGCTCTCCCTACCTGGCCCCCGTTTCACTTTCCCCCTTCCCAATCCATCCTCTGCACTGCCACTGATGTCTCCAGGAAATTTAGTTTACTATCTTACTCTCCCCTTGAACACTTTCCATGGTTTCCCTTCATTCTTAGGATTAAGACCAAACTCTGCGAATCGAGACTCCAACCTCCCCTTTCATTGTTCTTCTCTCCAGACACCAAACACAACATGCTGGCCTTTGTTCAGGCCTGTGTCCTGCCCCAGGGCCTTTGGTCAAGATGTCCTCTCTGCCTGGGATCTCTGTTTGCCTCCACTATTTGATCTTTCCTCTCTTTCAGGATTAGCTTCAATGTCAACTCCTCTCAGACTTCTTTGTAGATTTACCCCCAAATTCTTGTGCTTCATAGCATCATCACAATTTCTGACTATACATTTGCTTCATTGTCTGTTTTCCAACTCTGCAGAGTGGAATGAAAGCTCTGTATGTGCAGCGACGGCACCTCGTCTGCCCTGATCTGCAAGCCCTGTAACCAGCATGCAGTAGGTCCTCAATAAATACACCCTGAACAGACAGAGAGCTGGACAGATGAACAGCAAACCCTTCCTGTATGGCAAGTGGTCACACCAGAGAAAGAATGGGATCCAGAGAGAAGGATGGGGAAAAACATCTGGGTAACTTCTTTGGTTTGAGGTGACTTCAATTATCAGGAAGATGGGGGAAAGCATCAGGGAGATACATGGAGAATATAAAAAAGAACCCAAACTTCTAGAGATTAAGCTAATAATATCTGACAAGAGAACCACACTAGATGAGATTCCCAACAGACCAGACACCACAGAAGAAAAGACGCGTGAACTTAAATACTTAACAATTGAAAATATTCAGGTGCCTGGGTGGCTCAGTCATTAAGCATATGCCTTCAGCTAAAGTCATGATCTCAGGGTCCTGGGATCGAGCCCCACATGGGCTCCCTGATCAGTGGGAAACCTACTTTTCTCTCTCCCACTCCCCCTGCTTGTGTTCCCTCTCTCAATGTCTCTGTCAAATAAATAAATAAAATATTCAAAAAAAAATAAAAAATATCCAAAAATGCAGAGAGAACTAAAAACAACAACAAAAAGAAGAGGATTTCTGGGATAGTGACAAGATTTGAAGAATGGAAAAGAAACTCTAAGGAAGAGATAAGGGGAGTCTCCCAGGAAGCCCAGCAAAGCAAGGACAAGGCCAACAGGAAACATCAATGAACACAAGAAGATCAGATTCCTTCTGTGGAAGGAAGGATGGAGCTGTTCCAGATCTGAATCATGGCAGTGGTTACGTGACTCTGTCAAGACTAATAGAAATGTACAGCATGAAGCATGAATTTCACTGTAGGCAAAGCATATTTCCATTTAAAAAATGATTTAAAATTACATATGCGAGGGTATGCGGTACCCATGGATATTCACCCAGAAGGATCACCCCTAGGTCCTATTCTAAAGTGAAATTGCAAGACTCAAAGAAGTATCTTCACATAATTTCTCTTCTCCATCTCTTGCTGCCTTTGCCTAAATGGCCAGTGAATCGGCTGCCAATTTGCAGAAAATACCGAGGACAAAGGAATATGTTAAACCACTCCAGACCATGGGAAATTCCACAGGTCAGTTTTCTTGGGCTCTTCTACAGATGATAATGAATCCTGGGAGGGAGTGGCGAGGGAGGAGGAGGAAACTGCAAGTTAAAAGAGATTTGAAAGACGTAACAGATTTCCTCCAAAGGGCAGCACTAAACTGTAGTGGCTAGGGCAGCCCACCTGGGAGGGGGTGGGTAAAACAGTAGACAAATGCAAGAAAGCAAAGAAGTTGCTTGAAAGGCAGGGAACACTTCCTTTTGGAGGAGGGGGTGGGAAGAGGGGAGGGTCTTTGAGGGTGGAAGGCGAAGTTCTGCTCCTTCGCTCCTTCGTTCAGGGGCAGCTATGAGGATGTTCAGCCTATGGTAGCCCATCCAGCCCTACAGCTGTAGAGTGTGGCTTTCCATCTGCTTTGCTTTACAATAAACGAAGGTGAAAATCCTGCACACACAGATTCATCTTGATGGTACTTAAAACACACATTTTGGAAGAACAGAAGAAAATCCACTGAAATATGACAGTGATGGTCTCTAGGGAACAAGATCCCTTGTTCTTCCTTGTGCCTTTCCATATTTTCTTTCCACTGTGGCCTTTTAATCAGAGGAAAAAATTATGTGTCTATTTTCTGCTTGTTTCATCTTTCAACTTTTAATTGGACGTCCCAGAGGGAGGAAAGGTCTGTATTTGGAATTTTCTGTCTTGTTAACCGCTGTATCTCCAGCACCTAAAACTGTCACCAGAAATAGAAATATATATAAATATATTATACAAAAATAGAAAGGGCAGTCTGTACATGTTGATGGGACAAAGGGGTGGATGGATGGATCCAGAAAGTTTAAACATCCTGGAAGGGGAAAAGCAATTGGCATCCTCACCTCAGTCCCCTTCAGAAAACAGGGAATTCATCCATCAAAACTCATTGCTGGTCCTGGGCTGCACGTCATGGACTCCTTAAGCCCTGGTCCCTTGGTCCGGGGACAGCCAGGCTCAGGGACATTGCTGAGGACGTGTCCCCACAGAAGACACGGGAAGGGTGCAATCTGACGTCCTACCTGAGCACCCTGGGACATGCCCTCCTCCGCATTAAGTCAACTACCCCAGACCCCATGGTGGGTCGGAGCAGAGGGCCACCCAACATGTCACAAGTGGTACGGGATTCAGAGACAGAGGAATGTTTAGGTCACAAACAGAATCCTCATGAGTGACACTCCCCTCGAGGGCAGCATCCAAGTACTATTTACTAATGGGTATGTTGAGGCAGAAAAAAAAATTATGAGCACCATTCCGTCATTTCAGTAATGGAAATGCAGCAAAATTATTCCCAGTGTGCAAAAGTAAAGGTAGAAAAGCAATGCTAAAGAAACTTCAGCGGGTCCGCTATGTACCAGACACTGTAAAGTCGTTCACTGACTCTTGCAGCTGTAACCCTGGGGGGCACAAACTGTGATCCTCCCCAGGGTAGGAAACAGAAAGCTGGTGCACAGAGAGGTTAAGTAACCTCCCCAAGGTCACACAGCTCTTAAGTGGCCAGGTTGGGATTTGATCCCACTTCAGTCTAGCCTGGAGCCTATGTTCCTCACTGGACACTGGGCAAGTGGGGGAAGAAAAGTGGGGGGTGGGCAGGGTACCCCCTGCTGCATGATTGAATCGCCATGGATGGAACAGAAAGTCCACCTCTGAGTGGCACGAGGTCTGTTACTGGCTTTTGTAACAGGACCCCCCACAAAGGGCGGGCTTCAGCAACTTGGTGATGTCATGGGGTCCCTCCCCAGCATCTTCCTGTTTTGTTCTCTGTATGGAGTGCTGGACACTGTGTGTCCAGCAGGTCTTGGCTAGAACAGCACCCACTCAAAAAGGGTGAAAACCATGAAGTTAATGACAGTCCTCTTTACCAAGGTGTGGGAACCCCAAGAAACAAGACTTCCACCTAGACCTGCAACCACAGAAGCTGTGACCCCTTTTCCAAAGAAGGGCTCTAGGTCCCTGGCAAGACCTGCAGCTAGTGGTCACCCCACAGAGGGGGAGAATGCTGGCACTGTCAATGCCAGCTGCAAAAGTGGGAACCAGAGGCATAGACACCCCAGCTCCTCTCTCCTCCCACCCTCTTCGGCAACCCAGCCAGACACCAGAGAACAAGAGAGCCCGGCCGCACAGCAGTCTTCCTGGATAGATGAGTCCCCTCTGGCCTCAGTTTTTCTACCTGTGAGGCAATCCTCACAGAAGGCCTTCGAGCTCTTCAGAAGAAAGTCCCCTTGGATTCTGAAGAGGAGCGATACCTGCCTTCCTACTCTTGGATCCCCAGTGCCCGGCATGCAGTAGGAACTCCAAAATAGATATATTTTACCCCACATGCCTTCCTCCCTCACTGACCACCAGAGTCCTTACCGTGGCTCTCAGGTTGAGCACGCCCTCAAGCCCTCTCTACAACCACTCCCCTCCAGGCCCGTAGCCTCCCTGTGCATCCTTAAACACACCACACTCCCTCCCGCCCCAGGGCCTTTGCACTTGCAAATCTTTCCATCTGGCTGTCCCACTGGAACGGCACCAATGTCCTGTTCTCCGCTTCACTCCCAGCTCCAGTGCCCGTCACATACTTGTGTCACCCAAACCTGTATGAGCACATTCATCCCACGTGCACTATCCTGGCTTCCGATCAGTCGGTGGCTCACTTCCTCCTCCCAACATCCTGCATCCCACAGAGCAGGGTGCAGAGGCTCGAGGTCAGGCTGAACTCCCCCTCACTCAGAAGCACAGGTTCACCAGACCTGAACTTGGGCCATCTGTGCCACGCCCCATCCAGAACCACCACAGAACACAGCCTCTCCATAGAGAGCAGCAGGCTCCCACTCAGTGGACACCAAGCCAGCAAGTGGACGGAGAGAAGTTCCTCTGCACAGTGGGATTGTCACTCGCACCGTTTCTGACCCGGTGGATTTTCTCTGCCTTGGCCCACGCACTCGGAGCATCTCATTGCCTAAGAAGGCCATGAAGGCTGGTGCTGAGCATAGGCCCCCTCTGAAGGCCCGGGCAGCCAGCATCGTCTGTGTTTTTGAGGAGAGGACCTCTCTCCAGCGCCCCTGCCACCCCACCTTGCCCTCTGCCCTGCGGCCAGGGAGTGAACCATTCATCGTGCACACTCGACTTCCCCTTGCTTTTGTCAGCTTGTGGAGCTATTAAGAGGTTGGCCAGCTGCCACGGCCAGAGCCACAGGCAGAAACTTGGCAGCCTCTGGTCTTGAACCCTACACAAAGAGGACGGATGCCAGGAAGGGCCTGGGAAGAGGCTGGGCGCTGGACGCCTGCACACTCATCTCTGAAACCCCCCTTCGTCTCGGGCGCTCTGTGCATGGGCTACAGGAAGTTCCCGGCCCCTTCGTCAGCCGAGTGGTACAAGTCGCTATTAAAGACACATTTCTGACAAACTCTGGGGCTCAGGTCCAGAGCCGTGTGGGGGCCTTGCCTCCATCACCCTGCTGGCTGCGCCAGCATCACCCTGCAAAGACAAGCCACTGTCAGGACCCAAGAGCGCTGCCAAACGTCCCGCCACCCCTACTGGCGGAGCCCTGGGGTTCCGAAGTGAGTCTCCGGGGCGGGAATGATTGCCAGGTCCTGGTGCTGGTGTGGGCGGGGCCCCGGAGGCACTAACAGGACAAGAAGGCCGTCACCCAGACTCCAAGCCCGAGGCGGGGCCAAGGGGAGCCACAGGAGAATCGCCAGTGATGGCGCACAGGGTGTCCCTGGCTGGACCGCATGTGATCACTTACTCTTCCCTCAAACCCGCCCAGAAGGAGCCCCCAGGCCTTGGCACCCCAACAGGTCACAGCCAGCAAGAAGCGAGACGGGGCGTGTCTGCACTCACAGCACAGCTCCTGACCCCCACCCCCCGCCCCCCCGTCCCTGTTCTGTCTGTCCACCAACCTGCAGTCAGAGTTCTCTAAATGCTCAAGCCCTACAGAGGGAGCTCCGTAGCCTGCAGGGGCTCTCCAGAGCTCTGGGGGAGACAGTACAAACTCCTTCACGTGGTTCCCTTGGAGCGCATCACCGACCCCCACCCTGTCCAGCCTGGTTAGAGCCGCCCCGTATCCACTCTCGTTCCGTCATTTGTCTCTCTCTCCCCTCCCTGTGTGTCTCTCTCACCCCCCTCTCTCCCTGCCAGAAGCTTCTTCCTTCCTTGAAGGACTCCAGTTTCCTTGCTTCCAGATTTCTCCAATCACAGCACTTCCTGGACCGCAATGTAAGTGCTTCGTAAGTTGTCGGCACGCGCAGGTGTGCAGACCTGGGAGGAAGGTCGGGACCTCTTTCCTGTCCACCACGCCACCCCAAATGCCCACGTGGCGCCTGGCAGGGGGCAGGTGGTCCGTGTGTGTGTGTGTGTGTGTGTCCCGACACACCGGCAATGGAAGTGGGCTTCCAAAGTCCTAGCTCTTCCCTCAACACTTTGTTGCCTTCATATGATAACTCACTGTGCATCAATGACTCGATTTTTTTTTCCCTTTTAAAATGCAGCCCTGTGACGGAAGTGAAGACAAGAGTGGGCTTGGGTAGTTGGGGCAGATTTGGGGAAGAAGATGCGGGTCACCAAGGTCCCTCAAGGGCAGAAGGTTGAGTATGATTTTGGCCTACTGTGGGACCGCGAGGTGAGCGACATAGGGAACCGTTCCTTCCGCCAGGTCCTTGCGCTCCTCCCGAGTAAGACCTGTGTTGACAGCTACCCCCACTCCTGTCCAGTTTCCAGGAAGGTGGAAGACAGTACATTCGAGGCTCTTTGATTTAACTCTCTTTTTCCAGTTGTCTGAGGGGCTCTAATGACATCCAGAAGTAGGGGGCTTAACAGCAGGCATGACTTTCTCACAGTTCTGGAGACTGGGAAGTCCAAGGTCAAGGCGCTGACCACTGAGTCTCCCGGGGAGGGCGCACTTCCCTGTATGCAAACGGTCTCCTTCTCCCCATGTCCTCACGTGGCAGAGAGGGAGATGGGCTCTCCTGTGTGGTCTTGAAAGAGCACGAAGCCCACTGTCATGACTTACCCATGTCCCAAAGGCCCCACCTCTTAACACCATCACCTTGGAGGCTAGATTTCAACTTACAAATTTGGGGGACCCAAATATTCAGTCCACGGCACCAGCGTGGGCTCACTGCCCTCATCCCCACTGACCTGTGGTATTACAGGATCCTCAAACTTGACGGGTGTGTAAATCTCCAGGCTGGAGAGCGTCCTGAGAATGCAGACTCCCGGGCCCTGCCCCACTCTTCAGGCTCAGGAGAGCTTGGGTAGGACCCCGGAATCCATGCTTTATAAGCCTCCCTAATGAAGGTGGTCCATGCAACATACGTGGAAAAACACTACCTAGGGTGGTGAGGATTTTCTTGAACTCAGAAGCACTTGGTAACATTTAAGAGCCATATTAATAAAAATTTTAGTGTCTGTAATGTGCCAGACACAGTTTTTAACCATTTTACTTATAGCTAACAGCAACTCAACAAGGTGATACCGGTTTCCCCCACTCACTGAAAGTAGAGTGTTCCCACGGAAACTTTCATAAGCAGACATGGCATAAAGCCAAGAAGCAATTACCCTTAATTTATATGGAAAATTCTTTGAGTGTTCCCAGACCCCAAAAACAACCTCTCTTAGGTTTTTCTGATACTTTAGGACACATCTTGCTATCAAAGTCACAAAATAAATTGAGATAAAGCACAGATTCCCACAGACGCGGCTCAGGGTCTGGAGGCTGAAGTCTGAGAGGCTGCACGTGGTTCCCTGGGAAGGAGCTGGGGGGCGTCACCCTCGCCGCCTTGGGAAGCCTCAGAGCAAAGCAAACGCTGAATTCGATTCTCACTTTTCACTTTTTTTTTTTTTTTTTTTTGTAAAAGCAGACATTCTCCTCGGATGTCT
Source organism: Mellivora capensis (assembly GCA_004024625.1). Taxonomy (NCBI): domain Eukaryota; kingdom Metazoa; phylum Chordata; class Mammalia; order Carnivora; family Mustelidae; genus Mellivora; species Mellivora capensis. The sequence continues at coordinate 93,532 of PISX010000215.1, read as the reverse complement.
TTCATTAGCAAAAACAGATCCTAACCCAGGTCTTCTACAGAAGCAGAGTCACTGCTTCTGTAGAACAGAGCACAGAGAAGAGGCAACTTCTGAAAAGTGGGGGATTCCTGTAACTCCCTCTATTTTCCAGGTGGGAAAGCAGAGGGTCAGAAAGACGCGGTTTCTTGCCCTGAACACACAACATGCCAATACCTGAACTTGGGTCTGAACCGAGCTGTTGCCTGCCAAGGTGCTCGTACCCACGATGCATCAGCGTCGTTCAATAAAGCCCTGTGGGTCCAGAGCGATGATGAAGCCAGGTGGGTGATCGCGAAGGAGATTTCGGGGGAGCTCCTGGGCTCAGACGAGCACTGAACGGATGAGCGGACGGCGGACCATGGACATACACGATGCCAACATTGGGCAAAGAGGAGCTCCCTCTGCCTCAGTGCCTTGTCTATGAAGTAGACATCCAATGACAGCTCCACAGAGCTGATTAAGGACTGAAACATGTGTAAGGAGCTTGGTACACAGCAAGAGCACAATAAAGAGTAATCATTGTGGCGGTAGCTGGTTGTGAGGGGATTGACGTGTCGTGACTTAACCAAGTGGCTTTACTGACCCAGACGTAGGGTTCCTTTAAGCTTTTAAACTATTTAATTGGCTATCGAAAACATTTTAAAAATTAGCTAGTAGAAAAAGCTTTATTTCTAGTTAATTAGCAACCCACCCCATCACGACTTTATTTCCTAGTAATTTTTCCAAACTGACGTCCTCTTTTCTGCTCCGTTCTGTGACTCATCGGAATCTAGCCCAGGGTTTCTCTACGTCGCCATCACACATTTTCATAAATGTTATTCTTTATCTGTGCGAAGTGTTACGGGATATGTTTAGAATAAAAGGCACTTGGCAAATAGGAGTGACATTGACGTAAATTGCATTTAAATCGCAAGTGGGGGACAACAGGGGGAGGCAAGCACTCAAATGTACTTGGGTCTGGACTTAGAAAAATCTCTCTTCCTGCCTGGCTGGCCGAGATAATATGACGAAACGAACTCTCCCTGGGAAGGAGAAAGTCCTTCCGTGTCTCTGATGGTACTGGAAATGCAGAGATAAGTCGAGAGCTGAGCTCCTTGGCTTGTTCGCTCTGCTCCTCCCGGATACTGGGCAAGAGACACACAGACACATCGCTCCTTCTAGTTCTACGCCCGAAAACAACAAGTGGTTCTTGATCTCTTATTGGAGGAAAACCTCCAGCTCCTGCCGGCCCGACAGACCTGGGGCTGGGGAGTGCCAGCTGACGGATTTGAAAAACAAGAGTGAAGATGTTTCCATCAAAGAAACAAACAGACACGTAGAATTCTAATTGAGCACAAACCTGCTTGGTATCAACTCTTGGGCAAATGCGGGGGCCAGGCCAGGGCAGCTGCATGTGTCCGGGGCCCCTGGCGAGACGTTTGAAGGCTCTTCCTCTGCCCTGTCCTCCGGGATGTCCAGGGCAGCTGCCAGGCCATATGGTGCCTTCATGCAAATTCGGAAGCACGACCCTTCTGGAGGGGGCTGCTCCACGGCGCCGCTGGAAGAGGAGCACTTGGGCTGGATCGCTATCCTCCGCCGAGCCCTTGGATGCCTGTGTGCTGTGCAGGGAGAGGTGCCCTCCCCCCCTTCAAGGAAAGACTGCCCAGCTGTGAGACTGTCCTTCACGAGGTCACGCCTGCCCAGCGCAGCTAGCGTTGGCGATTGAGCCGCTCTGGGGCCGTAGGTCTGGCTGTCGGGCTGGAGGCAGGACAGTGTGTCGGGCTCACCTGCTGCAGCACCCCCCCGCCCCCGCTTCCCGCCCCTGCCACCAGCTGGGCTGAGCCTTGCCACACCAGCACCGGACTTCTCCCTCAGCTCAGTCCCACTTCTCCTGTCTTTGACTTCCCTTGACAGGTGCCAATCCCTGGTAAACTTGCCAGACCCCAAATTCTGTGCTTCTGAAGAGACTCACCTACGGGTCCCTGTCCTACCTTCTTGGTTCATGTGGGGAGAAGGAATTAAAGACACATTAAAAATGGCAACAGAGCTCTCTGATGAAGGCAAGCCGCCCAGACCTGCAAAAGGGTAAGGGGCAGGAGCGGGTCCGGAAGGGGCCCAGTCTGGGATGAAATCCGTTGGGATGATGGCTAGGGGAGAGGGTGCTTTGCAGGCTAAGACACAAGTGCAGAGAAAAGGCTGGTGCAGGGGAGTGCGGAACAGGCCGGAGAAGGGTGAGAAGAAGCTGGGAAATTTGGAGGGCCTGGGGAGCAAGCGTAAAGCGTTCGGTCTATGTGTTAAGGCTCTTGTGTTTAACCTGGGCTGATCTGATCCTATCTGCCTTCTAAGACATCTTTCAGCCTGCTGAGAGGCAGGATGGCCTCTTGGCGGGGAGGGAGTCTGGACTATTTGGGCAACAAGGAACTTCAGGGAATAGCATCAACCGAGGGTATACAGCTGAGGGAGGGTGGTGGTGCAGAGGGGCTGGAAAGTCTGGGTCCCCAGCTTGGCTGTTCCTGTAGCCCCCACAGGGCCCTGGCCAGCCATCCTGTGCTGTTCCCATCTAGGGGGTGGACATCATCAGCCTACAGGGCCGAGGCCTCACAGAGGAGCTCCATGCTGGGCCCCTGACAAGGAAGCGGCCTGCCCGGAGGGACGTGGGGCCAGAGTGTTTGCTGGAGTTTGGGAGTGCCGGGCTCAAAGCCAGGCCTGTCATTTATTTTTCCAAGCCCTGCAGGACTGACTTCCAAGGCAAGAGGCAGCAGTGAAGGTGTGACCTGGGGAGGCAGATACAGACCGGGTCACTGCAGCCTGGAGCCCTTATCAGGGCATACGTGGGACAGACACAGGTAGGGGGAGCAGGGGGGAGCCGGGGGCAGGAGCCGGGGGCAGGGTGGGGGAAAGCACAGCATCACAGTCACGCAAATGTGTAGAATTATGTAGCTGGCGTCTGCTGCTCTGGGTCCAGAGCTCGAGGGGTGGCGTGGAGTCCACGCCATCAGGAAAAATGTCAGGTGCGACCAACAAGGGAGAAATGGACAACAGTATTGTAAACTGTGGGACCACTGCCCAGGTTACACTTGAAAATGGGTGTCTTAGCCTGGCGGCTCTCCCAGGCCAGCCCAGTGACACGGCCACCTGAATGGCCTGTAATGACCTCCGCATACAGGAGGGGAGGGACCTTGGAGAGGACGAAGATGTGCTCGAGGCCTCCCAGCTACAAAGGCACAGCCAGGATTCAAACCCGGGTCTGGAGGCCCCAAAGCCTCCCCCAAGGCACCTATCCACCCTGAGGTCTCCAGGAAGAGCAGTCAAGGCCCCGTGGGTAGGAGCCCTGCGTGCTCGCTGAATGCCTGGGCAGCAGGACTCATGGTGCTAGTGGTGAGGAGTCCCGGGGTGCTCCAGGTTACAAAGGGCCTGCAGGCCTGCGCTCCCCCATCGGCCCCAGAGGCCTGCACAAGGATGTTAAGCCATTGGCCAGATCTAACTAAGACTTGAGTTCAAGAGGACTGTTGACATGGTCTGCACAGGTCACCCTCTTCTTGGGCAGGGGGCAGGCGAGGGGGGAGCAGGGCTCCGAGGGCAGCCGTCCGGTACACGGGGCTCCTGCCTTCCTCTAGACTCTACCGGCCCCTCCCATTCACGGGCCACCCCTGTGCGCTGCGTCGTGAGGGCGCCTGCCCGCGTGGCCTCCAATAACACAGAATTCCAGGGCTGTTCTTAGAAATTTCTTCCAGGGGCGCCTGGGTGGCTCTGTCGGTTCAGCGTCTGCCTTTGGCTCAGGTCATGATCTCAGCGTCCTGGGATAGAGACCCCCATGTGGGGCTTCCTGCTCAGCAGGGAGCCTGCTTCGCCCTCTCCCTCTGCTGCTCCCCCACCCCCGCTTGTGCGCGTTCTCTCCTATTCGCTTTCTCTCATAAATAAATAAGATCTTTTTAAAATATGCAAAAACCTCATTAAATAAATAAATAAAATTTTCTTTGGCTTCTTTCTCCAGCAAGACCAGGAAAGCTCTTTAAAGTCTAACATGGTAAGTAGCAGAAACTTGAGATCTTATTTCATCGTCTGAGACAGTTTCCTGATGGGTCATCAAACCTCCCTTCGGAGGCTCTGTGTGGATTAGATGAGCTCATGCATGTAACTGTGGAGCGCAGTACTTACTCATGTCCTTCACTAACAACAGACGCTACCCTTCAGTAAACACTTCCTATATGCCCAACGTTGCTCTGAGTGCTTTGCACAGATTAATACATTGAGCCTTCACCACCGCATGAGAAGGGCATTATTTCCCCCATCGTAGAGAGACACAGAGAGGTGAAGTCACTTTCATGAAGTCACACAGCTGCTGAAAAACAGAGCTGGGATTAGAACCCACTCCAACCTGGCCCCAGGGCTTGATATCAAAGTTCCTACTGGATTCTATGTGCACAAGAAGCTCATGAGGAGGGCAGGGTGGACAGGAATAATCTCACCTTACACATCTTGCCATTTCTGTAAAGTAAAGTAAGGTAAAGTAAAGTAAAGTAAATCTAAGTGACTTGTCCATAGTCGCCCCTTCAGAAGGGGTAGAGTGGAGCAGGGCCTGAACCCCAACACCCAGCCAGCACCCAGCCCCCCCACCGTGCTGCACTTCTCCTAGCCCTCTGTAACCCCAGGCATCTGGCTGGTACCTGGTGGTCCATTCTTAATTTTTGCAAGGTATTTTGCTTTTGATGGCATCTCTTTCTAGACATGGAGACAAAACGAGATACAACATTTCAGCAAATCTAAGACTAGCCCAGCTTTTACCCGCAGCTAAAATGTTTCGTCCTCCCCCTAAGGCTAAGGGCACAAGAGGTGATTACAAGCAGCAAGAAAACTGGAAATAATGGGATCAGACGATGTGGAACAAGCATCTCTCCCCCATGACCCGGGCCAGATACTCATGCTGCAGCAAAACAAAGGCAGGCAATTTCTCCTCTGATTTTAGCACTTGCTTCTGAAACAGCAGAACCCAAGCAGGACCAGCAGAGGATGGATGGGTGTCTGGCACTGATTGGTACCCAGCCTGAATAATACATCAAGGGCCTGTGACTTCATCACAAAAGCCTTGAAAGTCAGCCTCCTAAACCAGACTCCCCAGGGATGCGCCTCAGCAGGTGTCTACAATTGGAAATGAAGTGGGAGGAATGTTCCTGAACTCCAGGCTGAGAGGTGGAGGCAAAGAGCATTCCAAGACTCCTGGCACTCTGGGCCCTCTAACAGGCCCTGCGCCCCGAGGGTAGGCCCCCACCGCTCCTTGTGAGCTCTGCCACTGTTAACGATCAGGGTAATGTGTCAGTAAGGCTGCTTCCTGGGCTCTGCGCCTTGTAAGGGAGACTCAGGCTGCTGAGGAAGGAGGCATGTGGCTGTGGGCCCCTGGGTGCCAGTCTCAGCGCTGTCGGCTGAGAACAGGGAGACCCATGAGCAACTCATTCTCCCTCCTTTCTTCCTCCCTCGAACGCTGGCTGGAGTGTCGGCTATGTGTCAGATAATATGCTGGGAGGCAGAGGGAGAGCACTGGAAAGCCCACCTCAGCCGCTGCCCCACACTCAAGAGAAGTCTTCTCTGAAGCCCTTTCACGAAATATCTGCCTGGCACTTTGGGCCACGGGAGCCAGTGGAGGATCAAGCTCATCTCGCAGAGAGGAAAGGGAGATTCCAAGATGGGCCATGCTCTGTCACTAGCCCTGTGACTTGGCCAAGTGGCAGCTTGGACCAATCTTTCCTACTCTATGTCCAGCATGCTGCCCTCATGCCTCCTGGACTTCTATGTGGCTCTGTGTGAAAGGGTCAGATGTACCACTAGGAGATGAACTCCCTCACCCATGGCTGCTGTCCATGGTACCAGAAAGAGGCACGGAACTGGCTAATGTTGAGTGGCTACAGCCATTCTTGGGAAGCTACAAGACTTAACCACCCAGCTCACGGTTTTGACAGTCCCCAAAGTGTTCGACCGAGACCTTCTAACATTTCTTACTTGTCTCTTCTACCCCTTCCTGATGAGCCTCTCCACTGGCCAGTGGAGGCTTTGTATTAGAGTCTTACCTTTATTATTTCTTGTTTCTTCCCAAGTTATTCTTAACCTTCAAAGCGGAGAAAACTCACCACCAGCTGTACCCAGTGTAAAATAGACAGTTCCAAGAAATCACAAGTTATTCACAAAATATTTTTGTTTTTTATTCAATGTATTTGGCTCTTTTCTCCATTTTCCTGCATTAAAAGAGACCACAGTTGTAATATACATTTCTTGCATCATGTTTCCAAATGTCAAGCACCCACATACCTCCCACATGATTTTTGCCATACTCTTATAACACCTACTATTCTATATTCAGTATATTTCTTAAAATCAACTCACTTTTTAGAAATTCTTAATAGACCTTATCTTTTACAGCAGTCTTAGATTTACAGAAAAATTAAACAAAAAGTACAGAGAGTATTTTCCCTCTCCTCCCTGCACACCTTTTCCCTATTATTCCCAACTTGCATTAGGATGATATGTTTGTTACAACTGAATAACCAATATTGATCCATTATTTTTACCTAAAGCCCATAGGTTACATTAGGGATCATTCTTCTAATTTTTTAAAAAGATTTTATTTATTTATTTATTTATTTGAGGAGAGAATGAGAAAGAGAGAGAAAGCAGAATTGGGGAGAGAGAAGCAGACTCCCGGCTGGGCAGGGAGGCCAACGTGGGGCTCGATACCAGGACCCTGAGATCATGCCCTGAGCTGAAGGCAGACGCTTAACCATCTGAGCCACCCAGGCACCCCTAGAGCTCACTCTTTATGTTGTCAAAGGGTTTTGACAAGTACATAATGACATGCTGCCTTCCATTACAGTATCCTACGGAGTACTTTTGCTCTCCTAAAAATTGCTCTGTCCTCCTCCTATTCATTCCTATCACCTCTCTATGAAGTTCTGACAATCATGAATCTCTTAACGATCTTTATAGTTTTGCCTTTTCCAGAATGTCATACAGTTGGATACTTACAAGATGTAGCCTTTCAGACTGGATTCCTCAACTCACTTCATTTTCTTACTTAAATATGTATTTAAAAGGGAAACTTCTATCATCATCAGATAGAGATTTAGATTCATTTAACAGGAATAAAAGGTGGATATTCATTTAGAATGAATAAAAGGAAGCCATAGAGATTCAATAAAAATGGCAGACTGAGGATCTCTGAAAATTCTCTATTCTATAAAAATGGAGACAAAGACTGGCAGAAATATGAGAGTCAAATTTTTCACAATTATGGAAATTAACCAGAGGCTTGAAGAAATCCAAGAATGCATTCAAGAAAAAAGGCTGGATCTCAGTAAGAACAGTGAGTTTCATGGCATATTTACTTGCTCTATTTCCATCCCCCCCCCCCTTTCCAACTCTGAGTTAGGTTTGAAAAACAACAGCCTGTAATCACGATGAAAAATAGCAGTCTGGAGCCCCTGGAAGGGGCAAGACGAGGTTGGAGCTCCTCTGCAGGCTCCTTCCCAGAGACCCGTCATCACAGGACTTGTCTGGTGGGTCCCTGGATGATCCTACTTGCAAGGCTGTCTTTATTTGACCCTACTTGAACCTTGCCCGGTGTGAAAAGCCTGGGCATCCGTCAGAAACTATTAGAAGTAATTGATTGGTTTCCTGGCCCCCTGAGGGTGGTAAATAATAGTTGGGGCCAACAATAACTGAAAAGCTTAAAATAAAAAGCTGGAGAATATGCCCAGAGGGTCTTTGAAAATTGCCAGCATATTCCTGAGAGTTTGGAAGTCTATATAGATTTGTGCGGATGTTCAGGAAAGACCCAAAAAAGCCTTGTGATCTCACCTCTGTTTGACCTTGAAGGTCAGCACGAGGAGGAAGGCAAATCTAAGGCAGATTTGTCAACGTCCTGGCCAAGTGTTGAAGATGTGTCCCAACATACGCACAGAGTACCCTCGTCCCAATCATTCAAGGAAATCTCTGTCCAGCCATTAGCTTACCAGTCAGCTAGGTGAGCAGAGACTTCAGTGACCACACGTGAAGAACAATGCAATACACCACATTAATAGAATTAAGGGCAAAAGCCACATGACCATCTCAATAGGCACAGAAAAATTTCTTTCATGATAAAAACATTTGACAAACTAGAAATAAGGAACTTCCTCAACCTGATAAGGGACACCTATGAAAAATTCACAGCTATCATCATACTTAATGTGAAACACTAGCTTTCTCCCTAAATCAGGAACAAACAAAAATTTCTATCTCACCACTCTTAAACAACATCATCCTGGAGGTTCTATCCAGGCAATTAGGCAAGAAAAGGAAATAAAAGGCATTTATAGGGAAAGGAAGAAGTAAAGCCATCTCTATTTGGAAATGACATGATCTTGCGCATGGAAAATCCTAAGGAACCCACCAATAAACTATTAGAGCCAACAAACAAGTTCAGGAAGGTTGCAGGATACAAGATCCATATACAAAAATCAATTCTTTTTCTACACATCAGCAATAAACAATCCAAAACAGAAATTAAGAAAGTAACTTCATTCATAATAGCATTAGAAAGATTGAAATGCTTGGGAATAAGTTAAACAAAAGAAGAGAAGAGATATATACTGAAAACCACTAAACATTGCTGGAAGGAACCAAAGGAGACCTGAATAAATGGAAAGACATACCAAGGTCATGGATCAGAAGACTGACTATTGTCAAAAACCTGGATATTCCCCAAGTTGATCTATAGATTCAACACAGACCCTACCCTTGAATGCTTTATGAGCTGTAGGAGCTAAATTACAAGCAGCAAGAGAAAAAAATAGACAAACTGTACTTTATCAAAATTAAAAACTTTTATGCATCAACAGATAGTATCAAGAAAAGTGAAAACAACCCACAGGAGAAAATATTTGGAAGTCACATATTTGATAAGGGTCTTGTATCCAGAATATTTAAGGAACCCCTTGAAACTCAGCAATAAAGACACCCAATTAAAACATGGGTACATGATCTAAATTGGCACATGTTGAAAGAAGATACACAAACAGTCAAAACATGAAAAGATGGTCAACATCATTAGTCACAGAAGTTAAAAAAAATTACTTTCTCTCCTCAATAACCACCTATGGCTGATAAAGCAGTTTCATAGAGCACTAAAACTCCTTCCATCTGATTTCTCTGCCTCCCCTATTGTGTGGCCCTTGTCCACATGGAACCAAACATACCAGCTTGTCTCTGTCCTTGCAGAGAGAAAGGGAATGGAGGGCAGCTCCCACCCCTTAAAGGACATAGCCAGGAAATTGTCTGTATGGCTTCTGGCTAACATGAGGTCACACAGCCCCTCCCAGCTACAGGGTCTTCTGGGAAATGTAGTCTTAGTCTGGACACCCGGGCACCAGATAGCCTACAGGTGATGAGAGAAGAACAGATATTTCTGGGGGGAGGGACAGGTAGTTGTCCCCACTCAACCTGCTCTGAGTGGTTGGATAATGAGGATTAATTAGAGTACAGTTGGTTTACAGACTGACTCAGAGGAAACCCTGTCTAGGCCCAGGAAATTGGAAAGAGTAGTTGTTTGTAGCCAGGCCGTTAGCAGGAAGAATATAATGATTGAACCCAGTTTCCTGCTGAAAATGTGCTTTAAATAATTTAGCCAGGTTGGTCTTAAAGTTAGAATGACAACAATAGAAATAATAATAAGTCATAATGTATTTGCTATGTGTCAGCCCTCAGAAATACTCTGGGAGTGAAGTCCTACTACCATCCCATGTTTCAGGGGTGGAAACAGACTCAGAGGTTAAGAGGCTGCTGGGCAGGTGGCAGGCAGTCAAGCCCAGGACCAGCTGGCAGCAAAGCCTGTATTCTTGGCTTCCTCATGGGGATCCTGGTCAGGGGGTCAGACTAGTGATTCCAGGACCGGACGCCAACTCCACAGTGAAGTCAGGCTCCTCCCAAGACGGCCCTGACTTAAATTCTACAGCCACAAACCCATCTCCATGCACTTTTCACACGAGGGGAGCTGTGACTGCATCGGGGCTCGCTTTCAAAGCCTATTTATGCAAATCAAGTTTTCTGGTTGGGCATTCATTGAGTGCTTTTGGAGGTTTCCAATTGTTAGCAGCAAGGAAGAGTGAAAATCCAAAGCTTGCCATCTGAGGCCGCCCAGTCTCCTGACATTTGGCTGCTCATGACATCACCACCCACAGTGCCCCTCCTGGGGCCGCTCCTTTGGATTCTGCATGAGTCATAGGACTCGCCAGACCCAAGGCATCACCAAGTGACTTGTTTGTCTGCTGAGGACAGGACCCTGGGGCAAAGTCCCTGGTGTTCCTGAAAGAATCCGAGTCAATAAGGGATGGGTTCAAGGGCTGGTGCGGGACCCAGAGCATGTAGTGTCCCGTGGACAACAGGAGGAGAGAGGCATTCTGTGGCGCATGGACAGACATCTGCTGAGTGCCAGCATGACTCAGGGTTTCTTGGGCTTCTGAGGAGCTGTTAGTTGGTTTTTATTAAGAACCAGGTCCTCTGCTAGAAACCAAGTCCAAAGATAAAGGCAGCAATAACGACAAGGTTGTATGTGATCCTCACAGCACAGCTCTGCTCCCCACATGGGAAAGAATGGAACAGGGAAGAGAGGGGAGGGAATAGGGAAGAACAGAGAGAGGGATCTAAGGAGGGAGAAAGAAGAGCTCAATGCCTTTAGGAGCCCCGGGAAAGCAGGGGGTCACTGACAAGATGAAACTCCTAGTTCTAATATCCACAAAACATACCCAGAAGCAATTTTGTCATGAACGTTGGAAGGTCTCTGCTAGAAAGGCACACATTTACTAATTGACACACCTGCCCTGTGCCAACCCATGCTGGACTTGGAGACTGCAAATGAGAATAACAAGAGCAGTCATGGTAACAGCCACTGTTCATTGAGCACTTACTATACGCTCATCTGAGCCCTGTGAGGCAAGAATACTTATTATCCCTATTCTACAGAGAGATAAACTGAGGATCTGGGCAGAGCCAGATGAAGAAAGAAACCCAAAGCCCAGGGAAGTGACCAGGGATGGGCAAACTCCTGCAGCTAGCATAAAAAGCACCATGATGGACACCCAGAAGCAGGAGTGGAACATCACTGAGGAGAGGGGCAGGAAAGGAGGAAGACAAGGGAATCCAGGAGCATGAGCTAGCTGGGACCAGGCATCAGGAGCCAAATGGGAGGAGGCTCCCACATGGGCTAGGCAGAGGACTGGGCTTTCTCCAGGGAAGGCAAGGAGATCTCTGGGACAAGGCAACTGGTCCAGGCTTAGCCCCATGATAATCCTCCCTGGAATGCCTTGCCTTCTGATGAAACAAGCCTGAGCCTCTCCAGGCTGAGGGACTCCTAATCCCAGCCTGGCACCCATCCTGCTCCTGCCAGGGCCTCTGGCATGCTTTCCTCTTGTCTAGGTCAGAGCCCGGGCATGATGGTGGGAAAGAGGTCATGGGGAGATGTGGGTTGCCGCCCAGGGTGTGAAGACAGCATGAAGTCACCTTCTCCAAGTCCAGACCCTTCCTGGTGGAACTTTCCATTTCTCGTGTTGACATCATGGGACGAAACGTGTTGTTTGAGCCTCTGCAGCCCCTTCGGCTCCTCAGATCCGCATGATAGTGTCTGGCCTCAATCACACCCACCACAGAAAATAATAATCATAACAATGATGGTGACCGTTTATGAAGCCCTCCATGCCCGGCACTGATGTTTGAGTGTTACCTCATGAGATTGTCAGAAGGAGCGGCGCCGGGGTGGCTCAGTCCACTGAGCACCTGGATCTTGGTCTCAGCTCAGGTACTGCTCTGGTGGTCGTGGGATCGAGCTCCGCACTGGGCTCTGCATTCAGCACAGAGTCAGCTTCAGATCCCCTCTATCTCCACTCTCTCTCTTTCTCAAATAAATAAATAAAATCTTTTAAAAACCCCGTCAGTAGGAATAGCCACAAATAATAGTAATGGCCTCACGATGCACCAGGCACGCTCCCCAGGGACCAGCCATAAAACAATCCGCTAAGCCGAAACTGCTGACGTCTTGCTCATGTCACCTTCTGGGAAACCGAGGGATTTGTCCGAGAGCACACTGCTGGGCAGAGACCAGCATTCAAAGCAATGACCTCACTGACCAAAGTCTGTGTATTTGAACTTGGCTTTGGACAGCAGGGGTCGTCCAAGGGACAACCTCACGGTGTCCGTGAGGTTCAGATCGTCTCTTTGGTCAGTGCATTTCCCTCCTTTTTTTTTTTTTTAAAGATTTTATTTATTTATTTGTCAGAGAGAGAGAGAGACAGAGCGAGCACAGGCAGACAGAGTGGCAGGCAGAGGCAGAGGGAGAAGCAGGCTCCCTGCCGAGCAAGGAGCCCGATGTGGGACTCGATCCCAGGACGCTGGGATCATGACCTGAGCCGAAGGCAGCCGCTTAACCAACTGAGCCACCCAGGCGTCCCAACATTTCCCTTCTTTTTTGTGCCACCATCTCACGGAAGTGGGATCCCAACTGGAAAATTGGGTTCATGGTCCCATGATCTAGAACAGAACGAACTTGTAGAATCACAGGCTAGAACTAATTTACTAAAGAGAGCTCCTCAGCAGGGACGATAAGCACTATCTCGGGTGACTTCTCACCACGGCTCCTCAGTTCAACCAGATCTGTTGAGACCTTACTCTGTGCCAGGCAGCATTCGACAAGGAGTTAGATGCCCTTGTACCCCTTTTATGAGGAGGAAACTGAGGAAGTGACTTGCCCAAGATCACACAACTAGTCAGCGGCGAAGCAGGGACTTGGGCATTTGCAGAGCTCTGTGCTGAGTGCCTAGCAAACTCTTCCTCGCCAACACTTCAGGGGCAAGAGGAAATCCCTGGTGACATGCTCCCCAGACACAGGTCTTCTCCCGTCCCCTTCCAGGCACACTTCCCAGGCTGTGTAGGTGAGTCTGCTGTGGCTGAAGAGAGACACCACGTCTCTGGGCCTGTTTTCCACATGGCCTGAGCCGCCTCAAGGTCAGGACCTGGACCCACTGGACCTTGGGGTCTTCATCACAGCAGTGGGCCTGGCTGGCAGGAACCAGCACCAGCCCAAGTTCATGGGTAAGCTGCCAGGCCCTCGCACTGATGTCACCGTTCCTGGTGCTGGGGCCGAGGCTGCCCTACGCAGCTTCACCCCCCACACATGCAGTGAGCTGTGCTGTTTCTCTGGTCTTCCTCTAGCACCATTCGGAATCCCGCAAGGACAGCTGCTGGTTCTTTCAAAGGCTAGTGTTCCTTCTTGTTGGCACCTGATACTTAATTGAATTTGACAAAAGAAGGTGCCAGACAAGAATACGTGAAGCTGGGTGACAGTATGCCTCGAGGGTCCCCTGGAGGGAGAGCTCAGTGTGTCGCCGACTCAGTGGTCACAGCTCAGGCCAGCTGCTGATGACCCAAGGCAGCCTCTTCACGACTCCAAAGCCGTTGTCTCATTTGAAGACAGGTGTGCGGAAACAGCGAGGAAAGCTCAGCCCTGGGGGTCAACACCCCCGTGTGCTCTTGCTGCCGCCATGGCTACTGTTCCCCAAGATGCCGAAAAGCATCATCCTGCAGACACGCCCACGGGCCGAACCCGCCCTCCCTGGGTTTCTGCGCATCACGCCGACCCAAGACCCGGGCACGCCTGCTTGCTCACTCCGGCGTCCCTGGATGCTTACGCCCTACAGTGCCAGGCAGAATTGAATTGTGACAGACATCACGGCGTTCTCACAGTCCAAAATATTTACCCCCTGGCCCTTTACGGAGAATGCTTGCCGACCAGGCCACAGACCGCAAGGCACGTGGTCATTTCAGGCGTCGCTGGGAAAGAGGGTTCCACCATGTCAACTACAACACCATGAGCGTGAGATGAGTCCAAAACTCAGCGACGATAAGACATGAAGTGCAAGAAAGGTACTTGGAAAGGTCAGTGAGAAAGGCTGTCGTTTGTTTCACTAAAGGACTTGATTAGATGATAATTTCCCTTTTTTTTTTCTTCCCCTAACAACATGTTTGGATTCAGAGACCCTTTCAAGCTTAGACGCTGGACACAGAAGGCCACCTCATGTCGTGGCTCCTCCCCTCTCTGTTGCCACATACAAGCTGTGGGACCTCGGGCAGGTGCATCTACCTCTCCGACTTCCATTTTCCTGACCTGGAGAAAGTAAGGAGCAACAGTGCCTGCCTCACGCCTGTAAAGCAATTAGCATGTGGTTCGCGCCCAGTAGCCACTCTGTAAAGCGGTAGAAATTATAACTAGTTTGAACATTCACTTATCTTGACCATGCTTGTTTCTGTGGAATGCCCAGAAATCCAAAAGTCCCATGGGGATCCCGGAAACAGCACCCATGGGCAAAGCCCCTGCTCTGCTTCTGGGCCAGAGTGAACACTGCAGGACCCCACGGACCCTGGAGTCACCACCTCTGAAGGGCTGCCCTGTCCTTCTCTACCATCTTCCAGCCGACCTGCGGTCCAGCTGGCCCCGGGCTCATAATAGTGTGCTGTCAAGATGGTAGTTCTGAGAGAACCCTGGGTGCTTTTCCCACAGGAGATTTTTGTGTTTCTGACTTAGATCCTATCTCCTTGGCTTCCGCCACCAGAGGCAGAGTGGGTGAAAGGTGGGCTTGGTGACACTGATGGTGGCTTCCTCCCCATCAGGACCCAGAGTGACCCTGGCACTGGAGGCCCTTGAACGTGACAGCAAAGGACTGGCACCAGCGAAAGCCAACAGAAGCTCTGTTGTGTCATCAGATGTCACTCAACCAGCATCTCCCAGAACACCTCTGGAAACTTCTGAAACTACTGCATGCTTCTCAGCAGGATGGCCTGGGAGCTCAGGCTTCAGCATGGCCCTTGTGCTCCAAAGGGGGGCTGGGACTGGTCCAGTGGAGAAACCGAACGCCAGACTCCCAGATCCAGCCAGCACAGTGTAACGAATGAGACCTGCCCTCCACCACCAACAGCTGCAGAACCAGACGTGCACATGAATCGACTGCTTCACTGGACGGCAGGCCATACAGAGCTGTGGCCTTCGAGTGGTTTCCCATAAGGGAGCCCGTGTTTATCCAGACTCACTGAGCGGGGCATCTTTACAAACTGGTACAGGAAAGAGGAGCACAAACTGCAGCCATGTTTCCACTGGACAGAGGGAACAGAGATTGGCATTCGACATCCCAAGGTGGCGGGAACAGGCAGAGCAGAGAACCCCGGAGGAAGCTGTTGCACACAGGAGATCCAGGACTACATGAGGAATCCCTCCAGTCTTTGGCTGAATATCAAGCTGCATTCGTACAGGGCGAGTTTCTGTGAGGCTGGTGGAGACTAGCAGGGAGCCAGAGGAGTGGGGATGAATAGAGAATCTGCCTTTGTGCAGAGCTACGAGATGCTGGAGTTCAGACCAATGCAGACAGAGCAGCACTGCGTGCCCGTAGTCAGGGGACAGCCCACAAAACCCTGTCTTGCAAATAGAGTATGGGGCTACTGCACACTCACCCCAAGAAGGTCTAAAATCGAGCCACAGTGGGCTGGGGGTCTATTTCCTCCAGGAAATTAATGTCTTGCTGTAACAAAACCCAATGCTCTCTGAAAAAGAGAAAGGCACGTATCCAGACTCTCAGTGATGTACAGCATAGACACAAAAACTATTAGGTGTACTGAGTACGATTAATGGCAGCTTAGACACTGCTGGACAAAATATTCGTGAACCCGAAGTCGTAACAATAGGAACTACCCAAAATGAACCGCACCGAGATAAGCGAGTGGGGGAAACATGAGCCGAGCCTCAGTTAGCTCAGGGACCACGTCAAGCATCCCAAGGTACAGACACTAGCCGTACCTGAGAAAGAGGAGAAGAAAAAAAAGATTAGAAGAATTCACGGCTGGGATTTTTCCCCAAATTCGATGAAAACTATTAACCCACAGAACCAGGAAACTCAATGAACACCAAGGCCAAGAAATATGTTAAAAAGGTACATCATGATCAAGTAGCACAAAACGAGTGGTTAGAAAATGTCTTACGAGCAGCCGAGGGAATTGAGCACATCACATAAAGAACAACGAACAGAAAGATGACAACCGGTGTCTCGTCAGGGGAAGGAAATGCAAGCCAGCAGACAACAGGGTAATGTCTGTAAAGCACTAAAGAAGCGGCTTCTGGGGGGCTCAGTAGGTTAAGCCTCTGCCTTCAGCTCAGGTCATGATCCCCGGGTCCTGGGATCGAGCCCCACATCGGGCTCTGTGCTCAGCGGGGAGCCTGCTTCTCCCTCTCCCTCTGCCCCTCCCCAGCTCATGCTCAGTCTCTCTCTTAAATAGATAAAATCTTAAAAAAAAAAAAAAAAAGAATAAAGCACTAAAGAAAACTAAACCTATCCTTCTATACCCATAAAAAATACCTTTCAAAAACAAAAATGAAATAGAGACTTTTCAGACATACAAATGCAGAAGGAATGCGTCGCCAACGGCCCTGGCCATGGCCCTGCATTGCCATTAAAGCTGGAGATACAGATGGAAGGGCGTCTGTTCCAGCATCTTCGCGCTATTATATGAATTTTAGAAGTACCTTGTTCATTTCGACAAAAAGCTTGTTGGGACTTTCAGTAGGACTTTCAAGAAAACTTTAAATTCATGCTGCCCAGTTTCAAGATTTACGATAGAGCTGGAGTATTCAAGATGGTGCGGATTCTCTATCAACAGAGAATTCGACGAGCAGGACGATAGGACAGAAGCAAGAAATAGACCCTTACTTAGAGTGAGCACAGGTTCTCCGCAAAGAGGCCAAGGTAATTTAAGGGCCCACTCGGGTGACCCTAAAATGAGTGACTCCTTAAATTTTGTGCCCTAGATGCTCCCCCCCCCATGCCACTCCCTGGTTCCTGTCCTGCTGTTGAATGATCACAAAGAAGTTATGGCTGGTGAAATGATTACTCTTTTGGGGCAAGTGTCAGATGGGTGTCCCCAAACTCATGCACACCCAGGCTCTCAGCTTCGCCCCAGTGGCATCCTCTGAGAAACGGTCCCCTTCTTTCTCAAGCAAAGAGTCTCTTCTGGTTTTTCAGTTCTAGAAGCAGGCTCAGCTTCCCCCTTAGAACTGTCTAATAGCACAAGCTGGGCATGATGTCCCCGCTTCCTCAGTCAAGTGATGGCAGGTGTCCATGGCTGAGGCTCAGCCCATCACGGCCGGCCACAGTGGACCGCTGACCCTGCAGCGTCTTACTGCGAGCACCCGGTCCTCTCTGCCCAGGTGAGCTTTGCCCAAGCACCATAATGTCCTTGCCCCCCGGTGTGACTGTTTCAGAGAGCGGTCCGCACAGGACCTCTGAGGGACCCCAGGAGGACTGCGCCCAGTTACCTCCCACATTATGCCCCCACGGATTGGTTTCCTCCCTTCCCTGCCTCCCTTTCCTCCCCGCCCCCACGCCCCACCCCCCCACCCCCGACCATGCCTCCTGGATCACCTCCCAAATCACCTACTTATACACAAAGCTTGTCTCCGTTCTGCTCTAAGAGGAACCCAAACTAAGACATTAACAAATATGGGAGTTCCTTCAAAATCCCAATTTGTCAGAGTGAGGGACTGACTTTTCTCATTAATAGGGGCATCTACTCTACATTTATAAACCGAGCCGAGAACATCTCCTGGTTTTGTCAAATGGACCACATAGCAAAGGTCACGAGAAATCTAAACCCAGATGAAGTACGGGTACCTTGCTATTGATTAATTTTACCTCTACGAAGTCATAGTGAACCTTGTTGGATCCAGGTGGGGACATGTGACAAAATCCATACTTGTGATCAGCATTCACTTTCACAAAAGTGGCTTTGTTTTGTTTTTGTTTTTTTAAGATTTCATTAATTTATTTGAGAGAGAGAGAGCATGTAAGAGAGGGAGCATGAGGGGGGGGCAAAGGGAGAAGCAGACCCCCCATCCCGAGCAGAGAGCCCAACTGGGGGCTCGATCCCAGGACCCCGGGATCCTGACTTGAGCTGAAGCTAGAGGCTTAACCAGCTGAGCCACCCAAGCACTTCTGTAAAACTGTTTTTAAAGGTAAAACAAGCCAAAAACAACCACCAGCAACAGGGAGGACGATGGTGATGCTTTACATCCTTGAACTCCAAGGGCGGTCCCCGGACCAGCGGCAGCTGCAGCACCAGGAACTTGGTAGAGATGTGGACTCTTGGCTCCACCCCGGACCTGCTGACCCGTGTGATCCGGGTGCAGGTGACTCGTGTGTTCACTCTATTTGGGAAGCGGTTTTAAGGACGGGAGGTGGTTTATGGGGTGTGATGGTTCATGGGCAGGGTCTGAGTCTGGCTGGGGGATTCCAGTCAGTCCTGGCTCCATCACTAACCAACCAGGTCTGTGGCTTGGGCCAGGCCCCCTCTCCGGGCCTCAGTTTTCTCAGTGGTGAGGTGCCTCCCCATCCGAGCTGCTGCGAGGCTTACGCAGCGTACAACCCACAACGCGCACAATAGCTCCACGGCGGGCACACGGACGGGCGTGCACGGCTCCTCCAGCACAGTCACCTCTGCCCCAAACTGAGATCAGCAAGCTGTTCTGGGTTTTCTCCCGCACCTGGAAAGTTGTGCGTTGAGAAAATATTTTGGTTGTGGAGTGAGCCGGGAGTCGGGGTCAGAGAATGAAAGGTCTCAGCTGTAATAGTGCCACCAGATCAGGTCACTCCCTCTGGCCGGTGGAGCCTCCACTTCCCCACCCAGAAGATGAAAGAGAGCCCTTTACCCCTGGGGCTCCCAGGTGGACATCCCCTGGGGAGCCTTCATCTTCCTGGCACCTGGGCCCTCCCTGCGAAGTAGGTAGTGTCTGGGCTGTACCCTGGAAAGTTCCCAGGTGAGTGTCTTGACCCACCAAGAGTGAACAGGCAGGACGTCCTCAGGCTTGTCCTCCTGGGACCACCTCCCACAAGGAGGCCTGGGATACAGTGAAAACCCACAGGGATTTTTAACCTGCAGGATCTCGGTGTAAAGTACATCACAACACCCTGAATGATCTTTGGTAGAAACTGAATTCCACGCACGGAACCTTGATCTACGAACACCGAGGTAATGGTCGTCTCCCCCCACCCCTTCCCTGCCAGATCACGTCTCATCGGCACAGAGTTCACTCCACGTGGACCTAAAATCCATTCTCTGCTTCTTCCAAGCAGCTTTTGATCTGGTTCATTTTTTTTATTTGTAATTGACCTGTGATTTTTTTTCCTTGCAATGAACTCTATAAAATACCGTCAAATCCTTTAAGAAACTAGGAGAAGCCTAAGTCTATCAGCAGAGTCTGTGAGATTTCTGCGAATCATTTGTGGAAGGGAATAGTTCAGACAATACATAAATCCCAAGCAATCGGACTTACATAGGTCGTTTATCAGCAAGGCTTCACAAATTCACTGCCTCCGAATTTTTTGGCTGGTGGAGGAGTTCTGAGGACTCTTGGCAGACCACCCATTGCAGGGGCACCAGGGAGAAGACCAACATGCTCACGAGGAGGAAGGAGGGGGTGGTTTCCCAGCACCATGGCAAGCCACCCCAGCATCTTCTCGCCTCCAGAGAGTTTCCCAGCTTCCCTCATAACTAAGTTGCCAGATTGAGCAGGTGAAAATACAGGACACCCAGTTAAATTGAATTTCAGATAAACAAAAAAATAATGTTTAGTATAAGTATAGCCCATGTGTCATTTGGGAAATACTTATACTAAGAATTATTTGCTAAGTGGGCATCTGTATTTTCTCTGGCAACCTGACTCATAACCTCCCAGCTCCAATTAAATCTCAGCAGGGAGTCCCAGTCCCAGCAGGGAGAGGTGGTGTCACGGGTGTTTCAATCACTACTTTCCACAGACCCCTTGCAGCCTCCTTTTCCTATCCGAAGTGGAAACCACTGGTTTTCCCCCAATACCAGTCTTTGTTTCTACTTTATTAACAGAATACCATCGTTCCCAGACACAGCTGGGTTTGGTGATGTGACTAACTTCTGGCCAAGAGGACAGAAGAGGAAGTGTTGTGGGGTATGCCTGGGAGTAATTCTTAAAAGGAAGTCTTCCCTTCCTCCACCCTGCCCCTTAGAATGCTGTTGTGATGGCTGGAACCCTAGCAGCTATATCGGGCCACGTAGACAAGGGTCACATTCTAAGTAAGGTCCCTGGTACCTCCATGCAGCCAACCCACCACATCAGTCCTGGATTCCCACCTCCAGACAGCTCTTACAAGAAGGAAACATCAACTTCTGTCTTGTCATATCCTATGTTATTTGTGGCTTTTCTGGTCTTATAACCAAACCAACTTTAAAGACATGTCTGGCAGGTTTCATCACTTTCCAGTCACAATTAAGTCAGTCCAGTCTAAAAATACAGTCTTGGGGCGCCTGGGTGTCACAGTCGGTTAAGCCTCTGCCTTCGGCTCAGGCCATGATCTTGGGGTCCTGGGATGGAGCCCCACATCAGGCTCCCTGCTTAATGGGAAGTCTGCTTCTCCCTCTGCCCTTCCCCCTCTCATGCTAACTCGCTCTCTTCCTCTCTCTCAAATAAATAAATAAAATTATTCTAAAAATCCAACATTACGTTCAATTTAAACCTTATCTCCTCCTTTCTGCCAGGCCTGGTCATGTTGGAAGCTCCTGGGACTTGTGGGGAGATAGTAGACAAGCTATAAGTAGCTCGAAGGAGAAGGAGCCCAAGGCATTAACAAGTGCTCAGCAGAGGAAGGGGAATCATTTAGAGGGAGGGTCACAGGAGGCTTCCAGGAGATGATGGCACTTGGAGAAACTGGGGCAAGATTCCGGTGGGTGGACACAATGTGGGGTAGGAGCGGTGTCCCCAGTGAAGGCATAAGTACTTACTGAGGCACGAGCACACGGAAAGGTTTGGGAGTGGGCACTGGGGACATGGTGTCCCCTGAGCGCTGCCCCCAGGCCATGTACAGGACAGAGAGCTGGGCCACAGGTACCTACCCTCCGGCCACTGAATATGACCCCCTCCCCCCATGCCTGTGGCTGCCAGGGGCTCCATGAGGCTCCCCTGCCCCTCATGCTTCTCCAAGAAAAGAAGCCCCTGCATTCTTTTGATGGGGTTTTTCAACCCAACTTCTGATGACCATGTCTGCTCATTCTCACCCTCACTGATCCACAAATCTGAATGAGATTTTCACCCAGCTGCAAGGAAAGCAACTCCCAAATCTGGGGGTTATTTTGGGGTTATTAAAGTAAAGTGGCCCAGGAGACACCTGGCCCCTCCCCTACCCAGCCACACGTGGTGGCCAGTTTGCCTTATGAGGCCCCGAGCCTCTCGGTTATGGCTGACTGGACAGGAATGGATGCCTGTCCCTGGCCGGACACGGACTGGGACTCAAGACTCCAGTATAGAGCTTTGCCTGAAGGGAGAGCCCCTAACCTACCTAGTACCTTCTCCTTTGAAGTTTGACCTCTGTGACTTGCACACATGAGAACCATGGTAAGGGACTCGAGCCACGAGAGAGCTTCCAGGCCTCTGAATGTCTTGCTCGCTCCATCAAAGAGATCGGGACGGGCAGAGACCAGGGGCCAGTTCCTCCACATTCCCTATGTGCCTACTGTGATTTCCACAGCGCGCCAGGCAACGGCTGCCCCCTCCGGAGTTCCAAGTCCCTTGCAAGCACCATCCAAGGGGGTAGGAGCGGGGCTGCCTGCACGCAGGACTTTAGCACCAGCACGATCACCGCTTCCCCTGAGCACCGTTGAATCTCTGGCACACGGAGACCCTTGGAGTCAGTTTCATTAGAGGAAAAGCCAACTTAATTCCAGCCCAGCGAGGAGGCTCTGAATCAAACGGCCACCTCTTCCCTCCAGCACATCCACAGGCTGACCCCCCGGGTGCCTTTCTGTCAGGGGAAAGATTGGACCGCCCGGCGGTTATCGACGGAGATGGCAGACAGACATTGATTGGGATATGGAATGAGTCTCTTTCATTTCCAAGTGCCAGCTGCGAGCCAGTGATGGACGGGGCTCGCTGTGATCTGGCATCTCCCGGAGCGGGGATACGGGGAAGCCAGCCAGCGGGGTCTGCCTGTCTGTATGGTTCAGGGACATAATCAGCCGCAACAAGTCACTGACCTTAGAAGGAGAAAAATAATACTACGACCTGGCAGTGGCACCAGAACCCATGGGTTTGCATTAGTGAAAAGGGAAGAGTTCAAATGACTTCCCAGGAGTGGCTGTCTGCCTTCCCCAGCACAGATGCTCTGCCCCTCCCTGAATCTTCCTTCCCACCCCACTCCCCTGCCCCTGCCCCTGTCCCTGTCCTGCAGACACTTCTTCTCCTGGAAGGTGACAAAACTGGCCTCCCTGTCCCCTGAGGCTTTGCATGCCAGTCCATCCCAGAGCATGTGCCAGGGAAGAGAAGGTCCCCAAAGGAATCGGGGTGCTCACACAGAAAAGGGAGGACATGGTGCTGGGCAGGCTGGCTTCAGCGCTCCCAAGCCCTGCTGACTCTGAACTCAGCTAGGTTTTTGAGGTCCTCCCTGATGTCACCGCCACCTGTCACAACGGTGACCAAATTATGTCCCGTGGCTGCTTTACCATCGTGACCTCGGCACCAAATCCCGGACTCCTCCCCCAACAGTGTGTGTCTCGTGAGCTTCCCAGAAAGGTTCTGGAGAATTCCTCTGGTCTGTGGCTTCAGCGAGGCTCACGAGACTCAGTTTCCCTCTCTAGGGCATAGCTCGCTCTGCCTGGCTTACTCAAAGCCACTTTCCAGCCCTCCTGAGTGCACAGGGATCCCTCCTGAGCACAGATGCCCTAACTCTCCATGAAGGAAATCAAGTTTCCCCCACCAGCCCTGACAGCGCGAAGGGCTTTGTCGAGTCAGTGTCAGCCTGCCTCTCGCTCCACCTTCCTCTCTGCTGGGCTTGGGGGAGGGGCGGGGGGAAGCAGCCAGATGGACAGGTCAGTAGGTGCTTCTGGCTGCTGAGTTGTCTGCTTGCTGTTCACCATTTCTTTGCCTTTTCCTGTAAGGTCTCAACTCCTTTTGGAACTAGGCAGAGGCATAAACATCACATAAATAAATAAAAATGTCACAAATGGAGATGTGTCATTGGGACCCGAGGGCTGAGTGGCCCACACCTGCTCTGCCCGGGAAGGTCCTAGTGACCGACTCTTTCCCAGGCATGTTTCAACTCAAAGAGTGAAACCTTCAGTGCACTGAAGGCTGCTGGCCGCGCAGGACCACGAGCCTCCACGGGCGGGGCCGCTCCCCTCCGCTCCGCCCCGACCCCCACAGGAGCTGTGGAAGGAATGCAGGGAGGAATGAGTGCATGCGTGGACCGGCCGCTTCCCGCCTCCTCACGTTCGCATCAGGACAGGGGGTCTCCCAGAGAGCAGCCAGAGCCGGGGACGCTGAAGCCCGTGTCATCGGTCTTCCTGGAGGTGGCCAGGGGTGGAAATGGGACACCTGCCAGGTGCGTCTCGTTGGGAAAGTGCCCACGATAAACAGACCTTTGAGGAATCAGCACTCGTCCCCCCACCTCAACCCCCTCACCTCCATACCATCCCCCGTCGGCCACCTTCCCCTCGAGGGGTCTCCTGCTTCTCCCCTCCCACTCCTCTGTCCATTCCCCTAACTACAGCCTCCCAGTGCTTTTAAAGTGGGAACTAAACCTTCAGAGGCTTCTCATCCCACGCAGAACAACACGTAGAAACCTTCCTCTTCGAGGCCTAAGAGGGCCCTGTAACCTGGGCCTGTAATCTGCCCCTGACCCAGCAGGTCTCGGGGCTCGCCCCCTTTCCTGTCACCCACTCTGCTTCCCCCAGCAGGGTTCCTCTTCGGGGACCTCGCACCTGCGATGCCCTTTGTCCAGATTGCTCTCCCCCACAAATAGTCCCACATCTCTCCCTCACTTCCTTCTGTCCTGGCTCTAATACAGCCTCCTCTGAGCAGCCTTCCCTGATTGTTCAGGTAAAACAGCAGCTTGACCTCCTGACTCTATACACGTACCTCGTCTTACCTCCCTTATGGCGCCTCTCCCCACCTGACATCACGCTGCGTAGACCTGTTTGTTTGTCGTTGTGTCTCGTACTGAGAAGAGAGCTTTGTGAGGACAGAGGCCATGTGTGCCTGGCTTGCCGCTAACCCTCAGTGTCCAGCACGCGGTACCATGCGATCCGTATCTGCTGACCAAATTCATTCCCATTTTAGAGATGAAGTGACTGAGACCGGGAGAGGTGAAGAGACACCAACAGAAGACAAGTGTAGACCCTGACCCCGCCCCCTACCTGCTGGACTCAGAGTCAATCAAGTCCAGTGACCGCCACAGCAGGCCCGAGACCCAGGAAAGGTACGCACGGGACACAGGACCCTCTGGGTATTGCTCAGAGAATGACTTTCAAGAGGTTGATTATATGTGGCAAGAGATAGTTAACTGTGTCCTTCCTATCAATGGTATTGGAGGAAGAGTAGCCCCGACTTCTGCCCACGCCCAGGCAGTTTTGCAAACCAAATTATTACTGAATATAAATATTTAATGAGCCTTGTCCTCCAGCTCCGCCTTCTCTGTCCACAGCCATTAAACACAGCCTCAAACGGGGCTGAGGGTTCTGTGGGAGAAGGGACGCTTCAAATCCATTCAAGATCCCAATTGATTTTCTTTTTCTACTCTTAATACCAAATGAGGAAGGAAAGCAGAAAGAAAGAGAGAAGACTGCCACCCTTCTACGAAGTCCTATCGGGTGTTGCAGTGGCCTGAAGAGTGTCCCCTCAAAATTCATGCCCGCTCCGAGCCTTAGAAGGTGACTTTATTTAGAAGAACGGTCCTTGCAAATGGTTCATATCAGACCAGAATGGGACCTAAATCAGCAGACTGAGGTCCTACAGAAGAGGAAAGAGGCAGCCATAGACACACAGAGGAGGAGGCTGTGTGATGACACAGGCAGAGACTGGAGTGATGTGACCACATGCCAGGGTCACCAGGAGCCACCAGAAGCTGGGAGGGACAAGGAGCGGATTCTCACATGGAGCCTGCAGATGGAGTGCAGCACGACCAACACCTTGACTTTGGACATCTGGGCTCCGGAACTGTGAGATGATAAATTTCTGCTCTTTGTGGTCATCCATTCTGTCACTCCTATAGGTACTTCGGAATGTTCCCAGGGTCACCTTCATGTCTTCCATCAGAGAGCTGAGCGGGGCCGGGAGCAGGAAGCCAGTGGTGGTTTCTGAGTGGGGGCTGGCAGGCCCTGCAGCTCCCCACACCCAGGAGGCCCCAGCTTCTCCCGCCAGCCGTCAATGGGCCCCCTCAGCTTGCTCAGCCCCAGGCACCTGCCGACACTTGCTGGGCTCCCATAGAACTTCCTGTTCCCCCTCCACACTCCCCACCCCCTCAGCCAGAGACTATACCCAGGACGAACCTCGGGTGCCCCCATCCCCATCAAAAGTGGTCAGCCCCGACCTCACCTGCTGGCTCACCTGCTCAGAGAGAAGGGACAGATGTCAGTGCCATGCCACTCACCACATGATGTACCCAGAACGCCCTAGGCATCCCGTCCAAAGCAGGTGCTGATGCCCGGGGGCTGGGGGGGTGGGTAGGGCGGACCCCGAGACTCCATTTCTAATGAGCTCCTGGGGGCTGCTGCTGCGGGTCCAGGGACCACACTTGGTAGAACAGCTCTGTAGAGCTCTCTCAGCTCTTGAATCTCTAACCGGTCTGTCCTGAAGGGACCAGATGTTTCAAAAACTATAGTGAATAAACACACCCCAAAAGATATACAGAGAGACAACCTCTGCACTGTCCATGGCTTGGGTTTCTTCAAATAGGGAGATGGGTTCCTTCTCTAGCAGAGGAGACAGCCAGAGCACAATCAGCCCTATAGACAAATGCGAGTGAATGTTCTCGCCTCAGCGGCAAGAAGGGGATACGTAAGGTTGCAAGTGCATAATTGTACGCAGTCACGGCCACTGAGGGCTCTTAGAGGCCAATCCACAGGTGAGCACCTGTGAAAAATCCTCCTGGCCCCCAAAAGAAAGGGACTAACGTGAGTTGTACGCTATGAGCTGTCATCCACTGGGAGCCGTCTGTGAGATGAGTGCTACGGACAGGGACACAGAGTGTCAGAGAGGGTAAGTGACTTGCCCGAGGTCACACAGCCCACCGTGCTGTGCACAGTCGAGAGCCCTGGCTCTTTCCACGATGTAACACACGTTGAGAGGTAGGCAGCTTCCAGCGATCGTTTCCCACCTGAACGATCCTGAGAGCACAGAGGAGGAAAGCCTGGGACGACCTGCCAAGAAATACCAAATTTTGTTACCAAATGAAGCTCTTTGGTAAGAGATCAAGAGGGAGGAGGTATCTTTGCCTCCTGGGAAGGAAGGAAGGAAGGAAGGAAGGAAGGAAGGAAGGAAGGAAGGAAGGAGCTTCCCTAAGCCGAAAAGATGGGAAATGGTTAGGGTGGGGTGAGAGGATGGAGAGATAGAGCCTGGAGAAATGTGGAGAAATTGCCCAGCTTTTCCAGGAACTGCCCTCTCCTCCTTCCTGAGTCTGTCCTGGGAAGAAAGAGAAGCCCCTGCTCTCCTTTGCCACACTCTGCAAGGCTGGGGCTTAACCGGGGTTCCATGGAGCTCAGTGAAGGCCACGGTAGCCCGCAGGCTTTGGAGGGGAAATCTAACTTTCAGGGCTCAGTCTGGCCAGTGTGACCTCATCCTCTCATCCTTCATCAGGACAGCCTGGTGGGCAGCCAGCCCAGGCGCTGGCCAAAGCCTGGACGGACTGAGATGGAGCTGGGTCTGCCCCGGGCATGACCTTCTGCCCCAGTGGCTTTCAGGCTCTTGCTCAGCCCCTGCATGCCCAGTTTCTGCGACCAGGAAAGGAGGTAACTCACCTAACCCCAGCTAAAATTTAATTAAGCAAATTCACCCCAACCCAGAGAAGTGAAAGCAGACAAAAGGATCTGCAGCTCCCCTCCCCTCCCCCGTCACACTTTGCAGCCCTTGCTGGTCCCCCCTCCCACTGCCAGCCTGGAGTGTCCAAGAACCTCTCTCTAGACACCTGGGTGTGGAAGGAATAAATGTTCAAATGCCTCCTCTTTCTTCCCTGAAGACAGATCGTTACCACCAGAGTGGGCGCAGATGGGGAGCTCCTGAAGAGCCAAGACCGTGCCCCTCTCTCTCCCTCCATTGCCAGTGTCTGGCACGCAGGATACACTTGATGAATCATTTCGAGTTTACGGAGAAGTGAGTGTCAGAACCGAGCTCTGGAAATCCCAGAACATCTCAAAAAGCCGGCAATTGGGGCACCTGGATGGCTCAGTGGGCTAAGCCTCTGCCTTCGGTTCAGGTCATGATCTCAAGGTCCTAGGATCAAGCCCCTGCTTCCCTCTCTCCCTCCACCTGCCTCTCTGCCTACTTGTGATCTCTGTCTGTCAAATAAATAAATAAAGTCTTTTTTTAAAAAAAGCCGGCAATCGTGCTTTTTAACGGTGGTACCCCAAATCCTCCAGCCGGGACTGTGACCTGTGCTGAGGAAGGAGCGCAGAAGAGCCGGCGGGACGCCGCTTACAAGGATAAACCCTCATCAAGAATTCCGTCCCTTCAGTGCCTCGGCTCTTTATCTCCTGCTCCAGAATGGACTGATCTCGATGTCAGTCAGAACGGAGCTCACCTCCAACTAACTCACATAACAGATTAGAAGCTGATCAGACGCTCTGTTAACGCGGCACTTTAATAACAATATCACTTAGATCTCAAACTGCTTAATTAGATTTTACTCATTGCCATCACTTGCCTCATTTGAACGGCTTGTTTATAATTTATGGTCTTTAGGCATTTGGTTGTTCATTTGTAATGTGGGAGAAAACAATCACCAGGCCAAAGGAAAGCTTAAGAAGAAACAGATCTGACTTCTGCCCGAGCGGAAGGGCTGCAGAAGAGCCTGTACTGTGCCTGGGCGCGTGGGAGTTATAGGCTCCTCTACACAGAGCCCCCAGCCCTAAGCCCTGGGGCAGGCCCACTCCTCTGGTGGGCAGGAGGGATCCTAGGATGCAGGCCCCGCCCATCAGCTTGTCTGACTCCAGGGGGCCCAGGCATTGGTTCAGGATTGGGCGTGTTACCAACCCCAGCCAATGAGAGTGAGCCCTGGGATATTTGAGGCAAGGACTGGGAAAGAGACCTCCCCACCCCCCATTCCAAGCTGCTGGACATCAGTCTGCAGCAGCAGGAGGCCAGCTTCTCTCCTGAGGTGGGAGTCCTGTGGCTGAGAATGGCGCCAACACACAGGGAAGCAAGACGGGGACATAGGGAGGACAGATTCTTGGCAAAGTTTCTGAGCACCTGGCTTCAGCCATGCTGGGACCACCCCTTGGATATTTTAATTCTGTGAGTCACAATGTTCCCCAGTTTCCTTAAGCTTATTTGAGTTGAGTTGCTTGCACCTGCGACAGAAAAAAGCTCAACTAATTATAATGTCAGAGACAATCCTCACGAGAAGAGTCTAGTCACCAACTCTTCAGCAACCCCATTAGCCACTAATTTCTAAGCATTAAGAAATGTGAAAAGTGCTATCAAGATGCCATTTGAATTCATAGGGAAGAGAATAATTATCTCAGCCAGGCTTTCTCTGAGTTACCTAGAATTTCAACATCACCCCAAGCCCCCAAAACACAACACATCCCTCTATCCTCCTTTATTTTTTCTCCTTAACACTTATGATCAAAGCCACCAAAATATATTTTTTTAATCATCTGTCTTTCCCCAGGAGAATGTCACCTCCATACATGACAGGCAACTTTCTATGTTTTGTTCACTGGTATGTCCTTATTTCAGTGGGAACTGGTACAGAGTAGACCTTCAGTAAATATATGTTGCATTTGACTATGGAATGAATGAGTCTTGTAGGAATTAAACTCAGCTCCTAATAGGAGATGAAAGCAAGCAATATGGAAGTTTATTTCTCCAGCATGTAAAAGAAATCCCGAGCTAGATGGTCCAAGGTTGCTGTGGCAACCACACATTGTTCTCTGGGACCCACGTGCTTTCTATCCTTGGATTCCTCTGTCCTCAGTGCATAGTTACTTTAGGGTCATCATATGGTCCAAGATGGCTGCTGGTGCACCAGCCATAGTGTCTTCATTCCATGTAGGGAAAAATGTGAGACTCTATCTGCATTCCCAGAGAGTAAACAAACAACTTTTTTGTCTCTATCTCATTGGCCACCTCTGACTGCAATATGGGTTGGAAATATAGTCTTTTATGTAGGCACATTGCCACCCAAAATAAAATCAGTGTTCTGTTACTAAAGATGGGTCTTGGTAGACAACTAGCAATCTGTGTGGGGGGTGGGGGGAAGGACAACTAGAAGCCATATAACAGGTCAATGGTAACATAGCCATACACTAGAAAACTATTCAGCCATTAACAACTTATTTTTTAAACTCTTACTAATGTGACAGAATGTCTATGATACCATATCACATGCAAAAAGAGGGGATAAAAAACTACCCAAAGAATTCCATATCTGTAGCCACACTTCACACACACACACACACACACACACACACACACACAACAAAGATGTCAAAGAAATATACCACGATTTTGGGGCGCCGGGTGGCTCAGTGGGTTAGGCCACTGCCTTCGGCTCAGGTCATGATCTCAGGGTCCTGGGATCAAGTCCCGCATCAGGCTCTCTGCTCAGCAGGGAGCCTGCTTCCCTCTCTCTGTCTGCCCACCTCTGTCTATTGTGATCTCTCTTTGTCAAATAAATAAATTAAATCTTTAAAAAAAAAAAAGAAAGAAATATACCAAGATTTTGATAGTGTTTTCCTCTCATTAGAGCAATTACAGGTGGCTTCTATTTTCCTTTAATGTTTTACTTTTTTTTTTCTTCAGATGCCTTCACTGCACATGTTTCTTCATGGTGAAAAAGGACAAGTCATTAAAATTTAAAGTAAAAAGTAAAAACCTCACTCCTGGTTTAGCCATTTTCCCAGGAGGCAAAGCCCAGGGTCACAGACCAGAGAAAGAGAGGGAGTAGAAATGCAGAAGGATTAAAGAAAGGGGGAAAAGCTGAGAGACCAGAAGGGAGGGGCAGTGGCTCTGAGGAAGGAACATTCAGGAAAGCAGGGAGGGAAGGGAGTGGGGAGGAGAGAGAGGGAGGGAAGGAGAGGAGAGGAGAGGAGGGGAGGGCAGAGAAGACAAAAGATCCCTGAGATGCTGCAGTCTTTGCTGGGATGAACTCAGAAATGGCCTTGAAGTTATGTTTCCTCCACCAATTCCCAAGAGCCCTTCCCTCCCAACCCCTCCCTGGCCATGACTCCCATCCCCTCAAGCTCTAAGCAGGCCCTTGGGTGTTTTCTTTGATCACAGAAACAGGCACCAAACCCCCAGCTGGCCCTGACTCATTCCCTCTCCCCTGCTCAGCCCCTGCCCAAAGCCTCTCTTTGCTCATTTTTGGCAGTCTCTGGCTCCTATGAGCCCTCCAGCTGTTTCAACTCAACGCCCTACCTCCCCCGGACTCCACCCAGGCTTGTGCTTGCTCTGGGTAGGGGCTGGAGATGCGGCTTCCTCTTTAGCTAGCCATGCCCCAAGAGGAGATGGAAATCAAAACCAATAGATAAATAGTGTGGTTCCCCAGCCCTTCCAGACATCCTGCTTGGAGCAGAATCAGGCCCTCGAAAAGTTCGTGGGAAATCCTGGGGCTCACATGCTTATTCAGCAACCACAAGCTGTATCTTAGGTCTGAGTCCCCAAAACAAAAGTTGTAAGTTTATATTAAGATGCTCTCCTCTCGAAGGGAAAAGTGAAACAAGATGGGATCGGGAGGGAGACAAACCATAAGAAACTCTTAATCTCAAGAAAAAAACTGAGGGTTGCCGGGGGGCGGGGGGTAAGGAGAGGGTGATGGGGTTATGGACATTGGGGAGGGTATGGGCTATGGTGAAGTGTGTAAGCCTGATGATTCACAGACCTGTATCCCTGGGGCTAATAATACATTATGTGTTAATAAAAAAAATTTTTATATTATTAAAAAAAAATGCTGCTCTCCCCTCATCAGCCAGCATGCCATCTAAAATATGTGTCTCCAAACACAACCCTGAAACAGAGCTTGAAATTTTAATCACATTCTCAAAGCTTGGCGCCATCAAAACACAGGTTGGCTGTCCCCAGAGAGTTTACTGGTGACGGCAAATAGGGTCCCATGCACGCTTGCCCTCCCCCCTCAGAACTTCCAACCCCTAAGACCTGGACTGCCCAGTTTAGCAGCGACTAGAGACACCTGGTCTTTGACGCCTTGCAACATGGAAGGTGCAATGGAGAATTGAATTTTTCTATTTTATTTAACTTTAATAAAGTTGAATGCGAATATTGAACAGTAAAATATGTTTTGTAAGACTTTGTTGTTTCGTAGAATGGCTGTTTTCATTTCCTATTGCTGCCATGATAAATCACCAGAAATTCTGTAGCTTAGAAATAATTCTGATGTTCTCTCTCCCAGTTCTGGAGATGAGAAGTCTGATGTGGGTCTTAGCAGCCACCATCAGGATGTCTGCAGGACTGTGTTCCTTCCTGAAGACTACAGGAGGACCCCTCTGCTTGCTGTCTCAGCTTCCGGAGGCCACCCACATTCTTGGTTCTATCTCCCTCTGTCTTCCAAGGAAGCAGGGTTGGATCCTTCTGACTCTGCTTCCATGGTCCAAATTCCCTCTGGCCACAAATGGTTCTTTCATTTTAGGGACAATTGCACTTCATTGGGCCCACCCTGACAACCCAGGACCTACTGTCTCCTCCTTTCAAGGTCAGCTGATCAGCATCGCATCTGTTATATTCCTTCCCTTTTGCCATGTAAGATGATACAGGCACAGGCTCTGGGGGAGGGCTACAGACATCTTTGGGCACCATTATTGCAGCTACCACAGTACAGCTCACATTAACCTTCCCATCCCATCAGACACTGTTGGAGCATCATGCTGGTGTTGGGCAAGTGCACAATTTCGAATATTGCACATAAACACATCATGGACCTAGGTCCTAGGTATCAATGGATGGATTCAGTCGGAAAGATGATTTTTCTACACAAAAATGTAATGCTGTAATGTTTTAATCCGAATATTTTATGCAGATAGCACAAATTACCATATGTATGTCCTTAAATGGAAATCATTATTATTTTAATATTAATATAATTGTTATTTTTCCAGTTAAAAAATAAGTATGAATAGGTTTTTAGGTTTAAAATGGAGGAATCCCTACTGACATGGAATCAAGTAAACATGGAGAACCATAGAGACAATGTGAGATGTCACAGATTTCGGGATGAATGGTAATTGCAATTTGATTTGGCAGGAGAAAAAAGTTTTTGTGTGTTGGGTAAAAGATAATAAAATGGACAATAGTAACAGACACTTTTAGCAAATGCATAATGGACTTGAAAAGACATTTCCTTCCAACAGTCGAAAAGAATCAACAAAAGCCAACTAGAATCAGAGAGAAATAAAATTTCTAAATAAAAAAAAATTTTTAATGAACTTTAACAGGATTTGAGCTTGCAACTCTGGTGAGCTATAAAATGACCCCAGCCCTTGCACAGAAAAAGGAAACCATTTCTAGATAGAGAAATGATTTTTTAATTATTGTGTCCATTTAAAAAAATTGTTAGAATATAGAGAAAAACACTAAAAAAGGTATGCTGCCAAAAGGATAAGATCTTCAATTAAACCAGCAAACAGTTGAATATAGAATTCAAAATCTTTCCAAAAATATCAATGATTGGAAGTCTCCACTAATGCAATAAGGACAAGAAAAGGAAACAAAAGGTATAGGGATTGGGAAGGAAAAAATAAAACTGTCTTTGTTCATAGATGACATGATTGTCTATGCAGAAACGCTGAAAGAGCCATTTAAAAAAAAAACTTAAACTAATAGCAATTATAGCAAGTTTGCTGGACGCAGGTTAATATGCAAAGCTCAATCCTTTTCTTATACACCAGAAATGAACAAGTGGAATTTGAAATTAAACACACAATACCATTTACATTAGCACCCACCAAAATGAAATACATAGGTAGAAATTTCACCGGATATGTTCAAGATCTAGATGAGGAAAACTACCAAACTCCAAAGAAGAAAATCAAAGAACTGAATAAATGGAGAGTGCTTCATGTGGATGGTTAGAAGACTCGATATGGTCAAGATGTGAGTTCTTCCAAACTTGATCTGCTGATGCAATCCCAGTCAAAATCCCAGCAAGTCATTTTGTGGATATTGACAGACTGATTCTAAAGTGCATATGAGGAGGAGAAAGACCTAGAACAGCCAACACAATCTTGAAGAAGAACGAAGTTGGAAGACTGAGACTACCTGATTCCAAGACTTACTAAAAAGCTACAATAATGAAGACACTGTGATATAGATGTAGTAATAGAGAAACAGATCAATGGGACAAAACAGAGAGCCCAGAAACTCACCCCATAACTCTAGTCAACTGACCTTTGACAAAAAAGCACAAGCAATACTATGGAGTAAAGATAAGCTCCCAAAAAATAGGGTTGAAACAACTCGACATCCACATGCCAAAAAAAACAAGTATCTAGTTATACCCATCACAAAAATTAACTCAAGATCATAGACCTAAATGTAAACTGCAAACTTACAAAAACCCCAGGAACTAACACAGGAGAACACCTAGATGCTGTTGAATTTGGCAATGGCTTTGCAGATACAACACCAAAGGCACCATCCATGACAGAAATAACCAATCAGCTAGATTTCATTAAAATTAAAAATCTTTGCTCTGTGAAAGACGATGTCAAGGAAATGAAGAAACAAGCCAAAGGCACGGAGAAAGTATTTGCACCTGATACAGACCATTATCCAAAGCATGCAAAGAGGTCTTAAAACTCAATGATAAGAAAACAGACAACTCAATTAAAAAATGGTCCAAAGAACTGAACAGACCCCTCACCAAAGAAGATGTACAGGTGACAGAGAAGCACATGAGAAGATGCTCCACATCATAGGTCTTCAGGGAAATGCAAATTAAAACAATGAGATAGCACCACACACCTCTGAGAAGAGCCAAAATCCAGAGCATTGACCCCATCTGTTGCTGGCGAGCATGTGGGGCAGCGGGAGCTCATTCATGCTGCTGGGAATCAAAATGGCACAGACACTTTGGAAAAACAGTTTGATGGTTTCTTACAAACTAAGCATAGCCTTACAAACTAAGCCTAAACAGTCCAGCACTCATACTCCTTCTATTTATCCAAAAGAGTAGAAAATTTAAAAAAAATAAGAGTAGACAAGTTACCTCTACACAAAAACCTACAAACGGTTATTTATAGCAGCTTTAGTCATCGTTGGCAAAACTTGGAAGCAACAGGATGTCCTTCAGTAGATGAGTGGATAAACAAGCTGGGGTCCATCCGACAATGGAATATTATTCAGGTCTAAAAAGAAATGAGTTATCAAGCCATGAAAAGATGTGGAGGACTAGTAAATACATATTACTAAGTGAAAGAAGCTGATCTGAAAAGGCTATATCCTGAATGATTCCAACTACATGACTTTCTGAAAAAGGCAAAACGATGGAGGTAGCTAGAAGATTAATATATGTCAGGGATTTGGGGGACATTTGCAGGGAGGGATGAAAGCAGAACACAGAAGATTTTCAAGGCATACCGTGGGATGGACAGGTGTCATACCCATAGACAAACCATAGACAATGTCCTGCATCAAGAGGGAACTATAGTGTAAACTGTGGGTAATTTTGTCAGTGTAGGTTCACCCACTGTAACAAAGTGCCCTTCTAGTGGGGGATGTTGCTAATGGAGAAGGCTGGGGGAGGAGGGGGTAAGGGGTGCAGATGGGTAATCTCTGTACCTTTGCTTCCATTTTTCTGTGAACTTAATATTGTTCTAAAAATTATCTTAGTTTTAAAAACATCAAACTTCTGGCATAAATACTTTTGCATTTTCTACATCTGTCAAAAAAGAATCTCAGCTAGAAATAACAAAATTCGTTTCTATGACGACAGATGATGCTTCAGCTTTGTTAGATCAAAAATTCAGATTTACTGGAATTTTAAGACCTGAGACGGATGATTCCCTTCATGTTCTGTTCCACTCTGTGATCCACATAAAATATTTGCCTTCCATTTTCTGGAGAAGACTCCGAAAAGTGTCATGAATTCAAGAGTTAAAGTCATTTGGTATTTCAGTACAAATTCTTTGAATCATCATCAGTTTATAGAGCTTGGAAAGAAGGAGAAGACAATAAAGTTAATGATCTTGTGTTCTTTGCCTTAGTTGTCGAGTCATGAGTTTTACAAAGATTTGCTGTAGTGTTAATTCCAATTCAAGACTTCTTTGAAACAAAAGATATACTCGCCAAATATTCAAAAACAAAACAAAACAAAATGGTGGTTTGATTTAAAGTTTTCTCATTGTTATCACACAATGTGAGAAGGAGCTAAACTTGAAGCTCAAAAACAAAAGAAGCTAGACAGGTACCAGAATTCATGCTGAGATTTAAACCTTTCATAATCCAAATCAATAACAATGGCTCTCACATTTCTCCAGCATGAATCAATACACAGAAGGTTTTAACTACAACTGTCAGCATTACGTAGGTTGGCTGCAAAAAACTATGAGAAAAATTGGAAGAGCTCTTTGTTGATAATGATAAATTTAAAGTTGCTTTTCCACTGAAGGGATGCTTTTATTGCATTCAGCGTTGATAACGCTGATGTAGCACAAGAGTTGGTAAATTTACTTATCTCCAACAATTCTGAAACTCATATGCTTTTACCTCAAAGTCAAATCGCTTTTTAAAAAGATGGTCCCGTTTTGTCAACGGAGATGCAAATATTAAAGGAAAGTGATTTCTTATGCACAATTTAGTTATTAGAAAGCTTTTTGGCATGTTTGAAATAATTTAGATATAGGAGTCTGCCTTTTTTAACTGTTAACTTTATAAAATCTAAATACAGATCGACTCTTTTTGATAAAAACTTAGTGGCTAAATTGAAGTACCCTGTGAGTATAAAACACACGCCCTGGATTATCAAGAATTAAAACAAAACAAAAAGAAGGCAAAACAGCTCACCAATATTTTTTCTACTTTTACATGCTGAAATGATACATTTTGGATATATATGAAACATATTTTAAAAATTAATTTAATCTGTTTCTATTTTTTAGCGCATTTTCCTTTCTTTCTTTCTTTTTTTTTTTTTTTTTGCTAGAAAACTTAAGAGTATACATGTGGCTCACATTATGTCCCTACTGAACAGTGCAGAATTGGACTTTCTTTTCAGAGAAACTGAAGGTGACAGTAAGAGCAGCCTCCTTTGGCTCCCTGCTTCAGATCATGGGGCCAAGTCCATTTGAATAAAGGTTGCAAAATGGTGTAGAAAGCCAGTCGGTGGATTTTATTTAGTCCATGTTGGGTGTTAAAAAAAAAAAATGCATCTGTTGCCAACACAGAAAAATTGGAGAATGACACATAAACATTCAATTGTTGGCCTTCTTTGGAAAACTAGATGCTGCCAATCAGGGCCCATATTTCCAAGTGGTGATACCTGGGCCAGAACCCAGTGCCAGGTGATCCTGCCTTGCCCTGTGTGGCTCTGTTTGTGAGCCTTTTATCAAAGTGAGGTGTCCAGGGTTTGCCAGCATCATAAAATTAACAGAAGATTTTGCTCTTTTTAACAGTCTGATGAAGTTTAAATGGAATTATCTCTTCTTTGAAGATTAGCTTGAACCCCTATAAAGTTAAATTCACTTAAAATATTTGTTATGACAGATCTTTGATATACTTTTGAATTTCTCCTGTGGTTGTTCTGTGTAGGGGTTTTTTAAGTCTTTTTGTGTCAATTTTACATATTTATACTATTTAAGAAAGCCATTTAATATTTCACTTGATTTGAAAATATTCACTTATAATTTTTAAAAATCTTGTTTATATCTGGGATCATATATCCTTTCTCTTTTTTATGTTGCAAATATTTGTCTTACTCTTTTTATAACAGAAGTTTGTGAGGTGGTGTCTATTTTATTAGTCTATTTGAAATAACCAAGTACTTATCAATTTTACTATTTTTCTTTTTTTTAAGATTTTGTTTATTTATTTGACAGAGAGAGAGAAAGACAGCAAGAGAGGGAACACAAGCCTGAGGAGTGGGAGAGGGAGAAGCAGACTCCCCACTGAACAGAGAGCCAGATGTGGGACTCAATCCCAGGGCCCTGGGATCATGACCTGAGCCAAAGGCAGATGCTTAATAACTGAGCCACCCAGCCACCCCTATTTTTCTTAATGAATTTCTACTTTATTCTCTAACAACCTTCCTTTTCATGGTTTATTTATATTGTTTCCTTCCTAGATTTGGTCAAATTATCAACTCATTCATATCCACCTATTTTTTTGAAATAATAAAAGTATTTTTAGGCTATCAATTTTCCTCTGAATATAGCTTTGGATTCATCAAAGCTGTTGCTACAATATATGAATATTTAAAAGAGCTAATATTTAAGGATTTATTTCCTCCTTGATGTAAAAATTATTTGAAGAAGTATGGTTTAAAATTTCCTGGGAAAATTATCTATCAACTACAGAAAAGTTCACTAAATTGTAGTAAATTCATATGAAGGAATACTATGTAGAATTAAATCATGAGGCCAATATACACAACGTATGTGTGAATGTTGTCCACATCATGTGGAACAAAGGAAGTCAGACACCACAGAGACAGGCTACATCATTCCATTTGTGTAAGATTTGAGAACAGACAAACTAACCTGTGGCAATGGGTTAGAACAGTGGCTACCTCCAAGGAGGTAATACTGACCAGGAAGTAGTGCAGGGGCATCTTTAGGAGGTTCTGGGTGGTTTCACATGTGTAGAAACTCATCAAAGTGTACATTTAATGTTTGTGCCTTTATGGTGTGTAACATATACTTCCATTTTTTAAGGGGGGGGCAGAATCTAGTTTTCTTACAAATACCTTTTATGGTTATTGGCAGAGGAAGTGGCCTATAAGTTATCTCCTTTCTGTAATTTGTTGACATTTTCTTCTTGGACAGAGTGATGGTTTCCACAGATTCCTCTTAAGACATTCTTCTCCACTTCCTCCCTCTCACCCCAAGCCTAGTTTTGCCCCAGGATTCCCTGTCTCCAGGCAGCCCATAGGGAAGCTGACTCCATGCAGCTCTGGGGTGGGCCATGAGTGATCTTGGCCAATCATGATGATTCCATCCATCCATCTTGCCCAAGGTTCCAGGGTTAAGCCAATCTGTGCATTCTCTTGGCAAATTTTTTTAGATTCAAGGGCAGTTACGTGACATCAATTAGTCCAAATCTGACCAAAGAGAAGGACTTTTATTCCATGAATGGATGGAATTCATCTTTCCAGGTGGATGGGAACCAAGAGGCTTCTGCTGCAGTTGCTAATCCTCTCCACAGCCTTAGTTTGGAGGCATTGTCAAGGACAGCAGAGTGGAGGCAGAAGACCCCAGTCACCCTGGTGCCCACCCTTCCCAGACCTCCTGCATGTGCACTTGTGCTTTTGCTCCTGGTTTAACCCTGTGTGAGTCCAGGTTTCTGCTCATCGCAGCTAAGAGCCTACCAGTAAGCTAAGGCCATTACTTAACTTTGAGGACACTCAACGGGCAGGAGAGACCCCAGGAATAGGGTCATTCCTCTGGACAAAATTGTATTCATAACTAATTAATCAATCTTGTTATTTGTGTTGCTGAAATCCTTTATTGCTTTTTGGTCCATATGATCTACAGAATTCTGAAAGGGGAATACTGGAGCCTGTTATTACCATGATCCTGGCTCTGTTGAGATCTCAAATTAGTGTCTGCACTCAGTGAAATGTTTGGTGGGTTAAGAGTTATGCCTGTATGTCTCCCTGGTGGATTTTAGATTTTATCAATGCAAAGTATTTCTCTTTTTTCTGTTTACTGCCTTTGGCCTTCTTCGCAACCCAATCTAAGCATTTCCATCCTGACTTACTTTTCCCTTTGTGATGCCTAGTTGATCCTCATTCATTTCTTTATCTTTAACCTCTCTGGGTCATTCTATTGTACATTTCTTGGTAACAGTTTGGCTTTCTTTTTAAATCAGATTTAAGTGTCTCTACAAATCCACCTGTTTCATAACATATATTTGCCACCAAATTTTGTTTAATGCTCACTATATGTTTTTCTTTCTTTTATTTTTACTTGAATAAAGTTTTCCTTGTTCCCACTATCTTCCTCTTAGACTTTGGAAATCTGATTACTTTTTGCCTTTGAAGGTTTTATCAAACATACTTAAACCTACATTTTTCTGTCAGAATCAGAAATTTTAAAATATTTTTTTTAACCTCCTTTACCCCCAAGGCAAGCCCTCAGGCCTTGTCCTTGAGCAAACTATTTACAAAAGCACCCTTCCCTCCAAACTGGTACTTCCAACCTCCCCCCTCCCCCACCTATGTCCTCCATAAAACTTGGGGCCACCTGGCCTGCTATAGATTGGGTTATTTTGTCTATTATCCTCCGTGAGAGCAGGAATATTGATCTTTTTCCAGTCTGTTATATCTCAAGGGCCCGGCATAGTACCTGGCACATAGTAGGTGCTTTAAAAATATCTGTTAAATGAATGAATATATCCCTTTTTAGCTCTCTCTTCCCAGGTCATAAGTGATTTGGAATTTTGGTCCCAAGACTTGACACTTTTTTTCCTTGTCTATGTGATTTACTTACAGAACAACCTATGAGGCAAATACAAACATTATGCCCCATGTTGTAGGTGAGAAAACGTAAATGCAAAAGGTTAAATAGTTTCAGGGTGACACAGCTTAATAACAGCCAAGCTGAGACTTGAAGTCAGATTTGCCCAATACTGAAGTTTGCATTCTTAACCACACAACTGGGCATGCACACACACACAAGCACGCACACGTGCGCAAAATGCTTTCTTTGTGTCACCTCTCAGCTCAGGTGGAAAAGCTCAGGATGAGAACCCACGAGCCATCCTGATTAACGACACCTGCTCCTCAGGGTCCAGCTGCAATGCCTTCTTTTCCTGAGATGCTTCTCCACATCCCATCAGTTAAGATAAATCTCAAATTTTTATATATATATTTTTTGTTATTGTTGTCTTTGTTGACTTGTCTTACTTTATAGCTATGTGAGCAACCCTTTGTGTCCCTGACCAAACTGTACCCTGTCCCCAAGATGCGTCTTCTGATGTCCCTGTCTTGCCCACTGCACCTAGGGCTAGTGCACCAACCACACTGGTAAACTGAATTGTTGAAGTGGGTACAAGTGACCTTGATCCATCCAGACCAAGATCCACCTCTACCAGGCAGCCTTCCTGGACTGCTTCTAGCTGCACCCCCAACTCTCCTCTCTGGCCTTTAACTGCTCTAAAAATTAATTCTAAGATTTCTGGAGCTTGCTTGTTCTTGGACTGAAGAGAAACCAGCCAGATAAAAGAGTCTGACTGCAAAATCCCTAGGGGAGAAGGCAATACATACCTGGGGAGCATCATCTCTCAAGTACTGCCCCCTCGTGGTCTGAGCCCAGAATTCCAGCCCGGCGACCAGATCCAGTTGCCCACATATGCTGCAGCTGGATTGCCAACCAACAGCTGCATTTTGCAGCATCTGCTGCAGTGACTTCAGGTCCGTGGCTCATCTTTGAGTGTTCTGCTTATTTTCAGCAGATACAACAATGAATGGGGCAGGCATATTCCCTGTGTCCATAAGCACATGTTAATGGGGGAGACAGACACCCCACAAAAATCCCATGATCACAGGTTGTAAAGTCTGTGTAAAGCCTTTCTGGCACAGAAAGCAAGCGGTAGCATTACTGGCCCCAAGTCCTGGTGTCCTGTGCTCTGTGCCCTCCTCTCAGGTGTGCAAGCACTGATCACGCCGATTTCCCTGGGAGGAGTGACGGGTGCT
Source organism: Mellivora capensis (assembly GCA_004024625.1). Lineage (NCBI taxonomy): Eukaryota > Metazoa > Chordata > Mammalia > Carnivora > Mustelidae > Mellivora > Mellivora capensis. The sequence goes on along the minus strand of PISX010000215.1, from coordinate 52,604 downwards.
GAGTTGTGCAGAGCCCAGATTCAGAAAACAAACTCTTGGCATCCTCACTCTGCCTCTTGTGACTTATCTGACCTTGGGCAAGTTATTCTGAAAAGCGTGAGAGTACTCATTTGCATAAAGAAAATAAGAAAAGGACCCACCTCAGAGGGTTCTTGAGATAGATATTAAAATTGTGTTTTACCAGCCGGTCGTAGGCACAGGGTAAGCACGTAATAAACATCACCCCTATTTTACTGCTCACAGTGTCCACAGTGTTCAGTGTAGCAGCCGGGTCTGAATCCTTCCTAACTGACTGATCAGCATTTATGTGCAGGTAACTCATTCTACCTCGTTCTACAAGGGATGGAGGCAGGTCAACATTGAGGACAGTGCCGCATAGGAGATGCTCCCAGATCCCTGTCGTGAACAGATCCCAGGTGGGATCCCATAGGGCTTGGGGCATCAACAGCCAGCAATGGGCCTTGAAACATCCAAGCCAGTTCAGAAATCCGGCTTCCCACTCTTTCAGGCTCCCTTGCATATAGGAGTAGTGTTGTGATTTGGTTCCAGGTAAAAATCTGATGGTGGGTTTTCTGGGAAATTTTTCTTTTCTTTTCTTTTTTGTTAAAGGAGTCGAGTCATGTGACTAACGCAACCCTGCCAACTTCTTGCCTCGAACTCACGTGCAACACCTAGGGCTATGGCCACTTTCTTGTGACCATGAGGCAAAAGCTTGAGAAAAATAAGTCAGTATGCCAAGAATGGTGAAACAGAAAGAAAGAAAAGTCTGGATCCCTGCGGACATCGTTGAGAGCTCAGCCCAGAATCAACAACTCGCCTACCCATGGTCTTGCTTATAAGGAACCCTGGTGGGCGGATCTACTGTAACCTCCAGCCCAATGCCTGCTTTAGGATTTGCTCTGCATGAACCTCAAGGAGCAGCTCTCATCTTGGGGACTTTTCTGAGAGTGGTTTGTCCCTCCCCTGGCCAGTTCTGAGCCAGACTGGAAGGCTGGACTCCTCGTTTGCCCAGAGAGTGGATTGATCACTAAGAAGAGATTTCTTTTCAAGAGGGAACCCACCAGCATAGGTAATTCTCTGCCTTCCCATGCCCAGCATTAGACCAGCCTGAAGGAAGATATCGGAGCAATTCAATAAGATGCTTTTAAACTATCCTTACCAAGTCTCGTGATCGAAAACACGCAACAGACTCCGTGGCCCCAGAAAAGAATTCTGGGGAACTGTGGGTCCCTGAATTCCATTCTACCCTTCAGATGGGCTCCGCATCTTCTCCTCAGGGTTTGTGCTTACTATTATTAAAAACTCATGGTGTTGGCCAACTGCACGAGCTGTCAGACTCCTGGAGCTTGGGGAGTGACATGTTGAAGTAGTTTTCCTGCGGTCACGCTTCAGGGTAGAGGGGGTTGGCACGCCTCAGAGAGCAGCCAAATCGCCCCCCCATCCCACTAGTCTGCACACACGCAGAGGGCACCCCCAGGCTGCAAACCTTCCATGGTCCTCCTTCCTGCCCTGAGCGGCCCTTGGCTGGGGGTACAGAGCTCCTGAGCCCCTTCCCCCGTCCCAAACCTGCCCCTCCCTATCCTCCACCTCAGTAACCAGCACCAGTGTCCGCCACCCAGGAATCACTTGGGTGCCCCCTCCTCTCATCCTCGGCATCCAATCCGAGTTCTGCCTGCTTTACCCCAAAAGCATCCCTCAAAACTTTCCACTTCCCTGGTGCTCTACCTCCGCCCCCGCCCTTGCCCCGTCCACCAGCCACGCTCAGCTGGAGGAAGGCTCAACCCTTCTGCTCTGCTCACCTCCCACCCACTCCCCAGGGACAGCCGCACTGACCTCTGTATAGCCCACACCCCATCTTGTGACCCCCTTGCCAAAGCCCTCCGGTGGCTTCCACTGCACTGAAATGCAGGTGCCTGTCTGGGTTTGTTCCCTCCCGAGACCCGGGAGCCCGGGTAACCTGGTTCCTTCGTCTCCATCGTCTGTGCTCACTCTGCTCCGCGTTTCTGGCCTCCTTTCTCTTCCTGGGCCATGCTGGGTTCCCTCCCACCTCCTGGCCTTCATACCTCTATTCCTCCTGCCTGGACCATCTTTTCAGGAAGGGCCGATCCCTCTCCTCCAGGTCTCAGCCCAGAGCCGTCTCCAGAGCCGCCCTCCCTACCCTCCTGCGCCGGCTCACCTCCACCCTCATCACCTCCCGCCATCAGCATCAGCCATTTTCTTCTTGGCCACCTTTGCCAGTGGCAGTTGCTCTTGTTTCTGATTTTGTAGCTTCACGCCTGCTCCCTGCCCCCAACCAGAATATAGGGTCTTTGGGGGCAGAGGTCCTTCTTCCCTCCTGCTTTCTTGGTGCCTTGAGCATCACTGGGAACACAGAAAGTGTCCAATAAATCCTTGACACTTCTGCAACTCTTCAAATTGGAAGAAATTTTTTAAAAAACCATCTAGTGTAGGATAGCAAGATTTAGTTTAAAGAAAAAAGTACACTATGCCAGTTAAATTTGAATTTCAAATAAATGATGAATAATTTTTTTCGTAGAAGTATGTCTGTCCTATATAATACTGGGACTTATTTACACTAAAAACCTGCTCGTTGTTTATCTGAGATGCAAACACCAAGTGGGCATCCTGTATTTTTTCTGGCAACCGTAATCTAATAGAACCATTCTTTTCTGCTAAGGCATTAGTTTCCAAACCTGGCTGGGAAGCTTCCTAGAAGTATCGACCCCCAGGCTGCACCCTAGACAGATTGATCAACCCCTGGGCTTGGGCCCAGCTACTCCATGATTCTGAGCATTGGCTAAGTTGGAGGAGCCTGGGGCCAAATACTTCGGCACGCGTGCAGCAAGCGGTCCCCCCAGCTTCGAGGGGTGGGAGGCTCACTGTTGGCAGCTGGGAATTCTGGCTATGGGGGAAAACTCCCACTGTCCTCTCTTCTCTGGATGGAGGGAAGGCAGCCCCAGCCCCGATCACCTGGCCTGTCCCAGTGCTGTTCCTAGGGTTTGGTCCTCGGTCCCGGGGGTGGGTGAAATGGCAGCGCCCAAAGGATACGTCCAAGCCATAACCCCAGAACCTTATTTGGAAACAGGGTCCTTAGAAATGTAATCAAGTTAAGGATCTTGAGATGAGATCATCCTGGATTTAGGGCGGGCCCTACAAATGGGGACTGAGATACAAGGGCAGAGAAAGGAAGTCCAAGTGAGGACAGAGACAGAGGGGGGCCAGCAGCCACTAGCAGCCAAGAGAGGAGCACAGAATGGGTTCTCCCTCAGAGGCTCCAGGAGGAACCAACTCCGCCAACATCTGATCTCGGACTTCTGATCTCCAGAAATATATGAGAACACATTTCTGTTGCTTAAGCTACCGGCTCGTGGGACTTTGTTACACCAACCCAAGGAAAGGAACACAGTCCTCAATTGGATGGGGGAGCTGACTGAGAGCACCAACTGCATTCACCTTCTAAACCCTCCCCAGAGTGCATGGCACTTTCCTAAGGATGCAGTAAGAGCTTAATAAAGACCCAAAGATGAGCTGAGTCCAGTTCATAGCCCTCTTCTATAACACTCCAAGCTCTTAGGATCAGATAAAGGAGAGGCAACATAGTCTTTTGGTGGCATTGCCAATGATCGGCTTTGCTAGAAATTGTTACTTGTACAAGGTCTTGAAACGGGGGTCCCAAAGCAAAATGCACCCACATGATCGCTCCACGGCAGGGGCTCTCGACCTTGACCATGCATCGCCCAGACGGCTTGCTAAAACATGGTTTGTCTTGTGAGAAGGTCAGAGGATACAGCCTGAGAGTTTCCAACGACCTCCCAGGTGGGGCCAATGCTGCTGGTCTAAGGACCACACTGAGAAGCGGTGTCAGGATTTCTACAGGAGCTGATGGATGGGAAGAATGTGGGACTCCGTCTCCTCGGCAAGGCATTATTCACTCCAGAAACGTGTTTTGGTCCCCCGCTCCATACCAGGAAAGATGCTCAGCCCTGGGAATGTGGAAATGACCACGGTGCCCCAGTCCACCTGCCCAGCCCCCACAGCCTCGGCCCGAGTGGCTTCCTGATCCCCTCCTCCTCCCAGAGTGCTCTCAAGGGTGTAACCAAGGGGATTTCCAAAAACCCAAATCCTACGGTGTTATTGGTCCTGTTGCTCCCAGCCTAAAGACAAGGCAGCAGGTGTCTTTGGAAAGCATTCCACGTGCAGCCAGGGCTGAAGACCACGGCCCGGCCCTGTATGATGGGACCCTGCCTCGTGCATTTACATCATATGGATTCCATTTTCCCACTCAACAGATGTTTAACTAGACACCAGCTACATGCTAAGTACTGAGTGGTGAACAGGAGCTTATGATCCTGTGTGGAAGGGACATACTAAATAAGTAAGCAAATATATAACGTAATCCCAGACAAGGCTGAACACCAGGAAGGAAGCAGGAGAGGAATAAAGCAGGAAGAGGTGAGACATTGGGAGGTGAGAATATGGACATGGGTTGGGGAGTCCTTTCCCCTTCTTAAATGAGGTGAGAGAAGGGAACATGGGGGCATCTGAGCAGAGCAAAGAGAACATGTGCAAAGGCCCTGAGGTGCAAGCAAGCTCAGCACTTCACCAGTGGCAAGGGCAGATGAATGGGAAAGGAGGCAGCCGCGGGTCACCGGCCTTGCAGGAGAAGTCAGGAGTGTGAACACCTGCCGTGGGAAGGCTCGGAAGGCTTTGTGCAGGAACATGATGTGATCTGATTTTCCTTTTCACAATTTCTCTGGTTGTGGCGGATTGGAAGAGCAGCAGGGATCCGAGCTGGGGACCTGGACCACAGTGGCCCCGTGGAGGGGGGGAGAAGTCCCAGACACAGGACACACTCAGCTGTGGAGCAGACAGGCTCATGGGGACACGCACCACTCATTATTCTTCCCTCAGTTTGCAACAACCCCTCCCAGAGGCACAGGGCAGCCCCACGCTTAGCTGCTGCCACCCCTCCAGGAAGCCTTCCTGACTCAGGCTGGGCTGGAGTCCCCTGGAGCCGCTCTGCACCCCATTTTGTAGCCCTGATGCCTCTCCCCCACCCTCCCCAGCCCAGCTCCCAAATGGAGGAAAAGGAAGCCCAGGCATTCAGAAGTGGGGAGAAGCACATGGGAGGTGCCCTTGTCAGAACAGAGCCCCGTAAAGTCAACACCAGACTGAGGGGCCCCAAGGTTCATGATGAGGCCCCCACCCTGCCCTGACCTCCACCCCCTCCCATGAGACATGACCTCTGCCACCAGCAGCAAGAATTCCAGAGTAAAAGGCACTCTGACTTTCCACAGCAACCCGGGCAGTGAAATGTCTCAGAGGTGAGACACTGGGGTTTGCCATCTCTGAGGAGGTGCAGGGGGTCCGAGGAGAAGGGGCTACCTAAGAGAGGGGTGAGGAGAATGACGGAGACCCCAGAGCCAGGACCCTCACTCAGCAGATGCCTGCTGTGGCTCTGCCAGGTGCAGAGGGAACGCCCCTTACCCTCTCCATCCGGATATCAGACACCCTCCACCCTGGCTGCAGGGGCCTCGGGGAACTGCCCCCAACAGCTGAGGGGCCTCTTTCCACTCCCTACTCCACCTCAAAGGGTGACAGAGAGACCCTCCATGGGACACGCTCTTGTGATCTATATCAAATCCCAGCTAGCTAGTCCTATAGGTAACTAGTAGTCACTTCCGAGTTCTATCTCATCAAGGAAAGGAGAGAGGGGTGGAGGGGTGGGGGGCAAGGACAGGCCAATTTTCTGCCTCCAGTCTGGCAGACAAGTATGAATGAGTAAGCCCCTGTAGCTCTCCTCTGGGTGGGATGACAGCCCTCCGCTCAAGGCTAGATGGGGGCTACAAGACAGCTGGGATTTCTCTCAGGAAGGACCGTGAAAAGCCCCACAGAGAAGGTTCCATCTGAGCAAGTAGGCAAGGTCATCTGGGACAAGGCGCCGCTCCTTCCCGACCCCATAACTTGTCTTCGGGTGGGCACTGCCTGGCCACCTCACACTGGGAACTGGGCTTCCTCAGCAGCCTGCAAACAGCCCCCAGGCCTTTGACGGGCCCCCCACCTTCATTCCTGGCAAAGACCCCCACACCCTCAGTTTGACCACAGGCTGTCCTGATTGCCACCCAACCCTGTCATCGTCCCAGCTCTGATCCTCCCACAGTCCCCAACCCCCAGGACAAAGAGCGTCCCTCAGAGGACAGAGGTCCTGAGCAGGCATAAAAGGGCCCTTTCTCCTGCCCTGAAGGGCCCTATTGTCCTCTGCTGGTCACGGGACTTCTCTGTGTGGGGAAGAAGGGGGGGTGGGACTCATAAAAGAAGCTATGAACTAACAAGTTCCTCCATTTGGCTACAAATCAAAGCATGTCCCCTAAATTCCAGGCAGTTCCCCCAGATTACGGTGTCCTGCACGTGGCTATGGCTTTATAGGACTCCGTGGGGCAACAGAGGAGAGGTAGAGGCCAGAGGTCAGCATGCAGCAGGAGGCAGGATCTGTACCCCTACATGCCCAAGTCTTAGCACCAAAGTCTCTTCCCTGACACCCGGAAACCATTCAGTCCTGGGGAAACCGGCACTGTTGGCTACCCCCACCCCTGCCTGGTTGCTCCCCCTTTCCAGAGCGCTTTTGCCTCAGTTTCCTGGCCAGTAGGTGGGAATGCAGAGGGATTGTGAGGAGGAGTTTACATGCATACTCTCAGGATTCTGGGTAGGATCCCCAAGGCATCACAGCCATGCTGAGACCCAGGACGAGCCGCCCAGCTTCTCTGAGTTTTGGTCTCTTCACCTGCAAATGTGCATAAAAATTCCTACCCCAGAGCGTTGCTTCTGGAACCCACGGCTTTAATTTATGTGAAGTGCTTAAAACAGCGACTGGCCCATGGCAAGTGACACAGTGGCTGTTAGACAATTATTTACTTAAATATTCACCTAAGTGGCCCAAGCCCTCACTTTGCCTATCATGAGAATGAAGGACACTGAAGGTCATTTCAGCAGCGTTCAGAAGAACCTCTGCTTCCACGCTGCCAACAAGAGACACACCTAAAGTCAAGTCACACCATCCCCAGGTCAAAATAGAGAGGTATGTACAAGAGGTGTGCAAAGAGACACACACACGATGTACTTTGTGTGCGTGGGTGTGTGTGTACATTTCGCAAACCCAAAGACACAACTCCAAAAAAGGACTCTCGGAAAGAGTAAGCAATAGATTTCAAGGCATAAGTTGTGACAAAGAGTTTATTTTGTATTTATATATACAAAAGCCAGCGACTAAATGATGATATAAGACTCAGGAACCTTCATGCATTAAATAACATAGTGCTAAAATTCAGGAAGAAAACAGATGCAAGATGTCATTCAGCTTAGATATTTCTTCCTGCAGAAACCCTACCAGGATGCCTCCTGGCTTCTATGGGACACTCTACCTGCCTCATCACAAAATGTAGGGTCGGTTTTTGTTAATTACCTGTTTAACCGCCCCTCCCCTGCTCCCACTGGTATTTCAGCCCCGTTGGCAGCTGCTGGGCTGGTGGCTCAGACAATGTCTGTCTTGCTCATTTTGTTCAATGCTCAGCATAATGCTCACCAGTCCACCAATAAATATCGGTGAAATGCATGACCCATAGATACATAGTCAACTCTGTATCCCTAAGACAGAGAACCCACAATCCTTTTCAAATGTCAATGGCTGTTTATAAAGACCTTTCATACACATGCGGCCAAAGGAAAACTTTAATAAATATCAAAAGGGAGAAACTATACAGATGACATTCTCTGACTTTACAGTGAAAAGATAAACCAAAATTAAAAAAATAAAATATTCCAACCAGCCAGAAAGTAAAAATCACTTCGTGAAATTGCTTCAGTCGAATAAGGAATCAAAACTGAAATTAGAAGTTTTGGGTTTTTTTTTACAAAATACGATAGAAATGTGGCCAAGTCTACACTCTGAGAAAAGAAATGAGAGATTAAAATGTTTTCATATTTGAACAAGAAATAACTAAATGAAGAACGCAGTCAAAGCAAAGTGCTAAAAAAGAACAAAATGAACCAAAGGAAAGCAAGAGGGGATTAATAAAGATAAAATAAAAATTAAGAAATTGGAAAACAGAGAAAAACACAGAATTTATAAGCATGTCTCAGAACATGCTCTTTGAAAGGCACATGAAATAAGCATACGTATTGAAAGTTCAACATATAAATGTATAGATACGGTCTCTTCACAACTTCTTTTTTTTAATTAAATTTTTAATTTAATTTTAATTTTTTTAATTAAAATTTTTTAATTTTAATATCTGAGTAAACAAAGAAATAACTGCAAAATCTGTAGGAAAAATCCCACAACATCCTATTAAAGAACGTTCTAGTAGACCCCAATACACAGAAAAACAAACAGTGTTTCTGGATGGGGAGACTCAGTATTTGTAAACATACCAGTGTTTCCTGAATTAATAAGTGAATTTAATGTAATTCCAATCACAAGGGGGTTTCAGGGTCAGAGAGGGTTTGAGAAGTGGGTATTCCATTTTCCTAGGAAAACAAAAGCATGAGAAAAAACAAAACTTTGGAAAATAAAATGAAGGAGCTGGATAAACAAATTGGGGAGGGGGTTCTCAATGGCTATGGCAAAGAGCGACTATGGAGGAAAGGAGTGGACATGGTCCCAGGCACCTTGTCTTCTGTCCTGCCTGCAGCCTTCCAGCTGACCTGGCCAGCTGGCCACCCCCCAAAATATGCTCTGACCACCCACAGTCCTTCTACCAGATGCAGCCAGCATCCTTTCCCTGCCACACTGCACCTGAAATTATGCCAAAGATTTAAAATTTGGTGCAGATGTCTGAGTCCTAGTTCAAGGTGTGATGCTGTCACTATTGCTACAGGAACAAAGAGAAGAAAGAAAACCATGAAAGTTGGGGGCAGACCCAAACCAAGAGAAGGGAGTGTGACGCTTGCAAAATCAACCAACTCACAGGGCACTTCAATCAATGCGGGTGTGAGCCCAGGGCTCAGGCACGCCGCCCCCTACCCAGCCAGGGAAGTAAGAGAACATCAGTTAGACCAGTGGGACCGGGGTCTGTCGGGCTGGACTGAGCCGTGTGTGCCAGGGGAAGAAGCGAAGACATTGAAGATGCCCGGACTGCTACGCGTTTTGCAAATGGAGGCCAAACCATTGAGCAACATCGTTCCCACCAAGGGAGAAAAGGGTGGAAGAATGAGGATTTCATAGTCAAGAAAGGAAACCACCGAATGACTGGAAATTACTGCGAACATGAAATGCCAGGGAGGATTTTTAATCCACACTTGATTGACTCTTCAAAAGGTCTGAAATAGGAATTCCCAGATGCTTGGACTGAAAAGAATGTTCTAGATTCCAGTCCCCAGAGAAAACAACTCTTTCTTTCCTGTCAGTCCCAGCCAAAGTCCAGGTTCTAAGCCCTCATTGGCCAGAACTTGGTCACAGGCACACCCCTGAGCCAATTACGGTGGGCAAGGGAATGAACCCGGCCGATGGGTTCAGACCAGAGTCTCCTGCCATCCCTGGTGATGGATGGTGTCAACTCCACGTGGACCCCCGGAGCTCCAAGGAGAACCCAGGTGTGTTTGGGGGCAGGCCAACAAGACAGGTGTGAGTTATAGGGGGAAATGCCCGTCCTAGTTTACTTACCCCAGAAGAGAAACACAAGGTCCACACAGAACTTGGGACAGGTCATCTTTCACTGCGATTCATTTAGAAGAAAAATGCAGAGACGGTGGGTAAGGCTGCCCTAATGACCTGCCCAGGCACACAGTGGTCCTTCTGTGAAGGCAGCCCCTTGCGTCCAGCCCACACAGAGATAAGAGCCCACCTGGGCCCCAAGTGGAAGAGCCCATTTGCCACCTTCCTCTGCTGCGGCCAAGACAACGGAAGCTGCCCCTCCGGCCAGCGTGGCCGGGCAGTTCTCAGACGCACCCGAGGGTGCTAAGGAAGCCCCCAGCAGCCCCGTCTCCTGCCCAGACAATGAAGGCGTTTCATTCCGACCACGTAGAGGACTGTTTCTGAGCGTGAGATGGAGGCACGTTCCTCCGAGCAAGGCACCCAGCTGGCTGGCGGTGGGGTACATCGGGAGAAGGACAGAACGAGCTCTCACCCCAGAAGGCGGCAGGGACGCCTCAACCTGCGGCCAACTCTGTGTGCGGCTCCATCTGAATCTGCCTAATTGGTGAATGTTCATCAACTGGCGTTCGGATGAATAGGATTTTATTGGAACGGAGCGAATGTTCGAAGGAGAGGAGCATGCACACAGTGTCATTTGGAACCCAACCGGCCAGGCAGGCAGCAAACAACAAGAGGCAGGTGTCGATCTGCACACCAGGCGGCACACACGTACCGCTCTCAGAGCACGTGCTGGGCCTTTGCTGGGGTCAAGTCTGTCTCCCTGACAGCCCATGACTCCCTCGAGAAAATGGACCGTGTCTCCTTCCCCTTGGAATTACTCTAGTGCCCAACACAGAGGCTGGAGGCCAGTAGGTGCTTGACAAACTTTTATGGACTGAAGGAAAAGAAGAAACGAAGGAATAGAGGGAGGAGGGAGTGAGGCGGGAGGGAGAGGGGAGGGGAAGGTTGGAAGAGAGGAGGAGGGAGAGGCAAGAAAGTTAGGAGGAAAGGGTGCCTGGGTGGCTCAGTGGGTTAAGCCTCTGCCTTCAGCAAGAAAGGTAGGAGGAAGAGGGTAGGGAGGAGAAAGGGAGAAGGGAGGGAAGAGGAGGGAGAGAGGAGGGCACATGCCGATGTCTGCTCTTTTCAGCCAGAAATGTGGTCTGTGAGCACAACCCACCCAGATCACATGGCCCTTCTGCGGCTGAATGGGGACCCACTTTCTCTTCGTTTTCTGAGGATACTCTTCCATGGGACTGGCTTTTTCCTAAGAATGAGCGTCTTAGCCGCAGGAGGATGGAGCATCCCGGCCAAGGCTACTGAGCCCAAGTCTGGCCCCAACCCTCAGCCCTTGCACACCTGCCTCCGGGGGCAGCATAGGAGGGCATTTGCCCTGCTGTTGTCATCACAGTCACTGTCATTGCCTCACCATCCAGGGCACTGCATCCCTCCGTCCGACCCTCCCTCCGCTACAGCTGCGACCACAGGCGAGGGACTCTGGCCTCAAGCCTTTGTAGAAACAGACGGGTGTTTCACTGGGGCCCACTCCTCCATTTCTTTCCAGTCTCTCCTCCCCTCCCAGGGATCTTCACCTTCTCTTCCTGCCAGAGGGAACCTTCTGGAGAGCATCAGAGCTCTGGGGCCAGGTGACTTCACAGGAAAAGAGAACATCATCTTGGCGTCTTCATTCTTCCTGGAGGCGGGCAGTAGCTAGTGCCCTTTGAATCTGAGGCCAGCCGCTGGGCTGCCTGGGGGTCCAGGTTTCCAGGGCAGCCTTCCCCACCCCTCCCCTCCCTACCTCATCCTACCCTGGAAGAAGGACACATTGCATCGGCCGAGAAAGTTCCAGCTCTTCCGTGGGGTCACAGCTGTGTCCACCCGGGAGGGCGCTGCCGACCAGAGCCCCTTCCTTCTAGGGGCTCATTAGAGTGGGGGGGGTAGGAGTGCTCCCAGAGAAATCACTGCACTTCCAGCTGTTATCCTTTCAAAACAGCCTCAGAAAAGACAAGCTGTCCTAGAGAAATCAGCTCAGGGGGTATTCACTTCAGGAAACTCAACCACTGTTCCTTCCTTTACAAAGTCCAGGGGCTGCTGCGGCCACATGGCTGTGGAACAGGATGGGTTTTGGCCGAAGGCTGGTTTAGCACAACCCTGCTGGCACCCAGAGGCCTTTCCCACTGACCTTTCTCTCTGGATCTCCACCTCTTCCTTCATCGTGGCAGAAACTGGGTCATCATCGCTGGGATAATTTGACAATAGTAAGTAGCGTTTATATGGCATCTTGTATTTTATTTTATTTTATTTTATTTTATTTTATTTTATTTTATTTTATTTTATTTTATTTTTTGGCATCTTGTATTTTAAAAGCACTTTTACTGCACGTCCCTAGCTTGAGCCGGTAAGTCAGGTAGTTTTTCTCCTTGCCCTACAGCTGAGGAAACTTGCCTTACCGCTGACTTCTCGAAGATCCAGGTAACCGTGCAGAAAACACTGAGCTGACGCGAACACCCAGTCCTTGCACAGCAGACCCAGCCTCGACACCACAAGTTCGTTGTAAACATAACAGCAGTAAAGCTAAAATTAGCCTCTCAAACCAATGCTGCATTTTACAGTAATAGCCCCCCAGATTACTTTTCTTACCAAAATTGGATCCTATTGCAAATACTTATTTCTAATTTGCTTCTTTTCCATCGTGACCTCTGGTCGCATGACGTTTCCTTCTGGCTACTAGGCATGTGTTGGACCAACCCCGTGTTGCTGGTCATTTCCAGCTTTCCACTCCAGGATGTCTGGGGCCAGTCCTCAGCCCTCCCCGAGGTGCCCGCGGCCCTCCCGACAGGGGGCCTTGTCGCAGTCATGGACTTGGAGAGCCTTTGCCACTACACTGAAAATGACAGTTACCATGGCCATCTGCCCGACCCTGTTCACTTCTCGTCACATCCGCAAAGGCACAGGAATGAAGAGAAGGATGCAGTGATGGTTCTGAGGCAAGGACTCCTCCCCAACCCCCCACCCTGGGGTCCTTCTTCAGTCCATACCAGTCGCTCCTGTGCGCAAGCCTTCCCTGGCTGCCGGGATCTGCCCCATGTGGGCTTCACGCCACACGCCACCCCGTTTTCCATCCCGAGCCAGGGTGTCGCCTGCCAAGACATAAGACCAAGCTGACCTCTTTTTTCCCTGCTGAAAACCCTTGAATGAGCTCAGCTCCCACACCATGGTCTCTGGAACCTTCTGTGATGTGGCACTGCGTCCCTCTCCAAACCTGGCCTCAGGTCAGACCCTGTTACCCCTGACCCCCTGCTTCAGCTTGTGCCACCCCCAGAGCCTGGAATAACTCCCTTCCCCTCTTCGCTCAAATCTGGCTCATCTTTTCAAATACAGCAACAAGGGTATCCTCCTCCAAGAAGCCCTCCCTAACTTCTCCCGGCCTGCGCTAGCCCATATTCCTGTTCTTGGCTTCCCAGGAGACCCTGTGTACCGGCTGTCACCTCTCTCAAACTCTAGGTGGGAATTCTGTGCTTGTGCTTCAGTTTCCTCTAGGAACTGAAGGCAAGCTCTCTGTTTTAATTGTCTCTGCATCTCCTGGATTAGCATCCTGTTTGGGAAAGGGTGGGTACTTGGTAAGAATTTTATGTCCATTCATTCATTCATTCATTCATTCATTGCTTCTGGCTGCAGCCATATCTCCATTCCTTCCACCACTGGTAGCTGAGGAATGAGGTGACATAGTGTGGGGACACCAAATTACTGCCTGTCTGTTTTGCTAAATGAGATCGTGGTGCCCCGGGTCTTCAGCAGTGAGGTCCCTAACCTCAAGGACTCTACCAGGACATAGGACGTACATATCTCGGTCTTGGATCCTGACGCCTTGAGTTTTAACCTGCACAGAAGGCCCCAGGGTTCATGTGCAGGTGCTTCCCATCTGGCCAGCCTGGGGTCGGCCCAGGCGTCCACATTCCTCACTGGCTCCCAGGGGATGCCCACCCGCCAGCCCGACATCCCTGGGCAGAGCCAGGGGCTGGGCACTTCAACAACAACGTGCAGCAGGCCGTAGCCAAAGGTGGGCTTCACGGCACGTCCCAGCCTCCCTCACCCCAGACCTTGTTTTCCTCCACGTTATTTCTCACTTTTGTGTCCTAAGTGTATCTACGTGTAAACTTAAATAAATATGTTAAAGGAAAATCAGGCATCACTTTCCACCAGTAAAAACTACCCATAAACATAAATATATTGGAATTCTCAGCCAGGGATGCCTCTCTGTCTACGTATCCCCACCTGGAGGTTCTGGGCCTGCGTCCCGCTCTGTCTTCGCTGAAAGGCAGAGGAGCACGTGGAGGGGAGAAGGAAGAGCAGATCTGCACCACACCTGTGTGCACAGGCGGCAACAGGTGTGCGCGTCAGGACGCCCTGCCCGACAGGTCCAAAGGCCACTCTGTCGGGCCCCGGCACACCCCAAGCTCCAGAGGGCCCAGCCAGTTTCAAAGCAAAGCCCGAGTGTGCACGGTGGCTCGAGCAAGGGTGGGAGGGAGGCAAGACTAGATGCTTTTGGGTCCAGAATCTCCGTGCCTGGTCCTCCCATCGCAAAATGCCTCCCGTCGTTCAGTCCTCAGACCAGCCGCTCGCACTTATGACATCACCCAGCGCCACAAGCACCAGCCCCCTGAGTCAGGTGCAAGGATCACCCACCCCCCATGGCATTACGATTGCTTCAGAGAAAGCCTGCCCATAGGCTGCAAGATGGAAGTAACAGACATGCAAATAAATGACGTTTCCCAAGCAGCAGACTCTGTGTGGGGAGCCGGCAACTTTGCATAAATTATGGTGACACTTCCCCAGCGGTGGTTGTGACACCAGGAGATTGGGCCATCGTCCCAAGGCGGCAAGGCGGGGAGCTGGGACAAGGGTGAATGGACAACTCAGAATCACACAGGAAGGGGCCCGACCAGTCATTCAGAACCAGCAACAAGAACTGAGCTGGGGCACCTGCCCTCAAGGGGCGTGGCCAACCCAAGGGGCACCGGCTGCTGGTCTGGAAAAGGCTGTGATCACAGACTCAGCCTGGGCAAAGTGCAAGCGAAGCAGTTTGCTCCCTGGAAACCCTGTAGAGATGGGAAGGACATCTGGTTTTGCGTGCCCCGTGCCCTTTTCCTCTGGTGAAAGATGCCTGGTGTCTTGGGCTGAGATGGGCACTTACCTGCCCTGTCCGTGGTGGGTAATTTTCTGTGTCCGTGTGACTGGACCATGCGAGCCCAGGCATTTACTCCAGCGTAACTCTGGGCACGTCTGGGAGGATGTTTCTGGGCTAGGCTAACGTCGGCATCTACAGACAAAGTACATTGATTGCCCTCCCCATCGTGAGAGCGTCTCATCCAATCTGTTCAGAGTGCAAATAGAATAAAATGGCAGAGGAAGGTTGCGTTGGCTCTCTGCCTGACTGAGTGGGGACTTAGATCCTCCCCTGCCCTCAGGGTTCCCATTTCTCAGGCCTTCAGGCTCAGGCTGGAAATCACACGGGGACCCTTCAGCTCTCGGGCCAGCAAAGGACCCTGCCAGCTCTGCTGGGTCTCCAGGCCCAGCTTGCAAATCACGGATCATGGGACTTCTCAGCCTCCATATTAGGATGAGCCGATTCCTTATAATAATTTATACATATGTATGTATATTCCTTATTGGTTTTCTCAGGAGAACACTAATACAGTCTGCTTGGGAGAAGACCTGCCCCGGGACGCCATCGTAGCCCTAGGCTTCCCACTTCGGTGACAGAAACATGATAGACTCTCTCAGACATTTGCTGAGTAAATAAACATTTCAAGAGAGCCACTATGACCTCACGCATGGGACACCCATCACTACATGCCCTGCCCCCTCCCCCTCGGTAAATGAACATGTCACAAAGCCTCCTTTACTGTCATTGTCCCTAATTTTTTAAGGGTCAGTGGGAGTCAGAAACAGTTGCAGCGAATTCCTGTACCATCAGAAGGGCTGGGGGGGCGGGGCGGGCCGGTATCCTCTGAAGCTAAAGTAGGACAGCATTTTCTTCAAGTTTCTCCAATATTTTTACCCCAGTCTGTCTCTTCCTTTTGCTTTTGATTCGGAGAGAAACACGGGCCCGCCAGGAGACGGAGAACACAATCCAAACCCCCGGTGCTGATTTCAAAGCAAGCATCAAACCCTTCAGCCTCCTCTCTGGCTAGTAAATAGAAACTCCCAACTCGGCAAGACAAGCCATGAAGACCGTGGAGGCCCCGTTGCTAAGAAAGATGACAGGGAGGACTCTGCTTTGAGCCCCGGAACCTGAAGGCCCCCAGGACAGGCTGCCTGTCTGGGTATCACGACGCTGGTGGAGCAGGTTGTCAGCTTGAGTGACTCAGAATCACCAGGGAAACCAGGTTCTGCCCACCTAGAGGCCTTTTCCCTGACCTCTTTCTCCCCGCGAAGGTACCTACAATAGGGCCTGAAAACTGAGATTGGATGGGGAGCGGGGGGTGACGTTCACAACTGGCCTGAAAAGATGAGGGTTTCATCAGAAGGAATCCAGGCTGAGATTTCTTCTTCCAAGATCCGACTGGCTCAAAGTCTAGAAGCCAACACCACCTCTGGCCAGCCCACCTGCCTCGGCGGCCAGCCGGGGAGGTCACGGTCAGTGACTGGACAGGAGACAAAAGAGGAGATGGTGACATCATGGGGGACAGAACCCCGCAGTTCCCATCCCAAGGGGCTGCCTCATGGAGAGCACAGCTGGCACCCCACCTCTTGGCTTTTCAGTAGAAGTGAGATATCTATATTAATTCAGATCTCCCAAGGATGAGACAGTCACAATTTATTTTTAAATGTCCAGGCGCTGGGCCCAGGGAGCCTCAGACGGACTCTGCCCTCATGCCAGATGTTAAGCAGAGAGTTTGATCCATGAGATCTAGGGGATAGGCATTTGCCAGGAGGATGGCTCATATGGCTGCACGTCGGTTTCTCCTGAGTTCTCATTAATTCCAGGGTGGTGAAGCAGAGTTCTGTTACTGAAAAATGTGTTTGAACAAACTTGAGAGTGACCCGCTCATCCTGGGTTCTCTGGGACTGTCCCAGTTTGAAACCTTGAAGTCCTGGGGCGCCTGGGTGACTCGGTCATTAAGCGTCTGCCTTTGGTTTGGGTCATGATCTCAGGGTCCTGGGATCGAGCCCCACATCGGGCTCCCTGCTCAGTGGAGAGTCTGCTTCTCCCTCTCCCTCTCCCCCCTGCTTGTGTTCCCTCTCTCACTGTCTGTCTCTCTCTCTGTCAAGTAAATAAATAAAAGCTTTAAACAACAACAAAACAAAAAAATCTGAAAGTCCTGCATGCCAGGGTCCTTCTTGGGCCCAGGAAAACAGGTGGTCGCCCTAACAAGGAGGCATGCAGTGAGCCAACGGGCATCCGCTTCGGAGCTCATTAGCCTGAAGAGGAAACGACTATTTGGGGAATCATGGCGGTCAGCAATAGTGCCTTGAATAGTGCCACAGCAAACTGTGCCTTGAATGAGGTCAAATTTGGAAGATGGGAAGCCACTGAGATGGAGGGACCATTTGACAAGCATTTGGCCTACTTGGACTGACAGGTTAGAGGACCCCTGCTTTTCTTGGCCAGCAGCGCCTGGCACTGACCCGGCACCTGGCCAGTGACTGCCTGACCCAAGTTAGACCCACTGAATTTCCTCCCCAAAGAATCTGGCTTTAGCACTCAGGAGCCTAAGAGGTCTCTTCTGGCAGGTAAGTTCCAGCAGGAGCCTTGGGGTGATGAGATGTTCAGAGGAAAGGAGAAAGCTGGCTTTAGGGGCTGAGCGCTAACCCCCCAATGCATATGCTGAAATGCTAACCCCCAGCACTTCAGAGTGTAACTGAATTGGGAGACAGGTGAGTCTTTGATACAGGTGAATAAGTGAACACGAGGGTAGGCCCGAATCCAGTACTGCTGATGTCCTTGTAAGAAGAGATGAGGACACAGACACCCACGGAGGAAAATCATGTGAGGACACGGAGAAGACGGCCAAGCCAAGGAGAGAAGCCTCAGAGGAAACCAACCCTGCTTGGGTTGGTACCTTGATCTTGGCCTGTCGGCCTCCAGAACTGGGCCGCCATTAATTTCTCCTGTTCCGGCCCCCAGCTGTGGTCCTTCATCAGGACAGCCCGAGCTGACTATTAAAACCAGCCAGCGAGGAAGAGGAGCGTGAAGGGAAAGCTGAGATGGGAGTCCTGTGTTCCAGAGAGAGAATTTTTCCAGATCCTGGTTCTGAGCCTTCATGGGGTCTGACTCTACTTCCTGGTCCTCGGAGCTCAGCAGTAGAAAACCCCCTCTTTTTCTTAAGCTAGTCAAGTGGGTTTCTGTTACACACAACCAAAAAAGCCTTAGCCATATCATCTGGTCTCACGATTCCAACCATTACCAGGAGACCTTATTCCTGGGGAAGTCCTTAGCCCACCAGGGAAGGGAAACTTAACGCAAAATGCTTTTGCGGTAGACAAGATGATCACCTCCCAAAGATGTCCCCATCCTAACCCATGAGACATGCACATTTGCCACTTGATGTGGCAAAAGAGACTTTGAGATGTGATTAAGAGTTTGGAGATGGGAGGATTATTCTGAATTATTTTGATTATCTAGTTAAACCCAGTGTGATCACAAAGGTCTTAGGAGGGAAAGAGGGGACCAGGAGAGGCAGAAGATGCTACACTGCCGGCTCTAAGGACAGAGGAAGGGGCCCCAGGCTGATAGGTGCAGGCAGTCTCCAGCAGGTGCAAAAGGCAAGGAAGCCAATTTCCCCCCTCCAGAACCCCCAGATGCAGTGTGGCCCTGCTGACACCTTGATTGTGACCTCCAGAACTGCAATAAATTTGTGCTGTTTTTAAGCCACTAAGTTTGTCTTCATTTGTTCAAGCACAAATACAACTTTGCATGGTGGGTTGTTCATAAGCCCAGACCCTGACTTGATTCAATTCTTGTTTTCTTCTTCTCCTAAACTATCCATACTGAAGATGAGTCCGTTGAAAACAAAACAAACAAAACCAAAAAAGGCACCCAAGTTTTGAATTCCGGCTGAATTCAAAAGCAGAAGCTCTTAATGGAAAGAACCAAAATCTCAGAGCCATGTGAATCTTCAAAAGCAAACTCCCTATCCTTACTCTTCCTGGCCCCTTGCCCTCAAATGGTTTATTTTCAGAGCACAGCAGTAGGGATGTTGGAGAAGAGCAGTAACTGTGCCTTGACCTCCCGCCTAGGTCGTGGGCCAGCCGGGGCACCACCCCTGCCCCCGCACCGGAGCAGGGCACTCCGAAGGGGCTTCAACCCAAATGTGGGTAGAACAGCAGAAGAACATGCAGTCAGCCTTCCCAGTCGAAGAAGCGTTGGGCCGGTTCTCAGCCCCTCTCCGGACAGGTGCCCCGCCGCCGCCTGCAGTGCCGTGCGGGCTCGCAGGGCGGGCTGCAGGGAGGGACGCTGTTGTGCCCGCGTCTGTGCTATGGGCACAGTCACAAACCCCTCAGACTGGAAAAAGCAGACAGCTGCGCCCGCCAGGCTCACACGTGCTGGCTCCATCTGCTACATCATTACGGCGGGGCCTTGGCAGTCTGCAAAAACACATTTGTTTTCTCCATAAAGAGGAAGAGTCAACTTTCCTAGCATTCTCATAAGTTTTTGCAATTACTTTAATGTGCAAAGTGTCATGTACAAAGGCAGGAACAGGCTAAGGGGCCAGGACGCAGCGGTTCATTAGGTTATGTTCTGCGTTCAGTAGCCGCTGGCGAGCTCTCGCAGCTTTAGCACAGGTTCACGGTCCCGAGACGCCTTACCCCGAAGCTGACGACAATGTTCCGGCACTCAGCGCTTTGCCTCCCATGCCCACACAGGTCTGGGGGTAGCATTCCACATGGTGGGCTCCGGGATGGCCGCTGGGGGAAAGCAGGCTGGTTGGGGACAGTGAGTCACACACGGTGCAGGAGAAAGGAGAATGAGTCCTTGAAAGCTGGACGGCAGGGCTGTCCCCGCTTCTGAACCCAGAGAGATGCCTCTCTTCCCCTCCTTTCAATGTGTGATAGAAAATCTGTGCCCAATGGCAGATTTTTCAGATACCGATCGGACCCTACCTAGCCCAGCCCCACGGCTCCACCAAAGTGGAACCGACTGGAGCCATTGAGAGCGAATTTCCACTTCGACACTTAGTGTGTGACTCAGCTTCATGCTTCTCATCCGTTAAATGGGCGCATCTGTTATAGGTTCTCCTGAGCGCTGTGGAGGGAGCCAAGGAATTTCCTCTACACAAGGGACTTAGCACAACTTGTTTCAATTCTGCTCATAAATACATTATCGCTTCTCTGTACGTACGACATCAGATACCTTCCAAGTTCGGTCACCCTTTCAAATGCAGCCTGAGCTGTCGTTCTCAACTGGCACCGTCGTCCGTGGGACCTAGAGCAAACCACGGCCGGTGTGCCAGACCCTGCTGGCCACCTGGTTTCATGCACCTGCTTGAGCTAAGTTACAGTGTTTACACTTGTTAATGGACGCTATAGATCAAAAGAAGAATATTATTGTGCAATGTGTGGAAGTTAAATGAAGTTCAAATTTCAATGTTTGCGATAGCTTTATTGAGACCCAGCCACACCTGTTTACTAACGTACAGTCTCCGCCGTGAGCAGAAGAGCAGGGCTGAGTAAAGGACCACAGAGACGTGTGACCTGTAATCCAAAAATATCTACTACATGTCCCTTACAGCAAGTTTGCTGACTCTCGTCTGAAGGAATAAAACCATTATCTTAGGAGTCTGGCTCAATTGCACAGTTGACGTTGGAAGACCCCAAGACCTGACCTGTTAGGGTGGATGTGGGAAGCAACTAGAAACGTAGACACTTAGGTGTGCCGTTGCGTCTTATCCAATGACAACACACCAAGAGGGTCTTGTGTGTTGGAGTCGCGGGAAGGACCCTGGCATCGAAGCCGTGTTTGAAACCCGGCTTGGACCCCAGCAGGCCGTGTGACTTCCGAATGGTGACCGAGCCTCCCTGAGCTCTCTGCTGGAAACTGAGGTATCCGTCCCTTTGGCTCCGGGTCATCAGGACAAGTGGAGGAAATGGATTCTGCTCTGCAAAGGACCGGACGTTCTGCTGCTGAAGGAAATGTGTTGGCGCCTCCTCCCAGAGTGTGTCTCTGTGGCCTGTCAAAGAAGAACACGTACCAAACAAGAACATTCTTTCTAAGCCACGAAAACCGCCACGGGCTTCCAATTTCAACTCCCTCACGTAAAGGGTCTGGGAGTCGTCATGCCCACCCTTACAACAATAACAACCATTAAACAAAGAGAAGCTAAACACACTGAAAACGCGACGACTTTTCTTGGACCCGCTAGAGAGCTGGGCTGCCGCGGAAAACTGCTGCTCCAGACTCGGGAGACGGAGGAACCCAGAGCCACCGCTGAAGGGGGCGCACCTGAAGCGCAAAGTGTTAGAGTCGTAAACAGTAGGAAGCGTTAAGTGCTAATTCTCCGGAATTGCTAAGGGCTTAGTATAACCTGATGGGCATGAGGAACCCTGCGGTGAGGGGGTGCAGCAGGCTTGGGGAGGGACCCCCAATATTATGAGTTTTGTTTTGTTTTTTTTTTACCAGGAACTCCACCGGGTTCTTGCCTGGTGAAAATCCCAGGAAGAGCCCCTCCTGGCTCTGGCAGGGGAAGGAAAAATTAATCCCCATTAATCACACTCTAGAGCCTTCTCCATAAGGAAAACCTACTCTCCAGAGAAAGGACTTTGCCAGAGCCTTATCCCAGCAGGGAGGGCACTCTTCACACTGCAACCCCCTCCAACCTTCCTGTCTCACCCAAGGATGGGCATGGGGGTGGGACACACTTGTGACAGTCACAAGCCAGACACAGAGGCCCACAAGAAGACAGGTGCACCTGAATATTATAGAACATGCCCATCCCCCCACTCCTTAACACCACACCAATAGGGCTCCAGTCACTGTAACATTGGGGATTACAACTGAAGGATCTAGGACACAGAATCTCTAGGGGAGGACGAGTTAGGGAAGTTCAAGGTCAAGGGAGAATTTAAAAACAGAGTCCAGAGGAATGTGAAGTTTCTCTCACCTAGAGCTACAGCAAACATGAAACATAGGGAACTCTGAGCCAGATTATTTTTTTTCAAAGATTTTATTTATTTATTTGAGGGAGAAAGCATAAGCAGGGGGAGTGGCACAGGGAGAAGGAGAAGCAGCCTCCCCACTGTGCAGGGAGCCCAACTCAGGGGCTCCATCTCAGGACGTGGGACCATGACCTGAGCCGAAGTCAGGTGCTTAACCAGCTGAGCCGCCCAGGCACTCCTGAGCTAGATTAAAATAAATCCTCACACTAAAAGCCTATTTGCCTCAATATCCATTACTTGATACAACATGTCTAGCTTGAGACATGAAATTACAAGTCACAACAAAAGAGAAAGAAAATCAGCCTAAAGAGATAAAACAGGCATCAGAACCAGACTCAGATATGACACAGATGTTGACATCATCAGACAGGGAATTCTAAATAGCTTTGATTTGTATATTAAGAACTCTGATGGAAAAAATAGACAATTATGCAGTACGATTGGATACTACAGCTAGAGAAACAGAAATTCTAAGAAATAATCGAAGGGAAATTCTCAAGATCAAAACCACTCTAACTGAAATGAAGAATGCCTCGAGTGGGCTCAGCAGATTGGACACGACTGAAGAAGGAGTTAGTGATGCCTCAGTAGAAACTTGAAGATACTTCGGTAGAAACTTCACAAACTGAAACGCAAAGAGAAAAAAGGATAAACATGGAACAGAACACCCAAGGAATGTGGGACATTTTCAAAAGATGTAACATATATGTAATCGGAATGCCAGAAACAGAAGAAAAGAACAAAGAATGACATTTGAAGAAGTAGTGGTTGAGAACATTCCAAGTTAATGACTGATCCCAAAGCATAGACACAGGAAGACCCAAGAAACCCAGAGGATGCCGAGAAGCTACACACCTGAGAAGATCATATTCAAACTGTAGGAAAACAAAGACAAAAAGAAAATTTTGAGTGAAGCCAAGGTGGGTGGAAAAACCTTACCTCTGAAGGAACGAAGATAAGAATCATATCAGAAACCATGCAAGCAAAAAAGAGTAGAATAAACTATTTAAAATGTTGAATTAAAAAGGGGGGGCAACTTAGAATTCTATATTCCAATAAGTTCTCCTTCAAAACCACAAGAGAGGGTCACCTGGGTGGCTCAGTCGTTAAGTGTCTGCCTTCTGCTCGGGTCGTGATCTTGGGGTCCTGCAATCAAGCCCTGCATCGGGCTCCCTGCTCAGCAGGGAGCCTGCTTCTTCCTCTCCCCCTCCCCCTGCTTGTGTTCCTTCTCTCGCTGTGTCTCTCTCTGTCAAATAAATAAAAGCTTTTAAAGGAAAACCCACAAGAGAAATAATTTCTCATATAAACAAATACTAAAACAATCTATTCCCAGGGTTCATGCTTTCTGAGAAATGTTAAGAGATTTTCTTCAGGCAAAAAAAAAAAAAAATGCTAGAGGTTGGAAACTTGGATCTACATTTTAAAAAAAGGAAAAAGAAAAATAGAGGAAGCCAGAGAAGACATACATGAAAATAAAATCCTTTATTTTCTTATTTGTATTTAATCTAAAAGATAACCATGTAAAATAATAATGGTTTCTTAGTCAGCTTGGGCTGCCATTACAAAAGACCACAGACTGGGGGTGGGGGGTGCTTAACCAACAGACATTTGTTTTCTCACAGTTCTGTAGGCTGGAAAGTTCAAGATCAAGGCTCCAACTGATTTGTTTTCAGGCAAGTGTCCTCTTCCTTGCTCTCAGATGGCCATTTTGTCCTCACATGCCCTTTCCTTAGTTCATTTGCATGGACAGAGAGCAAGAGCGAGCTCTCTGATGTTTCTTCTTATCACAACACTAATTCTGTGGGATCAAGGCCCCACCCTTATGACCTCATTCAACTTTAAATGCTTCCTTCTAAGCCTTGTCTTCAAATCCTCCTTCTAAGCTGTGTCTTCAAATACTGTCACATTGGGTGTTTGGGCTTCAACATATGAGCTACGGAGGAAGGGGAGACATAATTCTGTACAGAGAAAACAGTGATATTGTATTGGGTGATTATAGCTTGTGGATAAGTGAAGGACATGACAGCAGTGTCATAGGGAACAGGAGAAAGGAATTGAGAATTCTGCATAATGAAATGTCTGCATTCATTACACATGAAGCTTTACAAAAATATTTGAAGGTGGACTTATATTAGTTAAAAGGTATCCTGTGAACTCTAGGGCAACCACCAAAAAAAAAAAAAAAGTTTTTTAAAAGAAGTAAAATTGACACTGAGAGGACATAAAATGGAATTCTATGATAGTGGATTAAAACCAGAGAAGGCAGAAAAAGAAGCCTCTGGTAATAGAATAGAAACCAGGTCTATTAATAAAACTATATCAGTGGCTGACAGAAATAAAATTATATCAATGGTTGATATTAATAAAATTTTATCAATAGTCAATTTAAATGTGAATGTCTGATACAATAATTAAAACACAGAGGTTGTCAGAGTACATCAAAACAAGACCAAGTGCATGTTGTATGTAGAAATGCATTTTAAGCATAAAGACTCTGATGGATTAAAAGTGAAGGGGTTACTAGATAGGGTCTGGGAAGCTGGTGGAGCAGGAAGCACCAGGAATCTGTCTCCCCAGCTAGACAACAATTGCTCTGGCAGACTCTGTCTAATATAATTATTTTGGAACTCTAGGATCTACTGGGCATTTGAAAATTCCAAAGGAAGGCTTGAACAGTAAATGTTGGTTAACTTCAGTCAGTTTCAGCTCTTTGCACTGCAAAGAGTAGTTATCTATCCCCACCCAACAAATAGTGCTGGAAAACTGTATAGGCACATGCAGAAGAATGAATTTGGACCCTTAACTAGCCCCATATACAAAAATCAACTCAAAATGGTTCAAAGACCTTAAGGTAAATCTTTAGGAACAATAAAACTCTTAGGAAAAAAAAAAGAAAAACAAGACAAAAGCATCATGATGTTGGATTTGGCAATGATTTCTTGGATAGGACACCCAAAACAAAAATAGCAAAAGAAAAATAGACTTCACAAAAATCATGGCTTCCCAGGATCTGTCACCCGCAATGCCTTCCCATTCTGGACTTGCAAGCGTGTGTTGTCTATTCACATGGAGAAGCACAGATCTACACAAAGACATGCAGGGTGGACTAAATGCACATGTGATTGGGGACACACTCAGACACAACACACACAAACACAGAGAGTTTGCAGGCATACATTCTGCATGCCTATACAAATATGCTGCTCTTGTAATGATAGCTGAGATTTATACAACACTTACTCTACATCTTGGTTTCTTGCCTCCTCTCCACCCCCACACACACACCAAAAAAAAAACAAAAAACAAAAAACCTGAGAGAAGGACCTGTGTACAAATAATTCATTTGGGAGGCTATCCCAGGGAGCAGGAGTGTGGGAATAGGAAACAAGGGAAGGAGGAAATGCCACCACAGGGACACATTGTCAAGGTCTCCCAGAGGGTAATCATGTTCAGCCCTGCCCCTATCAAGGCACATATAAAATGCCTCTCAGACTTCTGTTCCTCACCATGACAGATGAACCAGTACTGAAATCTTCCCACCATATCTAATCTTCCCATCACAAACAATATAAAATTGGACAAGATACATGAAACAACAGTTTCCAGGCAATGGACAACAGGCAGTACAAGACTATAGTCCCTAATAAAGGAAACCCATGAAGTGAACACAACCAATGCCAAAGTGTAACTTGTGACAATTCTTAGGCTGGTGCAAGAGGAGCCCATGTAGAATTTAATAGGCCCCTGAGCTGAGAAGGCAGAAAGCAGAGTTCAAGGCAACTGAAGCAATGGCAACTTATGGATTTGGAAGATCAGAAATATGGAAGCTTGTGCAAAGGACCCAAGAGATCCATGCAGGGAATCCCTCCTTAATTAAAAACAGGTTCTGAACCATCTGAGGTCTACTAGGTAGTGGCTGTTGTGTGATTGAGAATAGAGGCATATTAGAGATTGAACCATACTGGAGATGTTGTGATTCTGACCCTCATCAGAGTGAAGAGAGTTTATTAACAGTTCACTAACATGCCTGATGTCCAGCTGAGATACTACATTCTTCTTAGGAGTAGTACACCATAGGAGAAGAACACCATAGAGTAGACCCTACTTTATAATTTCCCTAACAAAGCCTATAATCAAGTTCTCATATGATCTACAGGGGGCTGGAGGGCTTAGAGGTTAAGTCTCACTAAGTTAGAGGTTTAGGAAGACCCTATGTTTTGTACAGACTCAAAAGAAGAAAGCATAAAACCAAGCCTACAAAAAATTACCACCAAAAACAGCCAGCAATTGAATTGAATTGAATTGAATTGAATTCAAGAAAAACAGCCAGCAAACAAACAAACAAACAAACAAAGATAAAGATGAATACTCTTCAGGGGAAGATAACACAATCCAGAGTCTCTACAATATAGTTTCCATATCTCTGAGATTCAATTAAAAAAAAAATAGGCTTGCAAAAAAAGAGGAAAATGTTATTCATAGTCAAAAAAATTACTCAATAGAAACTGAAACAAGGTGTTCCAGATGTAGGACTTAGCAAAGACGTTAAAGCAGCTTTTACAAATATGTTAAAATAATTCAAGGAAAATATGGTCTTAATGATTGCTCAAGTAGGGAATTTGAACAGCAAAGTGAAAATTATAAAAAAAAGAAACAAGACCATATATAAAAAACCCACATCTAGTATCACCCTTAATGGGGAAAAATTAAGAGATTTTCCTCTATGGTCAGGAACAAGACAGGGATGTCTACTCTCACCATTGTTACTTAACATAGTGCTAGAAGTCCTAGCCTCAGCAATCAGACAACAGAAAAAAATAAAGGGCATCCAAATAGGCAAGGTAGAAGTCAAACTTTTTGCTATTCACTGATGACATGATGAGTGTATGTAGAAAACCCAAAAGACGAAGGAAAAAAAATGCTAGAACTGATACATGAATTAAGTAAAATCACAGGATACAAAATCAACATACAGAAATCTGTTGCATGTCTATACACCAATAATGAAGCAGCAGAGAAAGCAAGGAATTGATCCCATTCACAACTACACCAAAAATCATAAGTTACCTAGGAATAAACCTAACCAAAGAGGTAAAAGATCTGTACTCTAAAAACTTTAGAACACTTATGAAAGAATTTGAAGATGACACAAAGAAATGGAAAAACATCCCATGCTCATGGATTGGAGAACAAATATGTTTTAACTGTCTATAGTACCAAAGCAATCCACACATTCAATCCAATTCCTATCAAAATACCACCAGCACTCTTCACAGAGCTAGAACAAACAATCCTAAAATTTGTAGACACAAATACAATAGATTCCAAATAACGAAAGCAATCTTGAAAAAGAAAAGCAAAGCTGGAGGCGTCATAATTTCAGACTTCAAGCTATTCAAGCTATACTACAAAGCCATAGTCATCAAGACAGTATGGTAATGGCACAAAAACAGACACATAGACCAATGGAACAGAATAGAAAACCCAGAAATGGAAACTATATGGCCATCTAATGTTTGACAAAGCAGGAAAGAATATCCAATGGAAAGAAGACAGTCTCTTCAACAAATGGTGTTGGGAACACTGGACAGCAACATGCAGAATAATAAAACTGGACCACCTGCTTACACCATACACAAAAATAAACTCAAAATGGATGAAAGACCTAAATGTGAGGCAGAAAACCAAGAGGAGAACACAAGCAACAACCCTTTTGACATCGACTGTAGCAATTTCTTACTACACACATCTCCAGAAGCAAGGATAACAACTGCAAAAATAAACTATTGGGACTTCATCAAGATAAAAATCTTCTGCACAGTGAAGGAGACAATCAACAAAACTAAAAGGCAACCTTCAGAATGGAAGAAGATATTTGTAAATGATATATCTGATAAAGGATTAGGATCCAAAACTTATAAAGAACCTATCAAACTCAACACCCAAAAAACAAATAATCCAGTTAAGAAATGCACAGAAAACATGAATAGACATTTTCCTAAAGAAGATAGAGATGGGTAACAGTACATAAAAAGATGCTTGACATCATTCATCATCAGAGAAATACAAATCAACACTATAATGAGATACCACCTCACATCTGTCAGAATGGCTAAAATTAATAACACAGGAAATGACAGATGCTGGCGAGGATGCAGAGAAAGGGGAACCTCTAACACTGTTGGTGGGAAGGCAAGCCGGTGTAGCCACTCTGGAACACAGCAGAGAGGTTTCTCAAAAAGTTAAAAATAGAACTACTCTATGACCCAGCAATTACACTACTAGGTATTTACCAAAAGGACACAAAAATACTGATTTGAAGGGCAAATACACCCTGATGTTTAAAGCAGCATTATCAACAATAGCCAAATTATGGAAAGACCCCAAATGTCCATCAACGGATGAATGGATAAAGAAGATGTGGTAAATACATACAATGGAATATTTCCCAGCCATGAAAAAAAAAAAGTGAAATCTTGCCATTGGCAACAATGTGGATGGAGCTAGAGTATATTATGCTAAGCAAAATAAGTCAAAGAAAGACAAATACCATATGATTTCACTCATATGGAATTTAAAAAATAAAACAGATGAGCAAAAGGGAAAGAAAAAAAGGAGAGGGAGGCAAAACATAGAGACTCTTTAGGGAAAGAAAAAAAGGAGAGGGAGGCAAAACATAGAGACTCTTAACTATAGAGAACAAAGTGAGGGTTGCTGGAGGGGAGTGGGCAGGGGCATGGGTTAAGTGGGGGATGACCATTAAGGAGGGCACTTGTGATGAGCACACAGTGTTATATGTAAGTGGTGGATTGCTAAATTCTAAATTACTAATTCTACCCTATATATTACATTATATGTTAACCAATTAGAATTTAAATACATTTATTACATTTAATAAATTATATTACATATTAAATTAATATTTAAATAAACTAATATTACACTATATGTTAACCAATTAGAATTTAAATAAAAACCTGAAACACAAAAAAGGAGAACAAAATAAAAATTGTAAAACAGAAAATTGCAATGACTGAACTCTAACATTTTCTAGGGTACTTAACATTGCATTGAACATGGCAAAAGAGTTGATGAACTTGAGGATGGATGAATAGAAATTATCTAACCTGAAGAATGGAGACAAACAGGGTTGAAGAAAATGAGTAGACCTCAGAGTTCTGTGGCACAACGTCACATAGTCTAACGTGTA
This sequence comes from Mellivora capensis, assembly GCA_004024625.1. Lineage (NCBI taxonomy): Eukaryota > Metazoa > Chordata > Mammalia > Carnivora > Mustelidae > Mellivora > Mellivora capensis. The sequence continues at coordinate 23,610 of PISX010000215.1, read as the reverse complement.
TTAAGGGTCTCTAAAAGAGGAGAAAGTGAGACTGGAACAGAAAATATATTTGAATAAATAATGACCAAAATCTCCCCAATCTGATGGAAAACATAGACTTACATATCCAAGCAGCTCCAAAAGGCCTAAATAAGAGGAATCCAAAACCGGGGGGAGAGGAGAGGGATGAATACAAAGAAAAATCCACTTTGGCCATCGTAGTTGAAGCACTGAAAACCAAAAACAGAGAAAAAAATTGAAAGCAACCAAAGAAATGCTTTATATATAGGGGGCTGTGGGGAAGACAATGGCAGTTAGAAACAATGGCAGTTAGAAGACGATGGAATGACATCTTCAAAGTGCTGGAAGAGAACACCTCCCAGAACTGTCTGCCCAAGGATCTAGCAAGGAACTATTTATTCAGATGTTCCCATTCCCCATTGCTTGAGGGTTCCCCTGGGGCATTAACTCCCCTGCACTTTCAGGCGGAATGTGTGTGATGGGCGAGCAGGTTCCCACCTGTGGGTCCTGCGTCAAAGAATCTCCAGGGCAGGGGCATTAATTAAAGATACAGGCCACACTTGAAGGCCGGAGGCTCCGCTGGTGAAGTGAGTGAAAGCTCATGGAACCCACAACAGACAGAGCTGGAGTTACAGGGGGAAGCCAGAGGCTATAAGTCAGAGCACAAAGACATTTGCTCTTCTATGTGCCAGGCACTGTTCGAAGCACTTGACATTGAGTATCTCAACCTGCCAGCCCCTCAATGGACGTGGTACGAGTATTAGCCATACTTCACAGAGGTGGAAGCAAAGGCAGAGAGGGGTTTGGTCCTATGCCAAGATCCCTGGTAAGAGCCGATAAGGGTGAGAGTTGAGCTTGAACCCAGGTTTGTCAATCTTTTAGCCCCTACCCCACATTACTTCTTGAAAGGGAATTACCGTGGCACAAATACAGAGGAGACACTCGGACCTCCACACACATATCCCAAGACATAGTTCACAAACACAGGCATTTAACTCCATATGTGTTGTCACACTGCCCCACACGTGCATATATGCACATGCTCACACACACGGAGTCAAAGATGCGGGCACACACACACTCGAGCCGTATTGGCGTGCAGCAGAAAGATATTCATTAGGGAAATGTTCCAGTTTTTTCCTGGCTCTGAAGACAACATAATTGGGCTCACCACAGGTGGAAAATGAGTAGCCCTACTCTGCCCGCAGGCGGAAGACCTCCCACTCCTCTTCCTCCCCACTTGTTGTGGTTAGCTAATCCCTGCCAAGGATGTTACTCATTTCCCCCAAAAGATACCCCCTCGCACAGACCTCTCCTTTGTCTCACCCACCCCTGGCAATCTGCCCACCTCCACCCTGAGCCCTCACATGTGCCTTCCTGAAATCCCTACCTCTGTTCTGTCCCCAGCAGTCAGAATGGAATTCATTATTCTAAACCCCAGAGCCTCAGCCACACACTGACAGCTGAGCAGGCCGGAAAGGAGGTGTCTCCCTGCTGGCTCTGTTGTTTCACAGAACTAGATCACAGCCTTGGGTGTGTGGCATCTACCGAGGGAGGGGCCTCTTCCGGCCGGTTCCTGGGAGCTGGACCCGGAAGTCCCCCCCAGAATTCTAAAGTCTGCCGTGGCCATTCTTCATAAGCCATAGCATGAGGATGTAGAGATGAATTCTGAGCATCATATCACTTGTTTTGTCATACATTTGTTCAACAAACATTACATGAGCAACTGCTGTATACCAAGCACTGGGGTTCCAACAGGAACTATTCCCGTTGTTTTGCTCGAAATGCCAAGCCCAAGGTCTGGCACGTGGCAGGTGCTCCATTCACATTCACGGACGGATGAATGGGAGGATGGACGGAGAACAGATAGACAGATAATGGATGGGTGGGTGTGTGGATGGATGGATGGGTGGGCGTGTGGGAGGAGGGATGCATGATGGGTAGGTGAATAGGCAAGTGGAACGGGCCCCACAGAGGGGTGTAGGCTGGTCAGTAAAACACGGTTGCCACCTCCCACCAGCTGTAGAAGGTGCTTCCCCCCACCCCAGGTTTACGCTCCATTTATCACCTGGCAGCTTCCTCAGATTGGCTCAGCCGGTGGCACTCACTGGTTCCCCAGTTTCCTCCAGGACCACACCCTTCCCTTCCCTACAACCACACAGAGCTCCGGGGGACAGGGACTGAGACCAGTCTCCCATCGCTCTATGGGTCATCCATAAATCCTCCCTGGGTCTGTAAGCTAGTTGCCCAAGGCTTGTGTACAAAATAGAAGTCTACAGCCACAAACTCTGGGACCCCCAAACTGTCAGATTCCTTTTGTTTTCCTTAAAGTAAACTAAATCGCCCTCTGAGCTCCCATCTTCAGGAAATGGGGTTACCACCTTCATAACGAATGGCCTGGGGTCTGTAGGAATAAGAACCAGGAAAGGTGGGCCCCGGGGAATGTTTTCATTCACCAGCTGTGGGGCCCCAGGCAAGTAACTTAACCTCTCTGAGCTCGGGTGTCCTGGTGGATAAAGAGGGAATGACTGCACACACATACACACGCCACACTCATGCTGAAGATATAATGGGTTACAGTACTTTGTAATCCGAAGCAGAGTCCAGATATGGCCTTTTGGTTCTATTAACTTACCAAAAACAAGTATTTTCACATTTTTGTTCGGGTCTGTGCCTCCTCTGGATTACTGCCTCCTCAACAACGTCCTTGAGGAGACCGGTGTTACGACCAGTCATGGGAGGCGACAGGCTGCAGCAGTCCCATGTGAGGAACAGCATGTCCCAGGCTCAGAGCGAGGCCTCTCGTCATGCCCATTTTAGAGCTGAGCACACTGAGGCCCAGAACAGTGGGAGAGCGCACCCAGGATCAGGCCGCTACTAAGGAACAGGTGAAGGTGAGTTCAAGCTGGGATCTGCAGGGAGCCCTCTAAGAAGCAGGGAGAATGCATGGCACAGAGACTATAAAGTACCATATTTTATGAAAATTAAAAAAAAAAAACAGTTTAAAAAATTCAGCCTTAGAGAAGTCTCTATACCTTTTGGAAGACTTCTAACTTTTCCCCTCTGTGGTTTCATACCAGGAAACCACCCCCTTCTGGGCTTGAATAGCGTGAGTGAGTGAGTGAGTGAGTGAGGGGACCCTGCTGTCTGTCAGTTTCCTACCCTCCCCCCGCACCCCCACACCCCTCCCTCACCCCCACCAGTCTGTTGAGCAGATGCTGAATCAGCCTTTTGCTGATGGCTTTGAAATTGGCCTGGGGGTGGGGGGCAGCTCGTGTGGGAAAATGAGAGCCTCACTCAGATAGGGTTGCAGTTTTGTTCCTCTGCTGAATTCTTTTCTTATTTTCATCCTCCCTGGTTCTTTGCCACAAACTGCAAGCCTCTTGTTTTTTTTCCCCCGTCCTTTGCCTTAGTTGAATTAACTTAATTAGGGCACTTGCTTTTGACAATGCTGGGAGATTTTTAGATACTGAACACTCCTCAGGAGACCGGCAGAAAGTCTGACGCTCTCTGCCTGCAATTATGAGGCTAATCACTGGAAACACACTCACTTCTGTATCTATTTATATCTTGGAACCTAAACCTGCATTTCTACTTCCTTGAGTTCTGCCATGTGTGCCAGGCAGTGAGCTAGTTACCAGGGGCACAAGACAAGCCAGTGTATTACTGAACAGAGGCAGTAACAAATAGTAACACATAGAAACACGAAATTACAGGATGGCAGAATGCCACCAAGAAATAACACTTCAAAATAGTCCCTTGTCTCTGGAGTTCTTTAGAAGACGGTGAATTGGAGCACACCTTAAAACCAGAAGTGATGCTTTTCAAAATAGTCTATTTGAAATCCCATCCGTTCCCCACCATGGTCAGTACAGGGCTCAAATACTCCTTTTCTTCACAGGCTGATTCCGGTGTTCCCCGACGCCCAGCCCTGAGCCGGTCCCAGGACGCGCAGAAGAGGCGTATTTCAGCAAGATCACTTCCAAAACTCATACTGAAGCCACCGTATCTGAACTCCCGGGGGTCAGACGTCTTTTCCTGCTTCTCCTTGGGTCACAGATGTGCTACTTTCCACCTCAACTGATCAAAAAGACAAATCTTTCAGCATCAGGGGGAAAAGTGCCGAGACGAGAAAAGAAGAAAAAAGTAATCACAAGATCAGAGTCTTCATTTTTTCCCAAGTTGTGAGAAACAAACAGCATCTTTCCCAGCAGTGACTGGCGAGCACTCTGAAAACTTCACCAATCACTTTTTCCTTTATTGAAAAAAAATAAATAAATAAACAAACAAACAAAAAAACACAAGGGCATTTAGTTGTCATTAATAACAACCAAATTTCTCTAAATATTCCAGTGGTTCTCAAAATACTATGTTGACAAATTGAAGTAATAAAAAAAAAATGTTGTGGGAGTTTTGAAAAAGGTCTAGTTAGGGAAACGCTAGGTTCCTTCTGCTGGAGTCCTCCTCGGGGAACGTCCTCATTCGGAAGATAAAGTGTACTATTCCAACTGTGCCGATCTTGAGGAACACTCTTCTCCATCCATCCAGTGCTATCAGAACAGCAGTTCTTGGAAGGGGACACGTCCCAAAAGGGAGGTCAGCGGTGCTTCGAGAGGGGAAGGCGGCCTCACGCAGCAGGGAAAGGTACTGACAAAGTTCCTCCTCTGTAGTCCCCCTGACTCGACCAAGGAGCTTCTGCTCTGGGGGCTACCCTCCTTTTAACCAATCCCTAAGACTGTCAGCCCTGTTTTTAATAAAGAGAGCAGGGGGCTACACCTTGCACTAGACCTTCACCCCTTGGTGTCCGCCATTGGTACAACCACTTTCTACACACGGCAAATGGTATCGGTTTTCCATTTATGGCAAGGATTTAAAGTTTCCTTTTTAAATGAATGTATGCCTTTAAAAGTGTGTAAATGTAAAAGAAAAGATTAAGTAAATAATAGCAAAGATGTGGGGAGGGGATGCAAATGACAGGTTTGGGGAAAAAGACCATCAACAGGAATAAAATCTAAGTGGGTTCTCCGGCTTTCCTTCTGCTGCAGCTCAGAAGAAAACTAAAATTAATTCCTTTTGCAGGGTGATGAAGAAGAAAGAGCGCCCAAAAGGAAATTCACCAAACCACTAAAAGCGATTCCCCCTGGGGAAGGGGTTTGAGGACAGGCAGGGAGGGGGAGCGAAACATTCACTTTTTATTTTACAAACCCATCTGGATTGTTTAAATGTTTGTGTTGCACAGAAATTAACCCTTTGTCTGACATATAAGTTATAAGTATTTTCCCTCCCTTAGTTGTGTGTTTACTGTCTTTGTGATATCTTTGGCATGGGAACGTTTTTTTATTTCACAGAGTTAAAAAAAAAAAAAAATTTTTTTTTTTTTTTTATGGCTTTTGGGTTTGCAATCCCAATTAGGAAGTTCTCCTCAGCCCCTAGATTGTATGTGCAGTTTCATAAATTTCTTGCAAGATTACTGCTATTGTTTTATTATTTTTGAGGCTTTAATCCTTCCAGAATTTATTTCCATATGTGGGGGATGATCGCTTCCATTTTTCTTGCATTTGTCAATGGGTCCATCCTTCCTCCTCAAAACTGAACTTGTAGTTCATTGGCTGTGGAGACAGCTCCTGAGTTACACCAGCACTTACCCCTGTACCCGTCAAGGTCCCTACTCCCCCACCAGTACTGACCAGTTAACAGGGTCATTAGAGCACATGCTAGTATCTGGAGGAGTAAATCCCCATTGCTGTCCTTATTTTTCACATTTCCCTCGTGATCTTGGTGTCATTTATTCCTTCATATGAACTCTAAGATCATATTCTTATGCACTACTTTAAAAATTGTTCAAAATAAAATTTCTTTCCTTATTTAAAATGGGGAAAGGAGACTCATAGTGTCTCCTTATACACACAGAATGAAGATAGGTCAGCATTTGAAACAGAAAGTGGCTTGGGGCACACCTGGCCCGAGGCCCTTTTCCCCCACCCCACCGTCCCCCTCCCCCTCTGCAGGGGTGTTTCCTGAACTTCCTGTGCAGGGAAGGCAGGGAACAGGAGGATAGAGTGCCTGACTCCAGAAGCCCCACCTCCGGCGCCCAGGTCCCTCCTATGAAGTCGCCTTCAACAAGCTAACACATTGTAGGGGAACAGGATTGCCACCCAGAAAGTCCCAACCCCGTTCCTGGCTAGGAGCTGGGGACCCGTGCTAGAAGCCTGGGGACCCAGCCCTGGCTTAAACACAGATCATCTCTGAGGATGAAGACTGTTCTCTCTCTGAGGTTCTGCAGGGGTCAGGAGGGCCCCCAGCCAAGAACACGCAGGGACAGCGAGGAAAACATCCATGCCACAAATAAAAATAGGGGCCAAGGACACTGGGCACTCACTGGGCCACACAGTGTCCCCCAACAGATGCCACATGCTACCCACATCCCCCATTTCAAGAGAAGCCTCTAGAAAGCTTCATTCTCCTCCATATCCAGGAGGCTCAGGGACACATGGGCTGAACACTGCTCCATACCCGGACCACGGCTCTGAGCAGAACCAAAGCCACCAAGGCAGGCAGCACCCTGGAGGAAAACAATCAGTGTCCCAGGGCTCGCTAACAATATGGATATTTATGAACAAAGGCAATCAAAGCTTATATAGAAACAAACCGGGCTGAATCTAAACAGCCCTCGGAGACCAAAGGAGATGCAATTGCCTTCATGCCAGGGGCCAGCAGCATTCAACAAACAAAACAGAATAATGAGACTCATTCTTCCGACATGTTCCCACATCAAACATAGCTTCTGTTCACCCCATGACTATGTGAACATGCCCAACCTTAACCCTAAACAATAATCCTAATCCTAAACCCTAACCATAATGGTAACCCTTAACCCCAACCCTAAATCTAACCCCTAACCCTAAAGCCTAACCCTAACCCTAAACCTAAACCCTAACCTTTACCCTAAACCCAAGCACTGACCCTAATTTTACCCTAACCCCTAACCCTAACCCCTGACCCTGACCCTACTGACGCACAGTGCGGTGAAGTCTCTGTTACTTCTCCCTCCCCTCGTCACAGCTCAGTGTCCTCGCGAGAGAACACGAAGAACGTGAAATGAATCAAGGGTTCTCTGGCTGCTGCTTTTCCCTGGACTTCTATGAAAGTTTGGTGTCCAAGCGACTCAGCACACCCAGACCCTGGCAAAGATATTTTGTGCAGAGTTCTGGGATCAAAATACAATTTCAAAAATAATATATTTTCTGACATCCCCCAAGAAAAAAATTACCGGTTTCTTCCCTCTAAAAGGATTTAGATGGAGTCACATCTGTGTTGAGAATGTTGTGAGTGTGTTAAACTGACAAGCAGTCTCCAAGGCTCTCTGCTCATTAATGTTCTGTGCATAAAATTAAAACTTGAAATATATTTTTAAATCCATTTTGAATCATTTAAGCAATTCTCCCGCAAAGAAACTATTGTGCTGAAATAATATATTTGGAGCGAGGAATATGAAAGCTATTAAAACGTCTTAGACCCCCTGCCTTTCACAGGAAGAAGGAGGGAGAATGTTCTCTCTCTTTGATTTGAAACATGCTCTGTATAAAATATATCTACCAAAAAAAAAATGTAGTTTGAAATTACACTAAGAGTTTGATTTAAACCCAAAGGAGCCAAAGAGCTCAAAGTTTCGTCTTTTTACTCCTGCTTTAATGTGCATGGCCCAGCCAGCAGCGTTTGGGGAGGGGGGAGGGCTGGGAGGGCCCAGCTGAGGGGCACACATTCCCCCAGTCTGCAACACACACCCCGGGGAGCAAGAAACCCCAAGGGAGTAAGACAGAGGTGGAAAGACAGTCTTGACCTGTTCCTGCCTTGCCCTGAGTTCTGCAAACACCTCCGCATTCATTCGCCACATGATCAGGAGCTAGTTGGCAGGAATAAGTAGGAAGAAAAGCAGGCTGGGGGCACCCAGGGGCTCAATCAGTTGAGCATCTGCCTTTGTCTCAGGTCATGATCCCAGGGTCGTGGGATGGAGCCCCACATGGGGCTCCTTGCTCAGCGGGGAGTCTCCTTCTCCACCTCCCTCTGCCCTTCCTCTCTGCTTGTCCTCTCTCTCTCTTTCTCTCTCAAAATAAACAAATAAAATTTTTTTTTTAGAAAAGCAGGCTGACATTCTCTGAACATAGCCTCATCCGTGCATTCAACAACTATTTACTGAGTGCCGACCAAGAGCATCACTGTCCTGGGCTCTGAGAGTTCAGTGTTGAGCAGAATTCACCTGTGAAAATTCACCATGAAAACACATTATGAGGGAAAGAACATTCTTAAAAGTGCTACCAGACTATGGGGAGGGCCTCTGGTCTGGTCTGGGAAGCCTTCCTGGAGCAAGTGACAACAGAGTTACTTTCTGAGGGAAGAGGCAGAAAAGCAACACGCATTCCCAGCATAGAGAAGGCGAGTGCAAAGGCCCAGAGGCAGGAATTTGCCTGAAGTGATTCCTAGATGGAACCCGGCCAGTGTGGCAAGAAGTCAGACTATGGGAGGTTGGAGGTGAGTGAGGTTAAGGTGAATGGGTCAGCACGGGCAGGGCCAATGCCACCACGAGCTGCCTCCCCTTGACTCTAAGAGCAAACGCTTTCATTGTCTTTATCACGTGCCAAGGAGGGAGCTTTCACATAGGGCAGTAAGTCATTTCACCCTCATGACAGCCGTCAAGGTGGACATTACTATGATCCCCATTTTACAGACGAGGAAGGGATCTTCTCAGCTGAGTGTGGGTGGTAAATCAGGAAGGATTCGAACCCAGGGAGCCTGGCTCAGCAGCCCAGCACGCATCCCACAGCATCACTCCTGAGAACAGGGAAGGACTGTTGGGGGCATTTAGGGAGGATACACATTCCAGATCGTGACTGCCAAGCCCACCCTGGCCGCCCATGGGGAGCAGTGAACGGGGCTATGGGGGCTCATCAGGTGGGATGGGAGGCACATGAGCTCGGGGGCTACAATAGAGCGTGGTGTCCTGAGTCTTAAGATTCCGGAATTTATGACGGCAAGGATTTCCAGCTCTTTTCTGGTTAAAAGTCAAGATCCTAGGAGACTGCTGAGTTGCGGGAGCCACCCAAGACGCTCTGAGCCTCCCGCAGACCTATGGGTGTCCTTCTCTGGTCCTGGATGCATCCAGGGAAGATCCAGAGCTGCTGCACAAACCATGTCACCAATGGCCAAGCCACTGGTGGTCTCAGGGGCAGACGCACTCTGCTGTGGGTTCGCGCAAACACGGCAGCATCTCCCCACAAATCCACGCAGATCAGGCACCGAGTTCCATAACCCCTGCTGGCTCCGTGGAAGGGCTCCCACCTGGGACTCCTGTGTGGCTTTTGGGTGGTTTTCGTCAGAGCCCAGAGTCCAGGAGCGATGGCATCCAGGCATCCGTCGCTGCTTTTGCACCATAGATGGAAGAGGGAGGCGCTGAGAGACAGGACTGACCACAAGCACAAGGACCTTGAGGACAAGTGGAGACCCTATGATCTCAAAGGACTTGATGTCATTTTTAAAGGATGAGGACCCTGTGATGGGAAGACACATTTTTGTTAGAAGACCCAGCAGAAGGCTGCAGGTGGGTAGGGAGGGTGCCTCACCATTCACCCAAATGACTTGAGCGGTCCCAACACAACCAAACGTGTCCCCAGGCTCAGGCTCTGATGGTGGGTCCCCCACACAGCAAACTTACCAGCAAAACGTTTGCTTCATTGGGGAAAAAAAAAAAAAGTTGTTTTCCTGTAAAACCCATCTTGATTATCGTCAGTGTGATGTCCCAGGAGATAAAAGGTAAAGTTGCTCTGGCTCATCCTTCTCCCCGAACAGGAGCAGCGATCACATAGCTGTGTGACAAGATCTTACGTAAGAGGTAAAGTGGAAATGACAGCTGAGTTATAGGCAAACAAAGTCCAGATCATCACAAATCTATGGATCAGGAACACTGATGGGGGGGGCGGGCAGGGGGCAGAGCAAGACGGTTGTTATTCTGGTTTCATTTTGTCCAAATGTCATCGCCTCACACCCCCTTATAGGCAGGCTCGGCTCATGGCACCCAGCTCCAGTCCCTGGTCACATCCCAGAGTGACACTCAGAGGCACCTGTAATGTCCATTCCTCCCCCATGCCCGCCCCACGAGGTGGATCATTGCCAGGTTTGCCTGCCCACACCTTGGCCTTCTCTCCTGAAACTAACATGGCTTCCTGTCCATCCAGGTGTTGCAGTGGACACATGGCTCCAGCCCATCAATCAGCTCCTTCTATCGCTGGCCATGGTGATCCTGTCACAGATGGCACATGGCCTGTGACAGCCCAATCTAGTCAGAAAAAGTCCAGAGATTTGAGGGGAGCGATGGAGAAAGAAGACTCCCCGTGCAACCTGGAGGCTGGAGCTGCTGCCCCCAGGGAGAATCTGCCTGAAATGGGCCAGCCAGGAGGTGCACAAAGCCAAGGGGCAGAGGACGCCAGTCCTGAGGATGTCACTGGAACTCCTGGATACAGCCTTACCTGAAGCCTCAGAGTTTTCCACATACAGGAAATACACATCTCTGTTTTGTTACTCACACTGATTTGAGGGGGATATCTAACACTTTCAAGGAAGAGTCCTGGCTAATTTCCCCCATACCTCACCATATCTCCTTCTCCCCACCCCAAATGCCACTCCTCTTGGCCCAGGCCCTGTTAACCATCTGTCCAGGTATCATTAACAGCTCCTCAGCTGGTCCCCTGGCTTCCAGTCACTTCATGGTCCATTCTCCAGGTCAAAGCAACCTAAACAAAATGGGCCTGGTAACCCTACCCCCAGGAGGTCTGGTCACCCCTCTCCCCCAAACTTTCAAAGGCTCCCCAATGAGAACAAAGTGCAAGCTGGCATTTGGGGGGTGGGGGGCTTCTGGTTGTCAGCAGGACTTTGAGGTTTCCCTTTCTCCCTGGAGCCTCCAAGCTCCTTTCCATCCAGGAGGACCAGCCGCTCCCTGGCAAGTCTGGGAGCCCGGACTTCACCTCCACAACATCAGCGGCTGGCGGATGTTTCCTGAACACAGCCTCAGCTGTTCCTCTCTTTCCCCCAGTCACGAGAAAGAAATGTGGCTGACCGCAGACAACAGTCCCCTCGGCAGAGTCCCGACAGGGCCCCCGGTACCCGTCTACCACCCCCCGTCAAGCCTGTCCAACGACTGGGCAGACAGTCCAAGGCTGGGAACCGCCGCAGCCCTTCCTGGCCCTGAGCAGCCCGGCCCAGACGTGGCTCCCCGGTCATCGCGGTGCTGGCAAACCTCTGAAATGATACACATTCCCCACTTAGCCTCCTGCATCTTGTCGAGCCCCAAGATTCCATTTAAAATCCATTTGCTATGAAGTCATCTGAAAGTGACAAAAGGAGCCTCCAAAGACGTCTCCCCAGACACCAACTCGAGGACGCCGGAGACGAAGCCACAGAGTCAACTTGCCTCTTGGAACAAAGAGGCGGATCCCAGCAGGTCCTGTCTCCATGTCCGCCACAGGGAGAGGCCTCTGCCTGACCCAGAGGTGGGGACCGTGTTTCTTAGCTCCCGGCAGGCCCCTGTCATGTCCTGGGTGAGGCGTCTAGCCGCAGGATGGCTACAACAGTCTTCCTTCCGTCAGACAAGCGTCTGCGGGGAGCCCACGCGCGTACAGCACTGACCACTGGCTGGGGCTGGCTGGGGCTGGAGCACGGAAAGCACTTGGCCCCAGACCACCCACACCTGGGGCCCCGCCGCCGTCGGTCCTTCACAGATCCCGACAGATACCCACTCGAGCCTGCTTCCCTTGTAGCCATTCATGGTCACATAGGACTGTTCAGACTGGGACAGGAGTCATGCCATACTGTGGCCAATTTTCCATCTCAGAGGCTTACCCGGACATCCCAGTGATTCTTCTCCTTGCTGCTTGCCTCTCTGATGACTGAGTGCACCTGGAACTTGGCTTTCTAGCTCTAAAGCTGTGTGACCATGGACCAGTGCCTTGACTTCTGATTCCACATCTGCCTCTGCAGACTAAGAATGTTCATCCCTCCCACATCGTGGGGCTGCTGTGAGGCTGAAAGGCAGCCGTGCTTGGGAAGTGCTTACTACAGTAAATGCTGAACAACACCTGGGCTACCAGTACGCGCCTCACATCAGGAGCCCAGCAGAGAAGTGAGACTCCCAAAGGGAACAGCCACAGAGCAGCTCTGGGTGCTGAGTCACGGGGAGTCCTGAGGGTGTCCCCAGAGCTCCAAGATTAACATTCTGTCTCCCAGCTGCGGAGAGGGACTGGGGGCGTACCTGACCCACAGGGCGTCCCTAGGACCTAACATAGACCCCGGCATGCAGCAAGGGCTTGCTACACCAGACCCAGCAGCTGGGGCCACTGGGGGTGGGGGAGCTGCAATTAAGCAATGGAAGACAGAGACGCCGGATGTTAGGGTACTCAGTTAGTTAGCCACGACTTTCCCCAGGGCTGGAGAGTTCAGTGAGTTTCCAGAGTGAAACTGTCTGAAAAGTGTTCTGTTGTAAGTGGTAGAAACCCATCACGAACAAAATTGAAGCGGGCTTTAATTGGTTCAAGTAACTGGGAAACCTGAGAGCAGAGCTGGCCCCAGGGAGCGGCAGACATTCAAATCTTCACTAGATTTTCCCTCTCCCTCTCTCTCTCTCCTACCTTCCCCTCCCCTCCCCTCTCCACTCTCCCCTCTCCACTCTCGGGCCTCACACTTCCCTGTGGCATTTAGACTTCTTTCGATCCATACAGCCCCGTAAGCCGTAAGCCACATGAGTAGAGACGGGAAGAGAGAGGATCAGCCATAGACGGCTCTAAGCTTTCCAGATCCCGGCCCAGGGACAAAAAGAGACTTTTGTCATCCCGGCCTGGTATCTGTTCATGAACTCCCAGGGAAAGACTCCGATGGGCCCTGCTTCGGGCACACATCCTCCTGTCTGGCTGGGAGAGTAACACCTTTGATCCCCAAGCCAGGCTGGAGGACAGCATAATTCGAGGCTATCCCAGAATCACTCCAAGCATGGAAGGGGATAGTCTGCAAAAGATTTCAGGACACAGCCTTCCTCCTTTCTTTCGTGCGGTCTCCGCCCTGAGCCAACCCTGAAAAGCAGCAGGGAGAACATCAGAGAACATTGTCTGGGGGACCGCGAGGATCTAGGGGATCCAACACCATGCACAAGGCCACAAATGCACTAAGCACCTCCCACCGAACTTGGAATAAAGTCTAAATTCCCCATGCCCACCTGTAAGGCCTGCTGGAGGGCCCAGCCCCCACGGGTGTCCTGCGCTATTTCCAAGGATGGCCTCCCCACATCGCTTGTGCCCCTGCTCAAATGCCACCTTCCCAAGCAATCCTACTGAGAAAACTCCCTCATCTCACATCATGCCTTATGTGTTTAACACGCATCCCCACTGGAAAGTCTCCCAGTTTATTTGCTTACCAACCTGGAAGCCTTCTGAGGCTGGAACCAGTCCCGTCTTGCCGCTGATGGGTCCCCAGGGCCTGCCCCAGAGCCCAGCACAGAGAAGAGACTCAGTAACTGTGTTGGTTGAATGGATGAGTGAATGAATGACCACTCAAAGCTGTAGCCTGCCTTAGGCGTCAGCTAGTGGAGGGCAGGGGAAGTCTGCCAAGTGCCCCCCAGGTAAGAAAACAGATGACTGCGTTAATCTGACGGAACAGAAAATTGAAGACATCACCTACCTCCCCTCCCCACCCAGCACTCCAGTTTTCCTTCAAAACCTTCAGTCCAGCCGTCTATTGGCAGAGCCCAGGGCAGCGGGTCCTCCCCGGACAGCAAAGCCCTTTCCACATTGCAAGACCAGCGGGATGAAATGTCTCTGGGAGAGCAGGTCACAGGTGATGACCCCACGTGAGCTGAGTCGGTACCTGGGACATAAAGTCACCAGCGCGACACCTGAGTTCTCCAAGCAAATATATCACTAAGCAGACTCCTCCCAGAGCACGGAGACTTCACTGCAGGGGCTTGGTGGGAAAGCCCCCGCCACGCTCACTCTCTCTTCTGGTGGCCGCCGGAGGAGGACTCTTGGGCAATTTACCACCTTAACTTGCAAAGACCATGCACGTTAGCCACACCTGGGAATCACAGCTAGTTCTTTCCCCTAGCATTCAAACAGATTTTTCACACAGGGCTTGGGCTTTTCTCACAGCCTAGGAGTTGGCACAAGAGAAGCTGGAAAGGAAGGGGCAGGACAGAGGGAAAGAGGGGAACAAAATGCACCCTCAGCCTGGGGGCGGGGAATGGGGGGAACCCCGTAATCAGGCCCAACTGTGAACCAGCCCGTGGGGAGGTGGGGGCAGTGGGAGGCCTCCAGCTTTGTTCTTCCTCAATAAAGCCCCACGGAATGATGTTAATTGTGACTTTAGGTGTGTGGGGTGTAGATGATTTGTAAGGTAGGAGAAGAGCCCTTTGGCTGTGCCCGGGGCTAACATAATGGGAGTGTAAAGACTAGAACTTTTGAGTTCCTTAAACTCCGTGAAGCCATCAAATACCTTCCCAGCAAATTGGCACTTGCATCTCCTTGTGGTGCAGTGCGGGTGATGATCACCCGTGCCGCAAGAGAGGCACACCAGCTGGCGGGGACGCTGGCTGCACAAAGCATTCTTTTGGTTAAAAAAAAAAAATCATGCAATAAAAAAGAAAACTGTTTAAGCTTAAAAACTAAAAAGAAGCAGTTGGCTCCAGTTGTTGGGATGTTTTATGAAGCAACAGCAAGATGAAAAAAATAAAAAATAAAAAATAAACTATCCCAGAGAGTTTAAATAAAAGTTATTTATTTTTTTATTTTTATTTTTATTTTTTATTTTTTTTATTTTTTTATAAAAGCTATTTAAATAAGAGTTAAAATAAAAAATAAACTATCCCAGAGGCTGAGAGAGGGCCAAAAATATTAATATACAGGATCATGGCAAACCTTCTGCAAGATGTCATATTTCCTTTGTCCCCCACATACAGTCAGCAAGTATGGCAGTCCCTTTCCTCTCTCCGCTCTTCCCGTGGGACCTCTATGCCAGATAACACTTTTTCCAGAAGAATAAAACTCAAGTACTAGGTTGAGAAACGGTGTCTGTCAGAGGTCCGTGAATGTCTTGTTTCAAGTATCATAGGGAAGGAGGCTTCCAACCCCAGAACCGGGAGAGGAGTTTATATCTATAAAACAAGTTAAAGCCCAACCACCAGAAATAAAAAATACACAGGATCTCCTATATGCAAATGTACGCGTTTGCTGAATATGGTATGCATACCAGCGAAGAAATTCACCGAGGAAAGGATGATCAGATATGATACAGGATGCCCGGTGAAATTTCATTTCAGATAAGCAACACATAATTTGTTGGTTGAAGTATGGTCCGGTGTAAGTGTGAAACTGCCACAGTTTCAGGCAGAGGCACAGCAGGGCCTGACTTCCCCATAAGACGTGCCCAAAGGGGATATGTCCTGGTCAGGCCTCGCCTCTGAGAAGCCAGAGCTGGGTTTCTGCCTGGCTCTCATTTGCTGCTTAGATTGGACACCGACGGCCAAGCTCAGCCGCTGAAAATCATCCAGAGAGAGAAGGGCATCGTGATGGGTCCAAAGAGAGCAGAGGACGCCCCATCCTCCTGCAGGCCCTGTCCCTGGGCAGGAAGAGCTGCCCCCGCAAACCCAGAGTTCATGCTCAGATGGGGGTCGAAGTTTGCTTCAAAACCTTTCCCTCTCCTGACTGTTGGAGCCGATATTCCCTTCCACAAATGGCCGCAAAGGAATCCCTCGTCCCAGAAACTAGAGAATGCTGGGGAGCACCCCGCCAGGGCCCAGCGAAGGCTGGCATCATGGCAGTTCCAAGGCCTCAGGATGGCCCAAGGAGCTACCCCAGCTGAGTGCTCTCTTGCCTCTCCGGAGAGAAGGAACCCTGCCCTCCAGGCCAGGCCAGCAGCCATCCACAGCCTCTTCTTCAAAACTGACATCCTCAAGAAGCAGGCCCCAGTTCTGCTCGAAGCCCCGTTTCCATCTCCCCACGCTGCCCCCCAAACCCTCTGTGTCTCGGGCTGAGACAACCGCTGACCTGCTCCTCAAGCGACGTGCTCCACGCCCGGTGAGTGCCCACAGCTCTGGCACCCCATGGAGCCCTTTACGTTTGCTCCCCCCACCCCTCCCCAGCCTAGATCCTACAAGTTCATCTCACAGATGAGGACACGGGCTCAGAGACGTTAGCCAACTTGCCCGGGGTCATCCAGTTGCGACACAGCAGAGACAAGTCTTGAGGCCACATCCAGTCCCAAAGCCTGTGTTTTCAACCTCAAGATGCTCCCCATCTCTCCTCCTGACCCCATGTGTCCACCTGACCCCAGGTGTCCCCTGTAGGTATCTCTGAGGGGAGTGCGCAGGACTGGCAAACTCGCACTCATCCTTCCGTACCTTTCCCCTTGAGCCTCCTTCCTGCTCTCACCTCTGCGGCACGCATCTCTCCCTGACCTGAGTGTGTATGTGCCTTTGTCCACTTGCTTCCTTGTCTGTCTTCCCTCCGGAGACATCGGCCCCTCCCCCAGAGTGGGGACAGTGACTTAGCAGGGTCTCGTCCCCTCCGAGATCCCCAGGTACATCAGAGGCACGCAGCAAACATTTGGAATGAATGAATTCTCAGTGCCCAGCACACAGAGACAGTGGGTAAATGAATTTATTCTTAATTAATTATTTTAACAGAATCATCTTGGAAGCTTCCCAAGGGGGAAGCGGATTTGACACTCCTACATGAGGGACCCTCCTCTCCCCGGCCACCCACTATTCACATTTCTTTCCAGGTCACCGACCCCCTGTTGGAAGAATGGCAGCCTCACAGAAAAGGCCAGAAAGAAAACCCCAGGCCCACCTGGACACGTGTCCACCTTTGCCAAGCCAGCCGGCCTGCCAGCTTGCTTTGGCCATGGGCATAGCGTGTTCCGCATTCATGAATCAACCCATCCACTCTCCTCCCAGGCTCTCCCTGTCCCCTCACTATTTTGGCTGATGGGCAAAAAGGATCACCCCAATTTGGGGCCTCTACCCAGCACCTCCAACAACCAAGAAAAGCATCACAGGCCTTGAGTGTGGGGAGCATTGTTATACGAAAATACATCGTCCAAACAGCCCCATAAAGGCACAAATCTGTTGACAAGGGAGGAAGGAGGTCAGGGAGAGGGAGGTCGTGAGATGTGCCAGGGAGAATCACGGGCATCTGTGCCCTCTCCTAGTGGCCGCGGTAATTCTCAGGGAGCGAACCCACAGGCCAGCAGAAGCATGCCGCCTCTGGCCGCTCAGTCCCAGGGCACGAGCAGATCTCGTGCTTGCCCCTGCCCCGTGCTGTCTGTCCCCTCGCTGACATTAGACCCATTTTCTAGACCTACGACAACGTGCAATGGTGGAAGCCTTTGGGTCAGTAAGTCAGTCAACAAACGACTGAGCTCCCCAGTTTTGAGGGGTTGGTGTTGATGGGCAGGAAGGGGAGTGTGGCTGTGCGGTGGGCGGCCGTCTTCTCTGAGTTTCGCTGGGGGGTTGTTCTAAAGAGTGAACGCCGACAGCCGGGCACGTTCTCCCGAAGCCACGGACAGGGGTTCTCAGAACAGCATCGCGGCGGCCAGAAACCCGGGCCCCGAACAGGCTGCGGCAGGATGGAGTCCTCCTCAGGAGCGGAAACGAACGGTGACCATTTCCTTATCCAGGCGGGGGTCGCAGGGGTGTGTTCCCTGGGACAGAATGCATGAAGCTTGGTACCCTTCGGATCGGTGCACTTGTCCGTGCGCATACGTGCCTCCCATGTAGGCCTAAATTTTAAAGGGCCCGGGGTGTTAGGTGTTGAGGTTTCCCCAGGGCTTCCCGCGCAGAAGGGGGGCTTCTGCCCCCAGGGCCAGCCAGGTGGGCAGGGAGGAGGGTGAGGGGCTCAGAGGCGCAGAGGCTGGCAGCAGGCACAAGGACCGCCCCGCCCCGCGCCAGGTGCAAGGCAGCCTCCGCCTCCGCGTCCCGCGTTGCTGGGCAACCGGGCTCCCTGGCGACGAGAGACGCTGAGCCCGGGCCTGGTGCGTGCTGCTGGCGCCCCAGCCCCAGCCCCCATGGCGCAGAAACCTCTCAGCACCGCTGCGGCCGAGCGCATGAACCTCGTGGCCCAGGACGAGATCTGGTAAATGCCCAGGTGGGCTGGGCCGTTCCCACCTCAAGGGCACACACCTGGCGGCCTCAGTTTCCCCTCCGAGTGCTGGAGGTGGTCGACCTCCGGGCGGGGAGGACAGTGCGCTGGAGGTGGTCGGGGCGATGTTAGGGACGTGAGCGCCACCAGAAAGCCTTTCTCCCTCTTCTCTCAGGCGCACAGCGAAAGATGAAAGATAACTACATCTGGCTTTACAACCATCTGCAAAGCTTTGCTTGTTGAGAGCCGACTAAAATGTTATTTTTAAGATTTACCGAATTTTTTTATAAAAAGGAAAACAAAAATCTTAATATTTGTTCAATATGAATGAGAGATAAATAAGTCTTTTACATTCTCTTGATTCTCCTGCTTTTTAAACTGGTAAGAAATTTTAACTTAAAAAATCCTTTTTCTAAAAGACTTATATTGAGCAGACATTTGAAATGGATGTTTTTACTTGACATTCTATTGAATTCCTAAATATACCATTTCTTTGAAGTTTTAACCAATATGGGAGGTTACTAATTTGGATGCAAGTAAGTAAAGTTAAGTAAGTAGCAGTAAAGCAGAGCTGCTTACTTCTTAAATTTGAGTTCTCTTATTTGCCATCTATCTGATTTTTGCCATTTCCTTGTAAAACCTGTGTTAACCTCTTCATATTTTTCTTTAAACTGGCTTTGTTTCACTCAAATTTATTTTTATAGGAAACTCTGTCACACTTGTCGACGGAAAGCCAGTATCTTTTGGCATAAAATATACAGCTATTAATCTTCTTAATCTTTGTCTTTATCCGAGTACCTCCTACTTGGATATGTACAAAATCACCATAGCAGGTATGTTCTGTCAGTGTAAAATGCCCCTTCCTCCCTTCTCCACCAGATGAACTCCTATGCATCCTTCAAGACCCAAATAAGATGGCCCGTCCCCTGTGAAGAGAGCTGGTTCAACCTTTAGACTATTTTTTGGTCCAATGTGGCTATTGAGTCCTTAAAATGTGACTGGTCTAAATTGGAATGAACTGCAAATGTGAAATACACACCAGATTTCAAAGATTTCACACCCCCAAAATGTAACAGTAAAAATGAACTTCATCTACTTACCTTCACTTTTTTTTTTTTTAAGTGTGGCTGCTAGAAAGTTGTTAATTATGTACACGGCTGGCGTTTGCGCTCACATTACATCTCCATTAGACTAGACTCTGGTTTATACTTACTCTCAGTGCCCAGGGCAAAAAGCTCATGGAGGGACCTCCAAAACTTTGAGACACTGGGAGATGGAGGTGGGGGGCAGATACCGATTTCCAAAATGGGAAAAGAAACTTGAAAATCAACATGAGTGAATGTTAAATTAGACGTTTGCAAAATGCAACACACCAGCTCTCAACTAGCAGGTCATTATATATAAATGATATTGAATGTGGAGCAAAAGGAGGGCCAGGATTAGGGCGGGGCAAGTGGGGCCCCCTAGTGGGCAATATTTAAGGAGGGCTCATTCTCAAGGCCATGCAAGTGCCTGCTCTGTGCTTGCAGGACCCTGGGAGGGTGCACCCCCTTAAATTTTGCACCCCAGAAACTTCACTCACCCCGCCTCACTCACTTCACCAAAATGAAGAGTCTTGTCCCTAGACGGCCCCTCAGGCAGACCCGGCCCCCAGTCCCATCTTCTCCCCGGTGTGCCACCCAACCAGGACCTTCTTTTGACACCTGTCTCCCTCAAGGGGCTCTTGCTCCCTCTGGGACCCAACTCCCTTCCTGGTGCAGAGTCATCATTCAATCAATGGGCATGAAAAATATGTCAAATGTTCCCCAGGGGACCGTAGGGTTTGCTACCTTTTTCAAATACCGTCCAGCACTTGGGAACTTTCTTTTTCAGGAAATACCGCCTGAAGTCTGAAACCGAAGCACGACAAAACTGGGCCCAGAACTGGGGATTTTTAACAACCCCTCTCGAGGAGGTAAATAGAAATTTGATAAGCCCAGAGGTTATTGAATTGATTATTTCAAGGAATAAATGATAAGGAGGCATAGACTTCCCAAGAATAAAGTTAGTGTTGCACACGAAGACCGCTAACTGAAACCTACAGGCTCTGTCCTTTCGCTAATTTATTGAGCACCTACTACGTGCCAGGCGTCCTCCAGGTACTTCATCGGAACCAGCTCATTTAATCTGCACAACGACCCTGGCACAGAGGAGGGGGCTGTTTTATGCTCGTTTTGTAGATTGTGAAATTGAGCTCAGAGAGTCGCAAAGTCATGTAACTAAGAAAGGGAGACACAAAAGGGAAAAGCCGGTCTGTCTGATTCCAGGGCCACTTGGCCTTGGGCTGCCCCATCTGTAAGAGGGATGAAAGTCCTCAGCTGCCTCCCTGGGCGATGGGGAAGTCCAGATGGGATGAGAAGTAGAAGCCAGGTGGATGTATGAGGGATTACTGGGAAGATGTTCTTGGTATTTTCCTAAGCCCGCTGGGTAACAAGAACAGGAAAAAGACCAGGTGAAATGAATAGGGAGCCGTAGGGATGTCCACAAAGACCCCTCAGCCCCATGCAAGGGGAGCCCCCATCAGCCCAGCCGAGGGCTGAGCTTGCAGAGAGGATAACTCCGTATTCCCATTGTTCAAAAGAGTCCAGAAATCCCCATGTTTAAATGAAATCTGAGTCTAGAACAGTGGCTCAGATGTATAAAACACCATGCAGATACCCAATGCCCATATGGGTTTCAGGGGGACGGCGGCCACCAGACTACAACCTCCGGGACATGACACCCAGAAGGCACATTTCCTTGGAGGGATGCAGAACCACATAAGACTTGCATAATTCAAAATGTTCATGATTCAAGGCAGCATAACCCCATTTGTAATTCAACCCCATCCCCCCAACTTTGAAATTATGCCATTCTTAATGAGGTTTTTTTAATACTTACAGAGTTATACAACTTGAAATGTTATGCATAAAATGAGTCCTTATTAATATAAAATGGATAAAAAGTCTATATTAATATTCCTTATATGTAATTAAATTGGGATTTCAAAGAGTTCGAAATTGCTTTAAAAATTAAAAGGTGGGGTGGGAGCTCTCCTCTAATATTTTAAAGATTGGCCCTAAAACCTTGTTGGCAATTATTTATTTGAGTCCATAACCAGTGAAATTTTCTCCAGTTATGACTCAGGAGTGTAAATTGGCAGGTTGCCAAAGGTGGTAGAGGACACAGCGGTGGGTGGCTGTATTGGGAGCCTGAGTGAACCCACCAGCCAGTCCCGGCTCGGCCCCTTTCCTACTGTGGGGTTGCACCAAGCTACTGGACGTTTCTCAGCGAAGCTTAGGTCACCCACAAAGTGCCGTGTTCTGGGGGGTGATGGAGAGAAGGCTCCCACTAACCTCAGTCTGACGCTGCCCGTCTCTGGGGTTATGTTGCAGCTGCTCGAGGGTGAAGAAGAACCCTCTACCCCAAAGCCCAAAATCGAGCTTCCGGAGAGGTTCCGCATCCGGCCCGTGACCCCGGTGGAGAAATACATCAAGGTTCGCAAAGTCATTTTGAATCCTTGTTTTCCTAAGTAAGAAATAAGGGTGTTCGCTCCAGGGGCACAAAGCCAACCACCGAAGGTGAGAACAGAGTGGCAGCCGGCAAGGGGTGGGGGGGCAGTTTCCACAGCTTTTCCAAGCCCTTCGGCGGGGATCCCATCGGGTTACCGGGTCTCAACACAGGCGGGAGTCACGGCGTTCGGCTCTGCAGAATCGGAACGAAGCCAGGAGAACGGCGGGGTCGGGCCAGTCATTCAGCAGATATTAACAGGGGCTGGGCTCTGGGCTCAGACTGCTCAGACCCAAATCCTGCTTGGTTGCTCACCTTCCATGTGGTCTTGCACGTGACTCAATGGCTGCATGTCCCCTTTTCCCATGTACAGTGGGGGCTCACGAAAGCACCTACCTATGCAAGTGGTGTCAGGGTTCTGCAGGATAATGCCTGTGAAGGATCTGGAACCGTCTCTGGCACTTTTAGGAGCAATAGGGACGGCTGGCTATTAGCAGTTGCCAGGGACTCGGTGGGGTAAACAGTGGCAAACAAGAAGACAAGACTCCAGCCCACAGGTCTGGGTTGGGGGCAGGGAGGTGGGAGGAGAAGCCACCATGATACAGGAAATTCAACAAAATTGGGGTTTTCTTTTAATATTTCACTTATTTATTTTAGAGAGAGAGGTCGTGCACGTGCACAAGAGAGAGAGCATGAGTGGGGGAGTCAGAGGGAGAGGGAGAAGCAGACTCCTGCTGAGCTGGGGGCCAGACATGGGGCTCAATCCCAGAACCCCAGGATCAGGATCCTGAACTGAAGGCAGATGCTTCACCGACTAAGCCACCCAGGACCCCCCCCCAACAAAATTGTTATTTGCTATGTTAGATGCCATGCAGGTGAGAGACAGGTGAGGTTTTGGAGGGCAACAGGGGAAGGGCTGGTGCCCACTGAGCTGAGGACTGAAGGATAATAAGGATCCAGCCCTGGAAATGCTTTCCAGCCAAAGAGCAGAGCATGTACAAAGACCCTGAGGCAGAACAAAGCTTGGTATATTTTAGGGGCAGCAAGGGATGCCATGAGGCTGGAGTTCAGGGAGCTGGGGGTGGGTCAGAGTGGGAAGGGAAGGGAGGCGGATGGAGACATGCGCAGGGCCAAATCCCACTGGACCTTGGGGCCTGAGGAAGGAGTTGAGGCTAGTCTGTAATGGGAAATCAGTGCTGTGACATGGTGAGGACTGCCTTTCTGAAAGATCCCTGTGATTGCTGAGTGAGCGACCGGCAATCCCATAGGGGAGAAGACTTGACGGTCTTCCCACCTGAGACCAGTCAGCCATGGACATGGGTCAGATGCCTCTAGAAACTGCTGAACTAGGCACATCCCCGGGCCTCCCTTCATGGGCCCGTGATTTTGGTCCTGGATTCTGCCCTCTGACGGGCTACAGACAAAGCAGTTCTGTGTCCTGATGGGAAGAAGGGATAAAAACTCACACCGAAGGTGGCCAGTGGTAGGAGGAGGTAGGCTCTACGAATTTTCTTTTCTTGATGCATTCAGGGTCTGACAGAGCAGCTGGCACACATGAGTGCTCTGTCGAGAGTGCTTAGTTCTGAGTGCTCAATGGAGAGGGCTCAGTGGAGAGTGCTCAGTGGTGAATGCTCAATGGTGAGTGCTTGGTGGAGAGTGCACAGTGCAGAGTGCTCGGTGGTGAGTGCTCAGTGGAGAGTGCTCGGTGGAGAGTGCTCGGTGGTGAGTGCTCAGTGGAGAGTGCACGGTGGAGAGTGCTTGGTGGTGAGTGCTCAGTGGAGAGTGCACAGTGGAGAGTGCTCGGTGGAGAGTGCTCAATGGTGAGTGCTTGGTGGTGAGTGCTCGGTGGAGAGTGCACGGTGCAGAGTGCTCGGTGGAGAGTGCTCGGTGGTGAGTGCTCAGTGGAGAGTGC